>QRFJ01001352.1:165515-305030 GCA_006176705.1 Cocos nucifera
GTAGAAATAGTATCCTAATGATTTTAGGATTATCCTAATGAATCGAGCTCTAAACGGACCTAAACTCTAAACTTGTTCCGCTTGTTGTTTGTCTTTTGACATAAGCGGACAACCCCAAATTCTGAGATGACTCAGACTTGGTTTCTTACCGTGCCATATCTCATACGGTGTGGTAGGAACGGTTTTAGAGGGAACCCTATTCAGTAAATAGATAGAAGTTAATAATGAATGTCCCAAAGAAAATCTGGGAGGTCTGTGAAGCTCATCATGGATCGAACCATATCCAATAGAGTCCGATTTCTCCGTTCTGAAACCCCATTGAGTTGAGGTGTTCCTGGTGGAGTCCATTGAGAGACTATGCCATTTTCCTTAAGATAGTCTAGGAATTCCCGGCTAAGGTATTCACCTCCTCGATCTGATCGAAGAACCTTAATGGGTTTTCCAGTTTGTTTTTCTACTTCATGTCTGAATTCTTTGAACTTTTCAAAAGCTTCAGACTTGTGTCTCATGAGATACACATACCCATACCTAGACAGATCATCGGTAAAGGTAATGAAGTAGACAAAATTGCCTCTAGCCGGCACATCGAATGGGCCGCACACATCAGTATGTACTAGGGCAAGGAGATCTGTGGCCCTCTCCCCATGTCCAACAAAAGGGAGTTTAGTCATTTTGCCTTGAAGACAAGATTCACAAGTTGGATATGACTCAAAAGTCAATGGACTCAATAGCCCATTTTTCTCCAATTTGTTAATCCTATCTTCTGCTATATGACCTAATCTCAGGTGCCATAAATATCTGTCGTTTGGACTATCCCTAGGTCGTTTGGCATTCACGTTTTGCTCGAATAATGAGCATACCTCCAAGAAGGACCTTCCTTCTTGTTCTTTAGGGTGGCCAGGTAAGTAGGGCAGTTCCGCTTCCAATGGCCGTCGCTGTTGCAATGGAAACACTTTCCTTTGCCATCGACCTTCTTCTTCGGTTCTGCCTTCTTCTTCTTTGATCCTTCTACCTTTTGCTTTTTCACAGACTTCCTTTTCTTTCCATAAGACTTTCTTTTGGAAGAAGTCCGTTCCATAGCAAGAACTGAGTCTTTAGAACCTTTCATAGAAAGCTCAGTGGTAACCAGCATATTCATCAACTCGGCCAAGGAATTTCTGAAGTTTATGCATGTGGTAATTCATGATGAATTGCCCATATGCATCAGTCAAGGATTGCAGAATAATATCATTCTGCAAGTCCAAGTCCAACTTCACACCGAGCTTCTCAAGCTCTTCCATGTCCTTGATCATTGTCAGACAGTGATCTTGGACTGACTGCCCATCACGCATCTTAGCCTTAAAAAGTCGTTTCGTGACTTGATATTTGGCTGCGCGACTCTGTTCACCAAACATCTCCTACAGGTGAGCCAACATTTGGCGAGCAGTCCCGATATCTTCATGTTGGCGCTGGAGCTCATCAGACATCGAGCCCAACATGTAGTATCTGGCCTTATTGTCTTCGTCAATCCATTTTTCCAGAGACGCTCTCTGTTCAGTGGATGGACGAGCTGGTAAGGTGGGAGGGTCCTGGTCCAAAACATGTGTTAACTTCTCTGAACCCAAAACAATTTTGTAGTTCCTGAGCCAATCTTTATAATTGGGTCCAGTCAGTCTATGTGTGTCTAGGATACGTGCCAATGGGTTGGACGCAGACATTTTCCTGTAGAGAGTCAAAGATTCTAGTTAGATACTGTAATTTTGACTTGACCAATTTGTTTAGGGATTTTATTTTTAAACAAATTAGCTCCCACTATTTTCTCGGATCCCTACACTCCCTCTGTAGAGATGCGAAAATCTCCGCGATTAATGATTTCTAGTGGGTGGTGCGGTCTCACCAACTGACTCATCACCTCACCTAACAGTTATTGGTGATGGGTTAGCCAATGAGTGAACAACTCTTGTTCAATGATTCTCTAATCATGGTGCACCCAAACTTGGTCTCTAATTCATGAATCTCACCGTATTCCGGAATATTGATCCACTCCTTAGTTAAGTCAGACCCACCATTTGCATAGACTGGGTTCCTAATTGGGTCTCTCACCGTATCCGGAATATTGAGCCCAACTCATCCTCCAGCCCATAGCATCCAATGCCTAATAGACATGGTTGCGTCTTCCGGTGCAACTGAGCCACTGTATCCAGCCGAGAACAATCAACCCCGGGAAGGGCCCGCACGTCTACAATGGTGGAAGACCTCGGACTTAATCTTTTCTTAGGGAGAATTGATTCAGGTCTCATTAAACTAGACTTGGCTTAGTCATAACAATTATGACTAACCTAGTGGCATGGGTTCAGCTTCGGATTATTGACCACCTCAGATCAGAACTGTGTCAACAGATATGGCCAGGTAAGTGAGACCGGTGGAAGGAATATGCCGTTAACTCGCACAAGAACGCATTCAGGTCGAGTAGCTTCCAATTAAAAACCAGTCGGTCGTCTGTGCCAAACTTACCTTAGACACCAAATTGTTGAGTCAGAACCAATTGGGTTAGCCTACAATCCAGACTCTAACCTCTGAGCCTAATTAGGTCTTGCTTGATCGTGACTCGATCTTGACCCAGACTTAATCCTATTAGGCTGGTCAATTTAAGCATTGTTGATCCCATCTAACCAACTCTTGATTCGGTTTGATCAACCGCTTAGACCTAATTGAGCTACCCAAGCCCGAACCCAGTATTATGAATATGTCTTAGATCTGAAATTCTCAATTTTAGACCTAATTAATATTCCATAAACTTAATTCTTAATTAAGTTGGGTTCATAAACAAAATATGCACAATAAATCCTAGGGTTTCAGGATCTAGGGTTTTGCAGAAAGTAAGTTTTGGGTTTCTGATTAAGGACGAACACGCAGCACCCCTACACGTCATAAGAACACCCCATCGAATGGGAAGAGAGGGCCTTTAAACCCTTCTTCGTTCTTATGACCGGACGGCCAAGAGGAACGCCTTAATCAGGAACATGTAAATCTACAAAACAGTTATAGATCTATATCATATATCTCATATACAAATTTAGATCTAATCAAGGCATATTTTGCATACATCTCATGTATCATAATCATGCATGTTTTTAGATCTAAATTATCATATAATAATCTAAAAAATTAGATTTAAATTGATCTAATCAAAATAAATTCTAATCTAGACAATTATGTAGAACTATTCTACAACTAGTCTAGTCATGCATCTATCATATCTCATATGATATTTAAAATTAAATAATTTTTATTTGCTGTTTATCAGATGTTATTATAACACTTATAATATCAGAAAATAGTAAATAAGAAGATCTAAAATATGATTTAATCATATTAAATCAAAGACATGCAAAACTATTCTATAGAACTATTCTATTCTAGAACTAGTCATGCATATCTTCATGTTCTTAGATCCAAATCATTTAATTTTAATTTTTCTGATTTCAGATCTGATCACATCTCATGTGACATCTGAAATCACATTATTTTTAATTAAAATAAAATTAAAATCAGATCTAAACAATTTTAGAACCATGGCTCTGATACCAGTTGAAGGGAAATCCTGATTTCCCGGTCCAGGTTCGTCCAGATCTGATTAGATCAAGAGATATATTTCAAAAATTTTCTCTTGATCTCAATCAGATCTTGATATGTTTCAGATCTGATTCTTATTATTTAATAAATAAAATAAAATAAGATAAATTAAATCAAATTTAATTTACCTGATTTGGGTAATCCTATTACCCTGTAGATGATCCTGATTGCAGCGGAAGGTTCTGGATCTTAGCCACGCAAGCGCCTGGCCTCTACCGGTATCCACTCGGGTTGGATCTGGAGAACCTCTTCTTCTCTATCACACCTCCAAAAATCAGATCTGGATCTGATCTGGAGGATCTTCAAAACTCTTTTGAAGATCTGCAGTCGTTCTTTTGCAGCAGCGCAGCCTTCTTGCTTTTGATCGCCTTTCCTTGATCTGAATCGCACCAAACTAAGTCCAAAACACTTTTGGACGTGGAGAGCAAGGGGAGAAGAGAGTATGGCGTGGAGAAGGAGGGGAGAGGCAGCCTTGGACGTGGGAAATCTCTTTCAATAAGACTTTGACTTAGAATTAGGGTTGGGCGCAGGGTCTTATTTATAGACTAAGCGTGATCCAACTCCTCTTCCTCTCAACCAATCACAACCCTTTGTGAAATCAGATCTAAATCTGATTGGTTGAAAAAGAGACCCCTGGATTCCTCCTTAGAGGGCGCCTAAGACCAGTCAAACTGGATTCTTAGTAGAACTCTAATTGGAATCCTAAAGGGAGGTGGAGTCCTTGTCCAACAAGGACTCCTAGGCGCCTCCTACTTGGGCTCACGCCACCCTTGGCGTGCGCCCTTCTCCTTGCCAGGTTCTGGCAGGGGGACAAGCCCCCACCAGCTCTCCAATAGGTGCATGACATGTGGTCAAAAGTCAAAGGGTGAATGGTCAACGTTTGACCAGTCAAAGGTAGACTTTTGACCAAAGTCAAAGAACAAGAAATGGCAGGTGACCAAAAATGGCAGGTAATGTCTTACAAATAAGACAACCTATTCTGACTTGGACAACCTCCAGTCAGACCATATGAAGGCCTCTGATTGAGCACAAACTCCTTTGGCTCAGTCAGGACAACTTATTTATGATAGTAAAAGAAGAACGTTAGGTTCAATCGAGTGCTAGCACGATTTCCTTGAACCTAATTGAATCTCATTCAGATCAATTGAACTAGATCAGTTCAATTGATGATCACCAGATTCAAACCCTTGTTTGTGTGACCCAGTTAGGTTCAGTTCTGTATGGTAATGGGATATGTCATGATCTCTATCATAGACATCATCGAAACTCCTTTCGATGGATCAGAACTCTTCTGATTCGAACAGCTAGAATGATCGATCATCTAAATCATTCTAATTGCTCCCAAAATCCACCAGTGACACCTAGCAGTATATGGTGGCAACCCATCAGAGCTGAATGCGAACCTCTTGGTGCAGCTACCTGTGTGATTCAGTTCTTCTATCTTGAGCCCCGATCAGATTAGGGTTAAGGTGAACTCGTCAAACCCTAGTCTCTGTCATATGATGTAATCATTCGATTCGAGTCCAATGTGAAAATCTAAATAGAAACTCTTTCTATTATTTCACTCTGCCATGGCCATGGGCTTCAGGACTTGATTCTCATGATCATCATAGGGCTACTCCTCTACCACCGAGGTAGATAGATCCCATCTTGATGCAATCCAGTTCCTACAATGAACATGTCACAGCCAACATACACCTCAGGGTTCCATATGGCTAGGAGACCGAGTAATGGTGTAGTCAAACTATAACACCCTCAAGGTGAACTGCCGATGCATCTCAGGTCAAAGAACCAGACACACTACTGCAGCATCGAGTCAGTCATTGACGAGAAGGTAGACTCCCTAATGACTACTCGAGGTGGTCACGCTCAGTGCCCTCGTTCTCTAACGAGTACCTGTACTCTCGCTCCGGTGTCTCCACACCGTAGACTCAAGACTCATCTACTAAAGAGAAGCGATCGTACACCAACCTTCCGGATCAATCACCATCCTCGTGATGATCCTATGGTCGGGAGCTGTTTATGAGTTAATAATGATTATTCATGTCTTAAATTTTCAACTCTTGAAAATATGAATTATCATTACCATTAACTCAAAGGATGTATCACAGACACTAAATACACATGTGTGATAGAAAATAACCCATTTCATTAATTATAGTCAAAATTATAATTTTGCCCCTAGAAATGTATTACAAGTGTCAGCCAATTCTGGCTTCTAGGGCACATATATCTAACAGAGGAGGTCTTCTACTAGTATCTATGAAGTTATGACCCTTGTAACTCATAGATCCAAATCTCGAACACTAGATAGATTCTAGGGTATGCACTCACCCAAAACTCGTTGCGCCTAGTGCTCTTATCTTTTGGTTTTTTTCTCACGCACGTAGAGAAGAGACTTTCTCTTCTTTGGTCTCTCGATGTTCTCACTTTTCTTCCTTTTGCCTCTATCACACATCCACAAAATTAGATATTTTATAGATGCGTCCAAACAAAAGAGGCATAAAGAAGTGGTTTTAGATAAGATGGTTGGCTTGTTCATTCAAACTCAAACTCCTTTGAATTTGAATAACAACTAGCCTATCTTATCTACATGGGGCATGAGAAAGGAGGGCACACGCCCTCTCTCTTGTGTGAAATAAGTTCATGAGAAACCTTTTCTCATGGAGAAAGGATGGTGCAATTCAAAAGGTGATGTGGCATATGGGAAGACTAGTCAAACTAGTCTTACAATAGTCATCCAATTGAACCAATCCAATCCAAATTGGTTAGGCCCAATTAGACTAGATTAAATCTAACTTATTTAGGCTTAATTAGGCTTAGTTAAATCCTAATCAAATTAGAAATTAATCAAGCCAAACCCCTGATCAAATCAGGGATTAAAACTCCTTGATGATTAGATCATCTTATAACCTAATCAGATTAAATACAAAAGAATCCAATTTAATTGGTCTTGATCCAAAAATAATCACTTAATCAAATTGAGATAATTAGTGATCAAATTACTTATTAAACTTCTCTTGATAAGCTATTAGATCGGGTAGGAACCTCTAGTGTGTGTGACCCCATAGATTTGAATCTAAGCCGGTAGCATAGAAATAATTTTCTATACTAATCAAAGTGATCATCAAGCAATGGTACCCAACATCCGGATAGGTTGAATAGTGCAATCGCAACATTCAAAACCTATGTGAATTTGGTTACCACATAATACATCCCTTCAACCTCTGTGCATAAGATGACTTAGGATTTAATTGTCAATCCTGGATGATACATCTAAATCGTGTCTCAAAGCAATTAGTCCTATGACCCCTCACAAGGACTATCCTAACCAAGGATTTGCTAAATTGAAATACTATTGAATACATCTCTTATGATCAGGAGTGGTCTATCCCATCTTGACTCCTACATCGAACTCATCATATTATGAATGATAATTCCATTAGTCAATAAGCACCTGGCCTTTGGGCCTCCAATGATTATTAAACTAATAGATCCATTATCACTCAACTTAATGGGAGGCTATGACTTAGTAATTACTATAACTATTTTATTTTTAAGGATCTAATAATTTTAGAGGATTTGGTTAACTTATTTTAAGAAAAGGAGAGAGAATTAACCATCCAATTTTGATTCTCCCACTGACTTCACCAAGTTAGATAAAAAAGGATCTAATTCAAGCCGGTATTAGGAGCACCTAAATCAGTCACACTGATTTACCTAATTGACATGAGTGAGCTTAAATCATCAAATGATCTAATCAAAACCTAACTCACCAAGATGGCTAGGTAAGCAAGATCGGTGGAAGGGATATGCCATTAACTAGTTAAAGACTAAATTAATACGAGTAGCTCCAAATTAAAAATCACTGGTCTGGGCTGCCAAACTTATCTTAGACACCAGTCGGTTCATTAGTTTCAATTTGACCAATCTAGTAATCTCAAATTCAACCGCATAGCCATGAATCAAGTCTATTTGGTCCTCATTAAACATATGGACTTGACCAACTACAACTATTGTAATTGATTCTAAAGAGTTCTTGACCTAATCTAAATCAACATTTGATTAGATTTGATCAATTACTCTAATTTAGTCCATTCTTTAACTAATCTTATGTTTAACCTAATTCATCTAACCCAATAACCCATATTTTCTGATCAATGACTTAGGATCTTTAATTCATAATTCTAGACCCTAATTCATCATACTTAATTCTTAATTAAGTTTTTGGACTGAGGGTTGGGTTTGGTAATTCAAAAATATTTTTTAAAATTTAGAAAGGTTCAACACAACTTAGCACTATTCACCAAATAGGTCAACCTACTTTAAAAATTGGGTTGGCTCATTTCACAAATAGTACTAGTTGGAGGTTTTAATCTAGATCTATGTATAATACATAAAAAATTATGAATTAAATTAGATCTTATTGGAAATTATGTTCTAAAGCCAATCATCAGCCTATTGATGGTTGAGATATTATAATTAATTTATTAATTAATAAAAATATTTTGGCATCTTTTTTTCATCATAAATTCACATCTTCTAATAAACTCCATTATTGTGATGAAGTTCTTAGGACTATTTAATTTCAATAAAGAGAGGATTTATCAATTAGTTCTTAAATTTGTTCACGACCAAATGTTAGGCTGTTAATTAGGATGACAGCATCTATCAAGCATAGGTCACTATATGCCATATATGTTAGTTGTCCTCTTAACCAAGGAGTGTGGAGACACTGGTATGGCATACAGGTGAGATGTATGGGTACATCATCATTGAACACGACCAACTTTAGAGCATTCTGCTGTTGAGAATGTCTCTGACGGGATATAGATATAAGTATCCCTTAGACCTGAGATCACCTCAGTGACTTGCAAGCAACTCACTGTGCTTTGGTACTGGACTAACTAAATTTTTAATTCAGCAATGGAAGACTTCTAGGCATAGTCATGTATTTGCAAAGTTGGAGTGTGATAAAGATGGAATTGACCACTCCAAGAGTTGGAGAAGAATGTATCACTATATTTCAATATAGCAAAACCTTGGCCAGGGTTATCCATCAGATGGATTTGATATTTTGAAATACAATGTGGACAACCTGATCAGAGTTGATAGTTGAACTCTAAGGTATCCTACAAGCATTATGGTCATGGGGATGAATTATATGGAAACTATATTCGCATGGGTTCTAAGGATGGTGTTCTACACCTTTCGACCTATCCGATCGTTGGATATCATTGCTGGATGGTCACTTCGATTGGTACAAAAATTTATTTCAATACTACTAACCTAAGTTTGAATCGATGAGGTCACACACATTAGAGTTCACATTCTAATCGAACTGTTGATCAGCGATTTAGAATCATTTTAGGGTTAAACAATCAATATGATTGATGTTTAACATAGTGCAAGTATTATAGGAGGATCGATTAGTAATTTAAATACTAATTGGCTTAATTTGATTAAGCCAGAAGGCTAAGATTAAGTTAATTAAATATAATTTAATTAGATTTGGTTTGAGCTTGATTGGATCAAGTTTAATTGGCTTATTGGATAAGTCAACTGTAAGGAAGAACTAGTCCTAGTCTAACTAGGACTTGGGTCAACCCATTTTCTAATTTGATTAGAAAATTAAATTTGAATTAAATATAATTTAATTTAATTTAATGAAGTCTTTAAATGGGTTAGGGCCTTATTTAATTGGGTTGGTTTACTCTTATTTTTATTTGGTTAAAAGACCTTGTTTGACCAAGTCAAAATAGGAGTCCTAGTGTGACTAGGACTCCCTATTCCTTGCGCCACCTAATCCTCACGCCCCACCCTTTTCTCTTTGTATTTTTATGTGAATAATCTCAACACTCAAGGTTTCTCATGCCTCCCTTCTCTCTTTCTTTTTCTCATATGAAAGTTTGTTGGAAGACCAAGTCAAAAGGGGAATTAGTTTTGCTTAAGGATTCTATGAGATTGAATCCTTGTCAACCAAAACTCTTCCCATAAGTGTGCCAATCCATCCTTCCTTATTTTCTTTGATTTTCATGATAAAAGAGGACATTTTTTTTTGTGCCCCCCTTGCTGGTCCATGGTAGAAAAAGAGGTGGGGGAGCCCAAGAGTTGGGCACCCCAACAACTTCCCTTATTTGGTCCTTCCTAGTCTAGGTTTTTGACCTAAATTGAACTCTACATATCCTTTTATTTAAAAAGAATTTTTAGCTAAAAATTTTGTGAATTGTAGACATTTGAGAGGCCTCTTTGGTATCAAAATAATTAGAAAAAAATTCATCTAGGTCATGGAGATATTAAAAATATAAATTAGGGTGTCTAGAAAAGAATAAAGAAGAAGAAGAGGGTCTTCTTCTAGGGTTTTTGTTCCAAATCTCTTCCTCCCTTTTTGTGAGCTTTTGAGAGGTGTCTCAGCATCACAAATATTTCTCTTTTCTTTTGATATTTTGGAGTATCCATGTTTTGAAGAAGGAAGCATCAGATCAACCATCGAAGTGAGATCAATACAGTGCTAGCATACTATGTTGATTTTCTGCATCAGGATCTCTGATTGTGTTCGTGGGCTCATGTGAATGACTCCTAGAGATTGGATGTGTGTGCTGCCTATGACTTTGTTCTCAAGCCTGGATCAGCAAGTTAGAATATCTAACTTGCTCAGGTAATAGATCTAATCTATTAACTTCGTACCTACATTTGATGTAGTATAGATCTAGGTTGATTTGATCAATCTTTTTTTCTTATTTGATTTCAATTTTTGATTTAATATCATATCTTGATCACATAATAGATCTAAGATCTAGATATTTATATATTTATTTAAATAAATATTTAATTTATTTAAGTTTTTTTCTATATGATCTTGAAAAAGTTTCAAGATCTACCCATGAAATTCTAGATCTGATTCCTTCAATTGGTATCAGAACCTAGGTTCTTATTACATGATTTTTATGCATGTTTAAATTATTTCTTAGATTAGATCTAATTTATAATCTAATTATTAAATCTAAAATTAAAAATAAAAAAAAATTTAGATCTCACGAACTACCATAAGGCTATCCTGCTGTAAGGTTTACCCCTTACAGTGAAAAGATTATCCTAGTTCATGATGATCTGACTCTAATCATAAATTTATTAGGTTTGATCTAATTTTAATTATGATTTAATAGATTTAAAATAATTTTAGATCTAAAAATAAAATATTTTAGATTGCACGGACTGCCATAAGGTTGTCTTGCTGTAAGGTTTACCTCTTACAATGAATAGGTTGTCCTAGTACGTGCTGATCTAAAATATTGATTATAAAGTTTTAGATTAGACCTAATAAATTTTATGATCTGATTAAAAATATTTTAATCTAATTTCAATCATCATAAATATGTTAGATTTGATCTAGGAAGATTTATGATTGATTATTATTGAAACTATTTCAATTACATGAACCTATTTAGATTAGATCTAAAGTAGTTTTATATTTATTTTACTTGTATATTGATTATGAATCAAACATGCAACTTGGTTGATAGAACCATGTTGTAAAAATATTTTACAAATATGAAAGTTATTTTCGAAAAGCCGAACCCCAACCCTCAACCCAAAACATAATTAAGAACTAAGAAGTTGATTAATTAGGATCTAGGATTAGGAATTGAAGATCCTAAGATACAAATCATAATACATTGGGTTAAATGGGTTAGTGGGGATTAGGTCCATTAATTGGGTTAGACCTAGGATTAGATTAAAGAATAGACTTAATTAGAGAATTGACTAAATCTAATCAATTATTGTCTTAGATTAGATTAAGGATTCTCTAGATCAATTACAATAGTTGTAGTTGGTCAAGTCCATGTCTTTAACAAGACCCAAGATGGACTTGATTCTTGGCTACATGGTCTACCATGAACAGTTAGATTGATTTAATTGAAACTAATTAAATCAGTTGGTGTCTAAGGTAAACCAGACCGATGGTTTTTAATTGGCAACCTGCTTACGTGGCTATTTTTAATGGTGTCCAAAGCAAGTTTTGGCAGACCCTCCCACCGATCTAACTTACCTGACCTTTTGGTGAGATTATGTTTTGATTGAATCACTTGACTATTCGAGCTGACCCATGTCAGCTAGGTAAATCAATATGACTGATTTAGGTGCTCCTAGACTAGCATGTTAGTGGTCTCCCTTAAGCTGACTTAGTGAAGCTAGTGGGATGATAATGACAAGCTGGTTAATCTAACCTACTCACTTCCATAAATAAATCCTCTAAAATTATTAGATTCCTAAAATAAAATAGTTATATGACAACTAGATCATAGCCTCCCATTAAAGTAGATGATACTGGGTCCATCAGTTGGATAATCATTGGAGGCCCAAAGGCCTGGTGCCTATCGGTTGATGGAATTATCATTCATTATATGATCTCTTTGATATATCTTTCTAAATGGTGGTTAGGTGGGCCAACCAAAGTTGGGCTAAATCATTCATTGGTTAGATGGGCTATGTATGGGCATGTTAATGGTTGGACCTAATTGGACCCTTTTTTGAAGGCCAAAGCCAACTAATTAGGGGCTGGGGCAAAATTTAAGTACTAAAAATTATTTGAAGAAATAATTAATTATAAACCTACCCTTAGATGTACATGGGTTAGCCAACCAAAGTTGGGCTCATGTGCAGTATATGTGAATTCTAGTAACCACTAAGAAATTAGGATAATTCCTCGAATTGGAGGTAAAGGCTACCAATTTGAATAAAATAGTGGAAGAAACCATTTGATTAAAGTCCAAATCATTAGGTTTAATGAATCAATTACTAATTAGATTTTGATTTTTCTTTATGTAGACATGGCCACTTTTCTATTGCTCTGATCAATTTGATTTTGAAGATTTTCAAAACTCATTTCGAAGATGTGAGTTGTCTCTTGTAGCAGTGCTGCCTTCTTTCTTTTCCTATCGCCTTTCTCTTGCTTGGATCACACCAAACTTGTGCCCAAAAATTCTTGGGAATGGATAGGAGAGAGAAAACCTGAAGGTAGCATGGAGGAGGAAGAGGGACAGCCTTGTGGCATTGGCAATGGGTCAAGCTTTTTTGATCTTGGCGTAGATAGAATTTTTATAGACCCTATTATGCCATGCAGTGCCACATCATCCCGGCCAATCATGGCTTTTTGAGCAATCAAATCTAAATCTGATTGGTGGAATGACATCATCTAATTTAGTCAGATGAGAGCCCCTTTGAATCATCCTTAGATGGTGCCAAAACTGATCAAAGATAAATCTTTGGCGCCACCTAGGTAGAATGCATGAAGCTACCTGGAGTCCCATCTATATGGGACTCCAAGCATCATCATCTTTTGGCGCATGCCTCCCTTGGCATGCACCCCCTCCCTTTCCTTTATTTAGTAGGAGGATAAATCTCGATCTTCTCTCCTATGGGTGCATGACACATGGGTAGATGTCTAAGTATCAAAGGTCAACATTTGACCAAAGTCAAAAGACAAGATTTAGCAGGTGATGAAAGATGGCAGGTGTTGTCTCAAATTTATCTCATAAATTAAGACAACCCTTTTTTGACCTAGACAAACTCCAGTCAGACCAAGTAAAGTACCTGAGTGAGTCCAAACATATTTGGCTTAGTCGAGATAACTTTTAATGATTTTTAAAGGAAAACATTAAGCTCAATCATGTGCTAGCACGATTTTCTTAAACCTAATTGAATCTAATTCAAATCAATTGAACTGGTTTAATCTAATTGATGATATTCAGATCGAAACTCTTATTTGTGTGACCTAGTTAGGTTCAGTTCCGTATGGTAATGATATATGTCGCTATCTCTATCATCGACATCATTGAAATACCTTCTAATGATCAGAACTTTTTTGATTCAGAGAACTAGTATGATTGATCATCTAAATCATTCTAATTGCTATCAAAATCTACTAGTGACACCTCACAGCATATGGTGGCAATCCATCAAAACTAAAAATGAACCTCTCAGTGTAGTTATCTGTGTGATTAAGTTCTTCTATCTTGAGCTCCGATTGGATTGGGGTTAAGGTAATCTCGTCAAACCCTAATATCCATCATATGATTAATCATTTGATTCAAGTCCTATGTGAAAACCTTAATATAAACTCTTTCTATTATTTCGCTCTACCATGGCCATGGGCTTATGGACTTGATTCTCATGATCATCGTAGGGCTACTCCTCATCTACTGAGGTAGATAGATTTCCTATTGGTGCAATCCAATTCCTACAACGAACATGCTATAGCCAACATACACCTCAGAATTCTAAATGGCTAGGAGATCGAGTCATGGTGTAGTCAAACTATAACACCTTCAAGATGAATTGTCGATGCACCTTAGGTCAAAGAACCAGACACACAACTACAGCTTTGTGCCAGTCATCGATGAGAAGGTAGACTTCCTAATGACTGCTCGAGGTGGTCACGCTCAGTGCCCTCATTCTCTAACGAGAATTTGTACTCTCGCTCTTGTGTCTCTACACCATAGACTTATGACTCATCTACTATAAAGAAGTGATTGTACACCAACTTTTTGGATTAATCACCATTCTTATGATGATCCTACGGTAAGAAGCATTTTATCAGTTAATAATGAAAATTCATGTCTTAAATTTTCAACTCTTAAAAATAAGAACTATCATTGCCATTAACTCAAGGGATATATCACAGACACTAAATACACATTGTGATAGAAAATAATCCATTTTATTATTTATAGTCAAAATTATAATTTTGCCCTTAGAAGTGTATAACAAGTGTCAGCCAATTCTAGCTTCTAGGGCACACATATCTAACATCATTACCATACAAAACTAAACCTAACTAGATCACACAAATAAAGATTTAGGTCTGGATGTCATTAATTGAGCTAATCTAATTTGATTGATTTGACTAAGATCCAATTAGATTCAAGATAATCATGCTAGCACATGATTGAGCTTGACTTTCTCCTTCTGTAATCTTTATAATTCATCACAACTGAGTTAAATTTGATTTGACTCATTCTTATATCCTAAATGGATTTAATTTCATTTGATTGCAATCTATCCAAGTTAGATTAATTACAGAAATTAAATCCATTCATGGTGAAATTGGACTAGGGTCAAAAGTTGACCTAATTAAGAGAAATGTGGGTCACCAGATCAGAGGATTCTTGAAAATTAGTTGAAAATAATTTTGCTCTAATTTTTGGATATGTTATTAGGCTCAGTCATACTTTGGGTGAGCCTAATTTCATGATTTTTTGTGGGATCTAGATTGGATTTCTAATAGAGTTTGATTTGGATCAAACTCTTAAAGGAAGGAGTCCCATGCGCCATGGACTCCTCCTTATCCTTTCTTCTCGCCAACTTGGGAGGAGTTTTGGGCAACAAAACCTGATAAAGATCAGGTGGGCAATGTGGGTTATTGGATTGGAGTCCTAGATAATCAAGAAAATGAGTTGCTTGATCACTTAGGAGTCTAGATGGTGCAAGGAACTTCTATAAAAACACCTGCGCATAAGGCCCTTTGTGAATTCTGATTGCCACGTCCATATGCTGTCACCCCTTCCATCTTCCACACCCCCTCTAATCCTCTCTCTCCCCTTCTTCTTCGTGTTAATAGTTGGGTGCAAATCAGAGTAGAAGATCTAATCAAATTTATGAAGAGTTCAGCATCTACGCGATGGTGTTTGGGAGATGGACAAGCTGCCTTCAGAAGTTATTTTGAAGGTTCTTTAGATCAGATTCAGATTTGATCTTTGGAGGCAAGATTCATGTGGAGAAGATGTCTAAATCCTACCCGAGTGGATACTGGTATAGGTCAGGCACGTGCATAGCTCCTTCCAGAACCTCAAAAAACATCTAGATCATCATAGGATAATTAGATTACCCAAACAAGGTAAGAAATTAAATTTTATTTAATTTAATTTTTAATTTTGAATTTTTAATTTTTAATATTAGATTACTACGATCAGATCTAAGAACTCTTAGATCTGATTGGATCATCTAGGAATTTTTAGAAAAATTCACCCTAGATCTGGTTAGATCTGCACGATCCCATGGTGGAAAATGAGATTTTTCTTCACGGACCTCGTTCGGGATTTAACTGACAAATTTGCCCTATCCAAGATGGTGGACCAGATGGGTGACCTCAACTATACATAGCTTATCTAGGATTTTCTCAGGACTTTTCTCAAGGTAGTCATGTTGCTGATTTGATGATTTGATTTTTTTTTTTAACATGATTTATCTACTGCAGTCCGGTCATCAAATACTCACACATATCAAAATGGTGAATTAGCTGAGGTCAAAGGCACTGAAGGCTCAGGAAGACCTCTGAGCCAAGGTCGATCACCTTCGAGAGGATGCCAACAAGGTTCACTATCTCTTGAAGAAGAAAGCGGTCGAAGTCGAGGATCTATAGGAGAAACTTGAAAAGAGGAGCTCAGCTTGGCAGAGTTGCAGGCCACCCTAGCCCTGGAGGAGGAAAGGAGGAAGAAGGCCAAGGCGAAGGTCGGCGAGCTAAAGGATCAAGCCTCAAAGCAGATCCTGGAGGTGAAGATCTAGGCTATGGAGGAGCTCAAGATCTCTTCTGAGATGAGGGACCTAAACGTTGCCTTTGGCTAGAAGGCCTTTCAGAAGGGGAATGAACTTTGCGAGGACTGAGTAACGGCCAAGTTTCTTGAACTCGATCTTAGCTTCTTATACGAGATGGTCCCTGATGAAGAGGTGGGACCATTTGCTACTGTGGCTAATCCTTGTCCTGTCGATGCTGTCCCCGAGCCCTTCGATCCTGCCACTGATGCACCAAACTTGCACCAAAGCTGGAGGCGGCAGAAAATGCTCCAACCTCAGCCTCCACTATTCCTCCCAAGGTTTAGGATCTTAAACAATTATATTTTTTTCTTCTTTTTCATGTATTCTTAAATATTTTGAGAAATAAAAATGAATTGCCTTCTCCTCATAATTATGCTATGGTGAATGTTATTTAGCATCCTTCTAGTGGCCAAAGTCAAGGCCAATCATCCCTAACCAACATCGAGTCGCCCCCTGAAGGTATCTCTCTAAGACCTATAGTGAAGGATTTGAAGAAAAAATCCATCATCTAAAAAAGAAGTTGAAGAAGACAAAGTACGAGCTCCAGAGGTCTAGGAAGAATGCCTTGGAGGTGATGGTTAAAGTCACCCATCTTCGCAAGCTACACATGAAAGAGTCTACGAGCTTCAACATCAGGAAGGATAACTTCAAAAAAGAATTGACCGAGCTTAGGAATATCGCTAGTGAGAAGTCTTGGATGTTAACTACGAACGCCAGCTTCCTTGAAGTCGAGCTCAAGGTGGCGAAGGAGAAAATTTATCTGTTGGAGTGGAGTTCGTCGTGATCTTCTGATAAGGCTCAACATGAATTGGACTGGTCATAGAGATTTTCTACCCTCCAAAAGCAATTGCATGATGCCGAGCTTACCTATGAGACCTATCAATCGGGCTAGTGCGGGAGGATATCCTCACTGGAGTAGAGCAGCATGCTACTAACAGCGAGATGGCCCAGCTTCAACAATAGCTCATCGATAATTATCAGTCCGACACTAGCAGGGAGTTAGAGGAGATCATTTCTTTAAAGAGGATCATGGGTAAACTCTCAAAATCAATCGGGGTGGAGAAGGTTGAAGTTCGGCAATTAAAGCTTCAGTTGATTTGCGAGCAGCAAGTTGTCAAGAACATTGAAGCTAAATTAGAGGTTTTGAGGAAGAAACTATGAGCGTCAGAGAAAAACTATCGATGGACTGATAGGATGTTCTATAACAACATAATGAGGAGAAAAGAGCTTGAGGAGGAGATCGTTAGTCTAAAGAAAACTCTGATGATGGCTACTAGTCCGTAGTCTAAAGAACCTAATCCTCCTTTGAACTTTGGTTTACTCTGATTTTTTTTGTAATCGATCTTGCAGACCCTTGTCTAGTAATCAACTCTTTCTTTAATAAAGCTGTACTTTCTTCAATCATCCTTTTATTCTACTCATGTTGAATGTCTGTTCACCTTTTTATTCCCTTGATTTTTCTCTTGTTCATAATCGAAGGTGTTCTCACATATCGGGATGAGATTCTCCTCCCATTCCTGGCATGACTGATCTTTTTTTGTTAGGATGAGATCCTCCTCCTATCCCTAATAAAGGTATAGGGGCACAAAAAAGCCGTTGTAAGGGCCTCTTTCCTCCTCCTATCTTAAATATCTAAAGGTCTTCATTACCCATGTCAGGATGAGATCCTCCTCCTATCCCTAACAAAGATATAGGGGCACAAAAGAGCCGTTGTAAGGGCCTCTCTCCTCCTCCTATCTTAAATAATCAGAGGTCTTCATTGCCTGTGCCAGGATGAGGTCCTCCTCTTGTTTCTGATATGGTTGGCCTTTTTGTCTTCCTATCAGGATGAGATCCATCTTCTATTCTGGATGGGGTTGGCCTTTCTTTGTTAGGACGAGGTCCTCCTCCTGCTCTTAACAAAGATATAGGAACACAAAAGGACTGTTGTAAGGGGCTCTCCTCTTCTTCTATCTTAAATAATCAGAGGTCTTCATTGCCCATGCCAGGACGAGATCCTCCTCCTATTCCTATCATGGTTGGCCTTTTTATCCTCCTATCAGGATGAGGTTCTCCTCTTGTTCCTAATGGAATTGGCATTTCTTTATTAGGAAAAGGTTCACCTCCTATCCCTAACAATGTATAGGGGCATAAAAGGATCATTGTAAGGGCCTCTCCCCTCCTATCTTAAATAATTGGAGGTCTTCATTGCCCGTGTCAAGATGAGGTCCTTCTCCTGTTCTTCATATGGTTGGACATTTTATCCTCCTATTAGGATTAGGTCCTCCTCCTATTTCTGATGTGGTTGACCTTTCTTTGTTAGGATGAGGTTCACCTTCTATCCCTAACAAAGGTATAGGAATACAAAAGGGCCATTGTAATGGCCTCTCCCCTTCTCGTATCTTAAACAATTAGAGATCTTCATTGCCATGCTAGGAGGAGGTCCTCCTCCTGTTTCTGACATGGTTAGCCTTTTTATCCTTCTATCAAGATGAGGTCCTCCTCCTATTTTTGATGGGGTTGGCCTTCCTTTGTTATAGCGAGGTTCGCCTCCTATTTCTAACAAAGGTATAGGGGCACAAAAGGATCGTTGCAAGGGCCTTTCTCCTCCTCCTGTCTTAAGCAACTGGAGGTCTTCTACTAAGTTTATTGATAAAGTTCAATTGTGTCATTTTCTATCATCATATGATTCCATGGCAAAAGGAAAATAAAAATATCGAAATAAGAAGATTTCATTAGGGTTTGAATTACTGGTAGTACATTTACAGATTTTTCGAATTCCATGGCCGTGGAAGAATTGATCCTCCGAGCTCCTTCAAATAATATGTCCTTGGTCAGACGATTTCTAGTATCTTATAAGGGCCTTCCTAGTTTGGAATAAGCTTTTCCTGATTCTGGGGTTGCAAAACATCCATTGCTGAAGTACGATATCCCCTATTTTGAAGATTTTGCTTCTGACCCTCGAATTATAGTAGCGAGCTATCCTCTACCTATAAGCTGTCATTCGAATCTGGACTTTCTTTCTCTTTTCTTCCAATAGATCAAGATTAGCTCAGAGGTCCTGCAAGTTGTCTCATTTATCAAAAGTCTCTACTCATGCTAAGGGGAGTTCAAGTTCAACTAGGATAACCACGTCTGCCCCGAAGGCCAGCACAATGGATGTTTCTCTAGTGTGTGATCTTTGGATGGTTCAGTAAGCTTAGAGCACATGATAGAGTTCATCCATCCAAGTCTCCTTTGCTCTCTCCATCCTGGCCTTTACCCTTGAAGCAAGATTCTATTAGTCATCTTCGCCTCACCATTTACATGTGGATGAGCTACTAATGTGAAGTGGTGAGATATATTTAGGCCTTCATAGAACTCAGTGAACTTTGCACCCACAAACTGACATCCATTATCGGTGATTAGCATCCAAGATAGACCAAACTTATACATAATTGACTTTCAGATGAAGTCCTGTACTTTAGCTTTAGTGATTTTTGCTAGAGGTTCGGCCTCGACCCACTTAGTGAAGTAATCCACTGCCATCAATAAGAATTTTCACTACCCAAATGCCATGAAAAAAGATCCAAGTATGTCCATCCCCCATTGTGCAAATGGCTAGGGGACACTTAGCAGTGTGAGCTATGAAGTTGGCAGTCTCTGGATATTGGCATTTCTTTGACACCTGTCGCACCTTCTCACATAATCCACTGCATTCTGATGCATCGTCGACCAGTAGTATCCCTAGCAGAGTAACTTGTATGATAAGAATCTCTCTCGTAGATGATTTTTGCAAATCCCCTCATGAACTTTCCTCAAGGCATAACTAGCTTCTGAAGGTCGAAGATACTTGAGGGGTGGCAAAGAGTACGACCTCTTATATAGCTTGCCTTCATGCAGAACATAGTGGAAAGCTTGATTTCTTAACTTCTGAGCTTCTTTGTGATCTCTGGGGAGAGTTTCTTTTTTGAGATATGCTATCAATAGGTCAATCCAGCTGGGCTCATGATCAACTTGCATTATCGCCTTGGGCTCTTCTGAACTTAGGCATTGCAGGACCTCAAAAGGGCTTCTTTTGGTAGCTTGTTCGGGGCTAAGGTGCCCAATTTCAAGAAGAGGTCAGCTCTAATATTTTTTGCTCTTAGAATCTGCTAAATATCGAAGTCATCAAAGTCCAAACCTAAGCTTTTCACCTTTTCCAAGTACTTTTTCATGCTCTCCTCTCGAGCTTCAAAGGAGCTATTAACCTATCCCACTACCAACTATAAGTCATTGTATGCCTTCAAATGTTGCACTCCCAGCTCCTTGGCTATCCTCAGTCCTGTAAGTAGGGCTTCATATTCTACTCCATTATTAGTGGTGGAAAAGTCAAAGTGCAATGCATACTTCACCACAACTCCTTCTAGATTGATGAGAATTAAGCCCACAACTGCCCTAGAAGCACAAGATGAATCATCCGTATATAGTTCCCAAAAGTCTTCAAGAAGATTAGCCTTTTCTTCTGAGGAGCTAGGGATGAAGGTTTCTTGATGCTCAGGTATGGTCTCCTCTAAAATAGTACATTCTACTATGAAATCAGCTAGTATTTAGCTTTAATGGATGGCTGAGGCTAAAAGTGAATATCGAATTTAGTCAACTCGATCGCCCACTTTGCTATCCTGCCTGAGATATCAGATCGATGAAGAACCATCTTGATGGGTTGGTCAGTAAAGAGAGTAATAGTGTAAACCTAAAAATATGATCGGAGCTTCCTGACTGTAATCAACAAGGCATAGATTAGTTTTTCTAATTTGATGTACCTCGTTTCCGCATCCCTTAGGACTTTGCTTATGTAGTAGATCGGCTTTTGAATTTTTACTTCCTCTCTAACCAGTATGGCTCCAATAGCTATAGGAGACATGGTGGGATATAGGAATAATTCTTCCTTAGGTTCAGGTTTGGTAAGTAGTGTGGGTGAGCTGAGGTAGTTCTTCAGTTCTTCAAGGGCTTGCTGACAGTCAAGGGTCCAACTGAAGTTCTTAGGCTACTTGAGTACTTGAAAAAAGGGCATGTAGCACTCCACCGACCTTGATACGAAGTGATTCAGAGCTGCCACCTTATCTACAAGGCATTGGACTTCTTTTGTTATTTTTGGGGCAGCCATTTCCTGAATGGCTTTGATCTTTTCCAGATTGGCCTTGATGCCATGACTTGACACCATGAATCCTAGGAACATCCTCGAGGTTACTCCGAAAGCGCATTTCGTAGGGTTCAGCTTCATCTTGTTCTTTCGGAGGGTGCCAAAGGTTTCTTCAAGGTCGGTGATATGGTTTGGTGAAGATCAGCTTTTGACCAACATGTCATCCACATAGACTTTCATATTGTGGTCAATCTGCTTCTTAAAGATTTTGTTGACTAGATGCTGGTATGTTGCACCTGCATTTTTAAGCCCAAACAGCATGACCCTGTAACAATAAAGATGATAGTCAATAATAAAAGTAGTTTTTTTCTCATTGTCTGGTGCCATCCAGATTTGATTATAACTAGAGAAGGCATCCATGAAGGTGAGAAGCTCATGGCCTAAAGTTGCATCCATAGTTGGTCGATTCTGGACAGTGGATAGCAATCTTTTAGGCAGGCCATGTTTAAATCTATGAAGTCTATGCATATCCTCCACTTGTCATTTGCTTTTTTAACCAGGACAACATTTGCGATCCAATCGGGATGAACCACTTCTCGAATAAATCCCGCCTTTAGGAGTTTGTCGACTTCATCCATTATCGCCTTCTGCCTTTCTGGTGTAAAGTTGCATTTCTTTTGCTTCACTAGTCGTCGCTTAATGTCTATGCCCAAGTGGTGCTCTATAACTTCTGCATCGATTTCGGGCATGTCTGCAGGCGCCCAAGCAAAGACATCAGAGTTTCTTTGCAAGAAGGTGATGAGCTGCTTTCTAACTTCTCCTCTTAGGCTCGAGCCGATCTTCACTATATGTTTTTTATTTCCATCATTCAGAGGGATCTCAATGAGGTCATCAATGGGTTCTCCTCTTTCTTCAGATAGATCATCATGGGCATCAAGTTCGTCCACTAGACAAAGGTCTGCTTGTCTTCCTTCCTGTAAAGCAATACTATACCATTATCGAGCTAGCACTTGATCTCCTCTGATCTCTTCAACTCCATTCCTAGTTGGGAACTTCATCTTTAGATAGTTAGTAGAAACTACAATCTAAAGTGCATTCAAACTAGGTTGGCCAATGATCGCAATATAGGTAGAAGAGGCTTTGACTACCAAAAAATCAACTCATGCCATAGATTGCTTTGGGTATCGACCGGCCACCACAAGCAACGTTATTATTCCTTCCACCGACATGGCATCCTTCGTGAATCCTACCAATAGGGAATTCATTGGGCACATCCTATCATTAGGTATGGACATTTTGGAAAAAGCATTGTAAAATAAGACATCAGTAGAGCTTCCATTATCAATTAAAATACAGCATACATCATAATCAGCAATATTTATAGTTACTACAACTACGTCATTGTACGAAAGCTGAACTTCCTAGGCATCCTCATCAGTGAAGGTGATGGGCTCCTCAGTCTGCTGCCTCTTCGTCAGCTCGATCGATCTACTAGCCTCCCCTTGCTAGTGTCCCCAAGCAATAGCATTGCTGACTCCAAGAGGGGGCCGATCTCCTTAGACCTCATCCCATTGAGGTGGCTCAGGTGGTGGCGGGGCTCTCGAACGATCTTCTTTCCTTTTTGGCAGACGTCTGATCAACCGATCCTGCTGAGCTCTCCTAATGAGCACTTCAATCTCATCCTAAAGCTGGATGCATTCTTTAGTATTGTGACCATCGTCACGATGGTAGAGGCAGTACTTGTTGGGGTTACGTTTGGTCAGGTGAGTCCACATCTTTCCAGGCTTGGCTAGCTGCTCCCTTATCTCCATTAGCACCTAAGTCTTGGAGGCATTCAAGGGGGCATAATTGTTGAATCTTTTGGGAGGGGAGTTTCGGTGGGTCCTCCGATCTAGGCTTCCTTGTCAATGATCTTAAGGAGGAGTTTGAGCTCATCTGTGCTCGGGAAGAGGAGTTCGGGAGCATGGCCGCACTTCACTTGACTTTCTTTTAGATGTGGGTTGGCTAGATTCTCACGCTTGCTGCTCTCTTGTGGCCTCATCATCCTTCAATTTGAAGGCTTCTTCTGTCCGGATATAACCTTTGATCTGGGCCAGCATATTAGCAAAATTTTTAGGGTATTTCCTTTCCAGGGAGGATAGAAGGTCATTTTTTTGGAGGCCACCCTTTAGTGTGGCCATAGTCATAGACTGATCTAGATTTTGGACCTCTAATGCAGCGGCATTAAAATGACTGACATAAGCTCGGATTGACTCTCCATCCTTCTACTTTATATTGATGAGGGAATCCGAATCTTGTCTCAGGCACCGACTGCTTATGAATTGAGCCACAAACTAATGATTCATTTCGTCGAAAGAGAAGATTGTACTCAGCTTAAGGCTCGAATACAAGTTTCTTGCTGCTTCCTTCAGGATAGATGAAAAAGTCCAGCATAGGATGGCATCCGGTGCACCATAAAGTAGTATCATCATCTAGAAAGCCTTCAGATGGTCGATCGGATCAGAAGTCCCATCATAGGTCTTAAACTAAGGGAGTTTGAAGTTCGGGGGGATGGGCTATTGCATGATTTTGATAGAAAAAGAAGGATCAGTGCAGATATCATCATGGTGAGCTGGGGTGGCATGGTAGAGCTCCTCAATCCGTCGGTCTTGAAGTTTTTGGTCCAGATCATCATCTCGATCATGGATCTTAAAGGGTTGCCAACTATAAATGGAAAAAGCTTCCTCCGAAGAAGAGTCTTGATCGGAATAGGAGCTCTCTACTCTCTACTTCCCCTTCTCGAAGATGATGGGTCTACTAGCTTTGGTTGCTCTTCTTAGCATCAGTTCTTGAAGCCCCGACTGGGGGTTTTTCGGTCGGGTCACCACTAGGGGCTGCTATATGGCCTACACCATCTTGGTGAGGCTCCAAACTAGCTGCATAGTAGATTGAACTACTCCAAATCCATCATGACTGCCAATGGAGGAGGTTATGAAGTAGATGGTGGAGTCGGAATGGGCAGATCCAGCTCGAATCTGGTGGAGGTGGTAGACCATCGGGTGGTCATCTTTCTTGGAGGCATTTTCTGAAGCAAGAAGAGATTAAGCAAAAGCATATTCAAGAAATCAAAAGAAGAAAAAGGGTGGGTGAGATCGACTGGACACTTCTTTTAGAATAAGAGCTCAAAAAATGATCCTTCCTCTAGCACCAATCCTATTGGTATAGAAATGCATGAGGATGCCAGAGATGGCTGGAGTGGAGAAGGCAAGGCTGTCGACTGGACCTGTAAAACAAAGTCCAAACCTGAGGGGGTGGCTTTGGCAGGACCCTTCGATGCTCAAGTCAATTTTTCGATAAACTGGAATGAAGTGCTCAAGAAATATAGAGGTAGAGTATCAAAAAAAAGAAGAGAGCTTAGAGAAAATATATCTGGAGAGTCTATTTTTATAGGCAAATCATGTAACAAACTGATAATGACAGACATAACCGTCTGGTAGTGGGCCACTCAGGCCATGTGGACTTTGTTATGGAGGATGGTGTTCATTGTCGCCACTTATCAGTCGAGAGTGGTGTCTCTTGTCGTGACTTATCAGTCGAGAGTGGTGTCTATTATAACGACATGCCCATACATTGGGGATTAATAGTCAAAGTTTGGATGGGATAGGCGCTGATGGAGAATAGCCTCAGGTTATAATGGCTCTAAAGGAGTTTGGGCTCTTTTGAGGTCACTTGCATGTTGGTCGATTCGTGTTGAGCTGGTAGTCGAATTTATGTGAATGGTGAGACTCTTCCAGGCATCTGAGAGCAGGTCGATTGGAGGAAGGTCAACCATAGTGGGTCATCAGGGAGAAAGTCGATTGGAGGAGGTCATCCAGGAGGAGGTCAATTAGAGGTCGTTTGAAAGGAGTTTGACTAAAGGAAAGTTATCTAGAGGAGATTTGACTTAAGGAGGTCTTCCAGGAGGTGGTCGACTAGCGGAGGTCATCCGGAAGGAGTTCGACTGGAGGAGGTCATCTGGAGGGGGTTCGATTGGAGGATATCGTCCATAAGGAGTTTGACTAGAGGAGGTCGTCCAGAAGGAGGTCGATCAGAGGAGATCATCCAGAAGGAGTTTGACTGAAGGGAAGTTGTCTGGAGGGAGTTCAACTGGAGGAGGTCATCCAAAGGATGTTTGATTGGAGGAGATCATCCAAAAGGAGTTCGACTGGAGGAAGATCGTCTGGAGGGGATTTGACTGGAGGAGGTCGTTCGGAGGGAATTCGACTGGAGGAGGTCATCTAGGAGGAGGTCAATTGGAGGAGGTCGTCTAGGAGGAGATTGACTGGAGGAGATCGTCCGAAAAGAGTTCAACTAGAGGAAGGTCGTCTGGAGGAGATTTGATTGGAGGAGGTCGACTGGAGGAGCTCATTCGGAAGGAGCACAGACGTGCTTCAAATCTATCTTCTCTCTTAATCGAGAGGATAAGGTTAGCACAACAATAATTCTATTTTACTTATTCAAGATCGCACCGCCGAACTTTCGTACACTTTTGGAGGGCTTTGTAGCCGGAACTCGTCACTAGGGAGATTGATGAATCTCAATAAAAAGAGGGTCGGTGACTAAGGACTTTGGACAAGAACTTTGATAGGGGCCGCTTTTCCATAAACAAGTCCTAACCAATGAGACTCTTGATTTTGGTGTTCAAAATGAGTGGAACTTATGATCACAGAGTCTAGTCTCTCGATCATAGAGTCCCAAATGAGTAGGACTTGGAGTCCTAGAGAAGTGGAACACTTAGTCGAAGAGTCCCAGTCTAGTGAGACTCTTGACCATAGAGTCCCAGCCCACTAGGGCTCCTGATCATAGAGTCGCAGACAACTAGGACTTAAAGTCCTAATGCAATAAGACTCTTAGTCAAAGAGTTTCAGTCTAGTGGGACTCTTGACCATAGAGTCCCAACCCCATGGGACTCTTGACTAGCCATCAGATCAGGTAGGAACCTCTAGTGTGTGTGACCCTACAGGTTTGAACCTAAGCCGGTAGCCCAGGAACCACTTTCAGTACTAATCGAAGTGACCATCTAGCAATGGTACCTAATGCTCGAATAGGTCAAATAGTTACAATCACAATATTCAGAACAAATATGAATATGGTTACCGCATAATTCATCCCTTTGACCCCGGTGTATTAGGATGTTTCAGAGTTAAACTATCAACCATAAAAGGTACATCTAGATTGTGTCTCGAAGTAATCAGTCTTGTGACCCCTCACTAGGACTATCTATTGGAAAATGTGTCCTAAAGCCAATCATCTAAGTAGATGATTAGAATTAGTATATGAATTATCTAATAATAATAGTAATTTTCCTGTTTCATCATAAAAGTTCTATCTTCCATAAATGAACTCCTAAATTATGATGAAGTCCTTAAAACCATAATCAATCGATAAAGGAGGATTTATCAGATGGTTCTTAAATTGTTCATGACCAAATGATAAGTTAATAACAAGGATGATAACTTATCGAGTGTAGATCATTGTATGCCATATGCATTGGTTGTCCTCTTAACCAAGTGGTGTGGAGACACTGGTATGGCATCCAAGTGAGATGTAGGAGTACATCTGCACTAAAGGTGACAATGTAGTACTCTACTATCAAGAGTAACTTGCTAAGGCCAATGGATATAAGTATCCCTTTGACTTAAGATCGCCACGGTGACTTGCAAGCAACTCATTATACTTTGGTGCTGGACTGTCTATATTTCTAATATAGGTGATGGAAGATTTTTGGGTACAATCAAGTATTGATAGAGTCGGTGTATGAGTCAAGATAGGATTGACCACTTCTGATTAACTTCATGAAGAGAATGACTCACTATATTTCAATTTAGCAAAACCTAGGTCTGGGTAATCCTCGTGAGGTGTCACGAAATTTGCAAAATTTTTGAGATACAATAGCGATGACTTATATGAGTGTTTGATAGCATACTCAAAGTCATCTTGAGCATTATTGGTTATAGGGATGAATTATATGGTAAACAAGGATCAGGATTCTAAGAATGTTGCTTTGCATACATTCGACCTATTCGAACGTCGAGAACCAATGCTAGATGGTAACTTCGATTGGTACAGAAATTGATTCCTATACTATTAGCTTTGGTTCGAACCTATGGGGTCATACACATTAGAGCTTGTAATCTAATCGGATGGTTAATCGATGATTGAGAATCATTGCGAGGTCAAACATTCAATGCGATTGATGTTTGACCTAATGCAAGTGTTGCAGGAGGATCGATTAGCAATTGGATTGCTAATTGGCTCAATTTGATTGAGCAATTAGTCTGAGATCAAGTCTAATTGAATTAGATTCAATTAGAATTAGTTTAGATTTAATTAGATTAAGTCTAATTAATTTATTGGATAAGCCAAGTGCAAGGGAAGAACAATTTCTTGTTTGACTAGGACTTGGGTGCACCTGATTGACTTAAGATTTAAATCAGATTTAAATCTTGATTCAATCTGATTTAATTTGGCTCCTAGTTAGACTAGGATCATCCTTAATTGGGTTATATTTAATCTAATTTAAATAAAATTTGAATTAGGTTTAAAATAATTTTGACCTACTCAAACAAAAGGAGTCCCAATTGGATTGGGACTCTCTCTCTTTCACTTACGCCTAAGAAAGCCCACACCATATTTTCATTCTAGATTTTTTTCTATGATTTTTATGCCTAATAAATGATTTTCCACACCCATTATCTTAGAAATTCGATTTAAATTTGATTTGGTTAAAATTAGAAGGAAGTTAGAAATTGTTTCCTACTTGAAAGAGTCTTCTTTGACCCAAACTTCTCCCTCCCTTGTGCGCCAACACTACCCACACCCATCTATCTTATTCGGCCCTTTTTTTTTTGGTTTTGTATGTGAGAATCAGTGGTTACACTAAAAAATAAGTGGGAGGGACGTCCAACTCTAAGTCTTCTTTGACCCAAACTCCTCCCTCCCTTGTGCGCCAACTCTACCCATGCCCATCTATCCTATTCGGCCCTTTCTCCCTTGGTTTTGTATATGAAAATCAGTGATTACATGAAAAAATAAGTGGGAGGGGTGTCCAAGAGTTGGACGCCCCATAGAAGTCCTCCTTTGACTAGGTTTTGATCTAGTCTTGCAATAAAATGTAGACGCCTCTTATGAGATGGTTTGAGGATGTGAAAAATTCTAAGAAAAATCATGAAAAATTAGAGAAGAAGGAGAAGGCATGGAGGATTTATGGTGCCATGATTCTTAGAGAAGAGCCCTCAATTAAGACATCAAAGGTTGATGTCTTGAAGAGACAAGGTAAGAGAAGATTGTCCTCTCTTATATTATTCTTTTATGTTTCTCTCTTCCTATTTTATTTATGATTTTTATATGATAAAAATTTGAGAGAGAGAGAGAGAGAAAGGGCTTGAGGAAAGATGGTGCCAAGATCCTTAGAGAAAAGATCTTCATATGGACATCAATCATTGATGTCATGAAGGCACAAAGGTAAGAGAACATTATCTTCTCTTTATTTTTTTTTTGAGTATCTTCTTCTTTATTATTTTATGTAATTTTTATATGATAAAGATCTTAGAGAGAGAGAGAGGAAAAGGACATGAAGTCTATGCTCCATGGTGTTAGGGCATGGTGATCATTTTTGTATATGATCTGATCATATCCTGATGTGAGAAGAAGAAGAGAAGAAGATCTTCTCTTAGGGTTTCCTTAAGAGTCCTTCTTCTCAATTTTATTTATGATATTTTTATGAAAAAAATCTGAGGGTGTGATATTTAAAAATTAGAAAAAAATGTAAAGGAGAAGGTCTCCTCTTAACCTAGCATAATAGATATTTTTAGGACATCAATCATTGATGTCCTGAAAGAGAAGATTTATCTTCTCCTTGGGTTTATTCCATATGTCTTTTTATTTCTATTTTATGGGAGATCCAAGGGTTGGATTCCTCCCTCATTCTCTCTCATGTTCTTTATCTCTTCGATTGTCCAAGAGATCCAAAGAACATGTATTTGATTAACCATCAGGAGGGATCCGCGAGAAGCTAGCACTTCAAATGGATCTTCATTCGACGAACCTTCGATCTGTATTGTAGGTTCATGTGGATCACCTATAGAGGTCGGATGCTTATGCAGCTCCAAAGACAACAACGGATTCAACCATGAAGTTCTCGACCCACAAAAAGGTAAGAGATCTGATATCTTGGTGACCTAGATGTGATCTAGGGTTTGATCTAGAATTATTCTAGATCTAGGTATTGATATGATCAATACCACTTATGATTAATTTAATTTTAGATTTATATTTGCATCATAATATATTATAGATCCTTGATGTAGGATTTTATAATTTGATTACATGCATATTGTAGATTAAATAGTTTAATCTATGTCTTCCGCTGCTCTACATTTCGAAAAAGTATTGAAATCTATGCATGAAACCCTGCATGTTTTCTATCAGTGGTATCAGAGCATCTAGGTTCAATTATAACATATTTATGTATTCTTTAGATTAAATATAAAAATTAAAGTTAATTAATGATCACACATACTACCATAAGGTTGTCCTGTTGTAAGGTTAACCCCTTATAATGAAAATATTATCCTAGTATGTGCTGATCTAAATCAAAATCATGAATTATTTAGATTAGATCTAAGAAAATTTATGATTTAATTTTTAATTTAAATCTAAAATTTAATAGATATTAGATCTATTTTAGATTATTTAGGTTAGATCTAAATAATATCAGGATTGCACATACTGCCATAAGGTTGTCCTGCTGTAAGGTTTACCCCTTATAGTGGAAAGATTATCCTAGTATGTGCTGATCTGAGAAATTTAAATCATAAATATGTTAGATGAGATCTAAAATAATTTATTATTTATTTTTAGATTTTAAATCTAATTTTAAATGATTTATGATATAATCCATATGATGTGTTTTATGTTTAGATCTAATCCTCTTATTGCATATGTTGATATGTAATTTTTATTTTGAATCTAAAATATATGTGTATGACATATTTATTTTGTAGAAACTAAATCACAAACTTACTTTCTGCAAAATCCTAGATTTGAAACCCTAGGACATGATCTAAACAATGAAATAAATCAGATCTAAAACTATATATTGAATATGATTCAATATAATTTAAAAATGTTTCAAATAATAAAATCAAAAACTAGTTATGAGATTCCATAAACCTAATCCCATAAGACGTGAACTTAATTGAGAATTAAGTAATTATTTAGGATCTAGGTTTGTGATTTGAAGATCCTACGATAATTTCATAATACATGGGTTAAAGAAAAATGGGTTTGCTTTGATCGGGTGCTTAACTAGGTTAGACCTAGGGTTAGACTAAATATGGACATAATTAAGAAATTGATCAAATCTAATTAATAGTTAATTAGGATTAGGTCATTTCTATAGATCACTTCAACAGTTATAGTTGATCAAAATCCATACATCTAACAAATGAATGCTAATCATGGTTCAGTGGTTGAGCCCTAGTCTTTAGGCAGACCAAATCAAAATTGATACATCAATTGGTGTCTAAGGTAAGTCTGGCATCCTAGATTAGTGATTTCAAATTAGTAGCCTGCTTATCTGACGATTTTTAATGGTGTCTAAGGCAAGCCTTGGCAGACCCTTCCACCGATCTTACTTACCTGACCAATGTGGTTAATCAAGTTTCTGATTAGGTTGCTCATTGATTCATGCTAACCCATGTCACATAGGAAATCAGTGAGACTGATTTTATTCAATGAGACTGATTTAGGTGCCCATGGATCGTAATTGATCCTAATCCTCATCAGTGACTTGCGAAGTCAGTAGGAGGACTTGACTTGGTGAAGTCAATAGAAGCAAATTGGTCCATATTCTTTCTATCCTTAAATTATTAATAATTTAAATTCTCTAAAATTATTAGGTCCTTAAAATGATAAAGTTATGGGGATAACGGAGTCATAGCCTCCCATTAAGGCATTTGATAATGGGTCTATTAACTCAATAATCATTGGAGGCTCAAAGGCCTGGTGCTTATTGACTAATGGAATTATCATCCATCATATGACGACTTGGATGTGTCTCTCTAATGGTGGTTGGGTTGGCCAACCAAAGTTGGGCCTGATCATTCATTGGTTGGATGCACCAAGTATGGTCATGTTAATGGTTGGACCTAACTGGACCCTTTTCTGAGAAGGCCAAAGCCAACTAATCAGGGCCTGGGGCAAAATTAAAATTACTAAAAATTATTTGGAGAAACAATTGGTTATGAACCTATCCTTAGTTGTACATGGGTGGGCCAACCAAAGTTAGGCTCGTGTGTAGTTTATGTGGATTCTAGTACCTATTAGGAAATTAAAGTAATTCCTCGAATTGAAGGTAGAGGCTATCAGTTCAAATAAAATAGTGGAAGAACCTTTAGACTAAAGTCCAAGTCTTTAGGATTAAAATGATTTATATACAATAGGTCATTATTCTCTACTAAGGCTAAATCCTAATTACTTCTATCACTGTTAGATAGTGAAGACTTATGGACCCAACTTCGATAATCAGTATCAAAAATTGAATATTGGTTCAGCAGTACGAATGGGTTCATATTGGAGTTTCTGAGTTCCATCAAAATAATTAGTCCAAGGTTAATCTAAATCAGGCATAGTACTTCTAATGTCTAAAATAGGGTCATAGGAAGAAGATTTGTCTTGCTTTCTTGACCACAATAGGCTGAACAAGAGAAAGGAGAAAAAGTTGCTCATTAAAGATGTTATATGATAACACCTTAAAACTTCTCTATATGTAATTCTACTACCTGGGTATTAGATACCAGTGGTCTTATGCAATTCATTGCAAGAAATTAAGATAAGTGGAATGTACACACCCTAGTTAGATTATGTCATGGATGTCTATGTTTGGCATTACTGGCTTAGTCATATTGACAAGAACAAGATAAATGGGTTAGCTTGAGAGAGAAACCTCGATATCAATGATTGTGAATTATTGATAGCCTGTGAATCTTATCTTCTTGGGAAGATGACAAAGTAATTTTTTACTGAAAAAAGTGGAGCCGATAAAGTTCTAAGTCTCATACATAGTGATGTATGTGGATCTTAAACTTTTAAGTGCCAAAGGAAGACATTAATATTTCATTATAGACGACCTATCTGGGCATGGGTATGTCTGGGATGAATCATTTGAAATATTCAAATGATTCAATAATGAAAAAGAAAAACAAACTGGATAAGATATTAAAACTTTTCGATCAGATTGAGGAGGCAAATACTTATCTACTGAGTTTGTGACATATCTTGGAGAGAATAGGATTCTCTCTCAATGGATTTTTTTTTGGAACATAGTGTATCTAAAAGGAGAAATTGAACTTTGTTAGACATGGTTCAATCCATAATAGGGTATACTTGTCTGCCTATTATAGTGTTGTGCTCTTGTGACTATTTTTTTACTCTAGAAATTTATACTGAGTTAACCTATTGCATTGACTCCATATGAGATATGGATCGAGCATAGATCTAGACTCTCTCACTTTCAAATTTGGAGTTGATCAGCCTATGTCGTATATTTACACACAGATAAACTTGGATCCTGATCCAATAAGTGTTTAAAGATTATTAATTCTGCTATGCTAAAAAACATAAGATGTTCATTAGGAGTAGGGCATTCCTTTTGGAAAGAAGTTCCTTAGAGAAGGAACTAATGCCTATCAAGTTAAACTTGTAAAAGTTTGATTGGTAGAAAAAAATAAACGTTATCTGATAAACCTACAGAATCAGATTTGATCAGATCAAATCTGGAGCCCATTAAAGTATCATCTTTAAGGAGATCTGATAGAGTACTGCATTAGTCGGACAGATACTTTAGTATCTAGGTCCAGGATGGCGATCATGTTGAGCTTGATGAGAATAATAAAGATCTGATCACCTATAAGGATACAGTGTAGTGGCCTAATTTTGAGAAGTGGCTTGGAGCCATATGATCCAAATTGAAGTCTATGAAAATCAATAGTGTATGGATACTAGTTGATCACCTAAAGGGATAAAATCCATTGGATGTGAATGGATTTTTAATAGGATTAGAGTAGCGCACACGGGAAGGTAAGGACCTATAAAGCCCATCTAAGTATCATCTTAGAGTTCGAACATACATTCTGAACGTATATCTTAGTTACGAACAAAGATAAATCTTGCACTTATTATTGGGCAAAATATTTTGTAGTGTTATTTCTTGTGATGTTTGAGGATGAAATTCTCTTAATCCGAAATAGCATTCCAACATTGCAAGGAACAAAGGTTTAGCTGTCATCTTATTTATCTATGTACGAGATTAGATATAATATACTCACTAGAGGTAGTGAGCATATGTCAGTCTGATCCAAGTAAGAGCCACTGGAAGATTATATAGATAATCTCTAAGTATTTGGAAAATACTAAGGTCTAATGACTCAAATATGGAAGTACTGACTTAAAATATATGGATGTTTTGATTTCAGTCAGAACAAGATGACAATAAAAGAATGTCGACTCATACCCTAATTGTAGGAGCAATCTGTTGGAAATGTTCTAAGCAGAATACTTTAGCCTATTCAGTTAGTGATGTAGAGTACATCATGGCATATGATGCTGTCATGTATGCTATGTAGTTACTGAGGTTCATTAGCAAGTTGGGAGTGGCACCCTCCACCCATGGTCCAGTCCTATCGTAGCACTAGAGCCATAGCTCAGGCTAAAGAACCAAAGAACCAGCATATTCTGCATCATTTTCATCTTAGATATTTGATCTGGGTGACGTCGATCTTTAGAAGATTGATGTAAAAGGAGAACTTGACCAATCCATTTGCTAAGACCTCGGAACTAAGGTGTTCTATGAACTCAACTAGAAGATAAAATATTTGATATCATTCTGATTGGCTTTAATCTAAGTGGGAGTTACTGGGAAATGTGTCCTAAAGCCAATCATCTAAGTAGTAGATGATTGGAATTAGTATATGATATATCTAATAATAATAGTAATTTCGTTACTTCATCATAAAAGTTCTATCTTCCTTAAATGAACTCCTAAATTATGATGAAGTCATTAGAACCACAATCAATCGATACAGGATGATTTATTGGATGGTTCTTAAATTATTCATGATCAAATGATAAGTTATTAACAAGGATGATAACTTATCGAGTGTAGGTCACTGTATGCCATATGCATTGGTTGTCCTCATAATTAAGTGGTGTGGAGATACTAGTATGGCATCCAATTGAGATGTAGGAGTACGTCTGCACTAAACATGATCAATGTAGCACTCCATTATCAAGAGAAGCTAGCTAAGGCCAATGGATATAACTATCCCTCCGACCTGAGATCGCCATGGTGACTTGTAAGCAACTCACTATACTTTGGTGCTGGACTGTCTGTATTTCTAATATAGATGATGAAAGATTTCTGGGTACAGTCAAGTACTTATAGAGTTGGTGTGTGAGTCAAGATGGGATTGACCACTCTTGATGAACTTCAGAAAGAGAATGACTCACTGTGTTTCAATTTAGCAAAATCTAGGCTTGGGTAATCCTTGTAAGGTGTCATAAAATTTACAAAATTTTGAGATACAATAGAGATGACTTGTATGAGTGTTTGATAGTAAACTTGAAGTCGTCTTCAGCATTATTGGTTATAGGGATGAATTATATGGTAACTATGGGCCAGGGTTCTAATAATGTTGCTTTGCATACATTCGACCAATCCGAACGTCGGAAACCATTGCTAGATGGTAACTTTGATTGGTACATGAATTGGTTTCTGTACTACTGACTTAGGGTCAAACCTATGGGGTCATACAAATTAGAGCTTATAATCTGATTGGATGGTTAATTGATGATTGAGAATCGTTTCAAGGTCAAACATTCAATGGATTGATGTTTGATCTAATGCAAGTGTTGCAGGAGGATCGATTAGCTATTGGATTTATAATTGGCTCAATTTGATTGAGCAATCAGACTGAGATCAAGTCTAATTAAATTAGATTTAATTAGAATTAGTTTGGATTTAATTAGATTAAGTCTAATTAGTTTATTGGATAAGCCAATTGCAAGGGAAGAATAATTTCTTATTTGATTAGGACTTGGGTGCACCTGATTGACTTAGAATTTAAATCAGATTTATATTTTAATTTAATCTAATTTAATTAGGCTCCTAGTTGGACTAGGATCATCCTTAATTGAGTTATATGTAATCTAGTTTAAGTAGAATTTAGATTAGATTTAAAATAATTTTGACCTAGTTAAAAAAAAAGGAGTCCCAATTGGACTGGGACTCTCTCTCTTTCACTTACATCTAAGAATGCCCACACTATATTTTAATTTTAGATTTTTCTAATAATTTTCACGCCTAAGAAATGATTTTCCACACCCCATTATCTTAGGAATTGGATTTAAATTTGATTTTGTCAAAATTAGAAGAAAGTTGAAAATTATTTCCTACTTGGAAGAGTCTTCTTTGACCCAAACTCCTCCCTCCCTTGTGCACCAACTCTACCCACGCCCCTCTATCTTATTCGACCCTTTTTCTCTTGGTTTTGTGTATGAGAATTAGTGGTTACATGAAAAAATAAGTAGGAGGGGCATCCAAGAGTTGGACGCCCCATAGAAGTCCTCCTTTGACTAGGTTTTGACCTAGTCTTGCAATAAAAGATGGATGCATCTTATGAGATGGTTTGAGGATGTGAAAAATCCTAAGAAAAATCATAAAAAAATAGAGGAGAAGGAGGATAAAGCATGGAGGATTTGTGGTGCCATGATTCTTTGAGAAGAGCCCTCAATTAAGATATCAAAGGTTGATATCTTGAAGAAACAAGGTAAGAGAAGATTATCTTCTCTTATATTTTTCTTTTATGTTTTTCTCTTCCTATTTTATTTATGATTTTTATATGATAAAAATCTGAGAGAGAGAGAGAGAGAGGAAGGGCTTGAGGAAAGATGGTGCCAAGATCCTTAGAGAAAAGATCTTCATCTGGACATCAATCGTTGATGTCATGAAGGCACAAAGATGAGAGAAGATTATCTTCTCTTTATTTTCTTTTGAGTATCTTCTTCTTCATTATTTTATGTGATTTTTATATGATAAATATCTAAGAGAGAGAGAGAAAGAGGGCATGGAATCTATGCTCCAAGGTGTTGGGGTATGGTGATCATTTTTTGACATGATCTGATCATATACTAATGCGAGAAGAAGAAGAGAAGAAGGTTTTCTCTTAGGATTTCCTTGAGATCCCTTCTTCTCAATTTTATTTATAAGATTTTTATGAGAAAAATCTGAGAATATGATATCTGATAATTAGAAAAAAATCTAGAGGAGATGGTCTCCTCTGAACTTAGCATAATAGATGTTTCTAGGACATCAATCGTTGATGTCCTGAAGGAGAAGATTTGTCTTCTCCTTGGGTTTATTCCATATGTCTTTTTATTTTTGTTTTATAGGAGATCCAAGTGTTGGATTCCTCCCTCATTCCTCATCATGTTCTTCATCTCTTCGATTGTTCAAGAGATCCGAAGAATATGTATTTGATTAACCAGTAAGAGGGATCCACGAGAAGCTAACACTTCGAGTGGATCTTCATTCGACGAACCTCCGATCTATGTTGCAAATTCGTGTGGATCACCTATAGAGGCTAGATGCTTGTGTGGATCTAAAGGCAACAACGAATTCAACCATGGAGTTCTCGACCCATGCAAAAGTAAGAGATCCGATCTCTTGGTGATCTAGATGTAATCTAGATGTGATCTAGGGTTAGATCTAGAATTGTTCTAGATCTAGGTATTGATATGATCAATACCATCTATGATTAATTTAGTTTTAGATTTATACTTACATGATAACATGTTATAGATCTTTGATGTAGGGTTTTGTAATTTGATTACATGCATGTTGTAGATTAAACAGTTTAATCTATATCTTCCGCTGCTCGACATTTCGAAAAAGTTTTGAAATCTATGCATAAAACCCTACATGTTTCCTATCACTACCCTAGCCAAGTATTTTCTAAATTAAAATACAATTGAATACAACTCCAGAACTAGAGTGGTCAATCCCATCTTGACTCATACATTGACTCCTCAAGGATTTGACTGTACCCAAAAACCTTCCATCACTGAATTAGAAATTCAAGTAGTCTGGCACCAAAGCATAGTAAGTTGCCTGAAAGTCACCATGGTGATCTTTTATTGGAGGAACACTTATACCCATATTCCATCGAAGCAAATTTTGATAGTAGAAAAGCTCTGGAGTTGGTCATGTTCGGTGTAGATGTACCCTACATCTCACCTACAGGCCATATCAATGTCTCCACACTCCTTAGTTAAGAGGATAACCAACCCATATGGCACACATGATGGGTTTGGTGCATAGAGCGAAAGAATAAATTTTTAAAAAATAATAAAATTATAAAACCAAACCCAAAACCTAGGACAACCTTATTAGAATTTAAATCATATAAAATATATTTATAACATAAATGAAGATATTGGAACATACCTCTGATTGCTAAATTCCAACTTGACCTTGATCATCAGTAATAGTTTGTCAGGAGTTTTACCAGGTGTCCACATGTTCACCCTCTAATGTTGATACACACGAGGACTTGATCAAAACACCAACATCTTTATTTATTTTAATTAAAATTCTTATGATAAGAACTTTAATTAATTTGGGTAGAACCTTCCTTAGCCTTTTCTATCATCCTCCTAGCCTTTCCTTGCCTTCCTTTCTTGCTCCTTGTCTCCTTAATTTTTATTTCTAATCACCTTGTCTAATTGGAAGACTTCTTGTTCTTAAATTAGGACCTTATCTAGATAAGAGAAAAGGAATAAAGAAAATTGGACAAGCAAGCCTCTTGTAAGAAACAAAGCAGGAATTCTGAATCCTTGGACTCTCGGTGCGCACCCCTATTTATAATGTATGTAGGGATGCTTTCATAATTTCTCACACCCTTTTTTTGGGCATATCACATGTCCATCCAACCATCTCACACCCCATCAGAAAAATATGCCAGGTGGAAGCACGAGAATTAGATTCAAGAGTCGCTTCAAGCAGAAGGACTCTTCGAAAAATAATTCTTCGTGGTTTCACAAATGTTATGTAGTTTTTCTTTCTCTTTGGCGCCACCAATAAAGAGTTTTGATCTGATGAGAATGCCATCCAATGGCTCTCATCTCATGCACCAATTTTAGATGGGGCATGGAAGAAAAATCAATGCCTTATCAACTTGGACTTGGTCCAAGAGGCGCCAAGTTAAGGGGGAGCGGCTAGGAGTCTTGTTCCATTTAAATTTTTTTTAAACACCAAAGTGTTTAATCTGCAGAAGGACTCTTGGGTTCCTTCTTTCAGATCTGAGACTATGTAACATAAGTTACATAAAATAAAAAATGGATAAGATAACAAAAATGGGGAAGTAACCAAAATAATGCGCCAAGAGTCCATGGTGCATAAAACACCTCCCCACGTGCAAGAAAGAGACTCTCTGGGGTGTGAGATTCTGGTATGTGAGTCCTAAACCCAAGTCAACAAGCCAAGGATTAATCCAATTAAGGACCAAATTAGATTTGATCAAAATTAGATCTAATTAGCCCAAATCAGAACTCAATTCGAATTCGATTCGAATCTTGGTGCTAGGGTTTGCAACATGTGCTAGCTTGTTCATCTTGCAAACATAATCTAATCTAATTAGATCCTTGATCAATTCTCTTTGTGTGTGATTCATTGGGTTCCACATCTAGCCAATAGTAGATCCGGGTGTGATTTGACCTAATCTAGTTAGAACTCAACCAAACCAATTTATGTCAAAACTAGCTAATCCGATTCAATCAATTAGAACACTTTCTAATTAATGATCAAATTAAACTTCTTTAATTTGATCGAACCCACAAGACAAAATTGACGTCTAGCAACATATCATGTCTGCCTAGAAGATATGAAATTTTAATGAAAAAATTAAAAATATCCTTCAGTGAAAAGTTACCATGTAACATGATCCTTCGATCACCCTGCATCTCAAATATGACTCTAGATATGAAAATATGTCAAACCGAATATCATATTCATATTTCTCTTAATCTTATGATGATGATTTGATTAATGAAATATTAGAAACTTTTTCTAATTTTCATCATGCTTTGATCAAAGACTTTCTAAATTATCATGTGCTTGAAGTAGGTAGGATGCGATCTCCTCTTACTAGGAGTGATTGATTCCATGTTGACCTAGTCACAACCTTCATATATAATCCACCATATCCAGAATATCTTGTAGATGACTAAGTCATAAATGAGAATGAATCAAAATATGAATTTATATATATAAGGTTCTATGGTAGTCTCAGGTCAAAGGATTACATGCACAACTTCTACTATCAGAACCATCTATTGACATGTAGATAAGACTCCATTAGATATTCTCGAGCTGGATCAATTCAGTGAACACATTCTCTAATAAGCACCTATATCTTTATATTAGTATCATACACAAGTAATAGTGAGATCAATCATCCTTTCATCAAGCATACATTGGATGTGCCAGTCTTTTCAGAAATATTGATCCCCAACTCAATGTTCCATCGACCCAAAATATTTTAGATTAGGTTTTTGAGATTTTAGGTCCCAGAAGTATGATCTCATCATAATCCTAAAATCATAACCCTAATTTATGGAATTTATCATAATCTTAAAAAAATAATTAAGATGCAGCATATGATTAAATAAAATATCTTTATTTATTTGAAAATATTATTACATGAGTTTGGAAGATAAAAGAAAGCCCATCAAAATACAAATTTTGATTGGCTTGAGTGTATATTTCTTTCAACACAATGACCTATACTCGATAAACGTTATCGTCCTTAGCAACTACGTATCATTTGATCGTGAACAGGTTTAAGGACTAAATGATAAATCCTTCTTTAGTAATTCTAAATACTCCTAAGAACTTCACCACAACATAGGAGTTCATTAGAAGATAGAAGAATTTATGATGAAAAATACTAAAATAAATTTTATTTATTAATAATTCATATATAATCACAATGGATAGTTCAACCATCAACAGACTGATGATTAGCTTTGAGACATTATTTCAACACTATTTCAAGAAAGGCTATCTTTCGATAGGCCATAGAACTTTTCTCTAAGAAGGAATGTCTGATAACTCCTAAAGAGAGAGAGCATATGAGTAGAGTCCTATATGCTTCAACTATGGGATCTATTATGTATGCCATGATATGTACAAGACCAAATGTAGCATACTCACTCAAAATAGTGAGTAGATACTAATCTAATCCAGGAAAAAACCACTGGAATGTAGTTAAAGCCATCCTTAAGTATTTAAGAAATACTAAGACCTAATGGTTGGTTTATGGCAAGTCAGATCTAAAACCTGAGAGGATTACAAACTCCAGCTTTCAATCTAACCATGATGACAGTAAAAGCATGTCGGGTTATGCCTTTACCCTAAATGGTGAAGCCATCTACTAGAAGAGTTTCAAGTAGTATACTGTAGTAGACTATTTATGAAGTAGAGTACATCGTAGCATCAGATGCCATGAAAGAAGCGGTGTGGCTGAGAAAATTCATCACCAAGCTCAGAGTAGCACCCTCTCTTAATGGACTGGTCCTACTTCATTGCGACAGCATCGATGCCATAGCTCAGGTGAAAGAATCAAAAGTACAATAGTGAATGAAGAACATACTATACTACTACCATCTGGTCTGGGAGATCATAGATCGAGATGACGTTGACCTTTAAAGATCAATGGAAAGGAGAACCTAGCCGACCCCATAACTAAAGCTCTGGTGATAAAGAAGTTCGACAACCATAAGTCAAAGATGGATATTAGGTACTATGTCGAGTAGCTTTAGGATAAGTGAGAGTTGTTGGAAAATATATTCCAATGTCAATCATCAGCGTATTGACGATTGTGCTATCTTATAATTATAATTAATTTATTAATAAATAAAATAAATATTTTTATATTTTCATCATAAAGTCTACATCTTCTAATGAACTTCATTATTGTGACGAAGTTCTTAGGACTATTTAATTTCAATAAAGAGAGGATTTATCGATTAGTCCTTAAATAGTTCACGATCAAATGATACGCTGTTAATTAGAATGATAGCATTTATCGAGCATAGGTCATTATATGACATATAGGTTAATTGTCCTCTTAATCAAGGAGTATGGAGATATTGGTATAGCATACATGTGAGATGTATGGGTACATCGTCATTGGACGTGACCAACTTCAGAGCATTCTGCTATCGAGAATTGCTCTGATGGGATATAGGTATAAATATCTCTTAGACCTAAGATCACCATTATGGCTTGCAAGCAACTCACAGTATTTCAGTACTAGACTAACTAAATTTTTAATTTAGTAATAGAAGATTTTTAGGCACAGTCAAGTACTTATGAAGTCGGTGAGTGATCAAGATGGGATTGACCATTCCAAGAGTTGGAGAAGAATGCATCACTGTATTTCAATGTAGCAAAACCTTGGCCAGGATAATCTATAAGATAGATTTGATATTTTAAAATATAATATGGTCGACCTAATCAGGGTTAATAGTTAAACTCTGAGGTATCCTACAAGCATTTTGGTCAAGAGGATGAATTATAAGGAAATCATATCCACATGAATTCTAAGGATGTTGTTCTACATATTCGACCTTTCCGACCATTGGGTACCATTGCTAGATGGTCACTCCAATTGGTATAAAAATTTATTTCTATGCTATTAACTTAAGTTTGAATCTATGGTGTCACACACATAAGAGTTCTCAATCTAATCAGATGGTTGATCGATGATTAAGAGTCGTTATTAGATCAAATAATCAATACGATTGATGTTTAACCTAATGCAAGTGTTGCAGGAGGATCAATTAGCTTTTGGATTACTAATTGGCTTAATTTGATTAAACCAAAGGATTGAGATTAAGTCTAATTAAATATAATTTAATTAAATTTAATTTAGACTTGATTAGATTAATTTTAATTAATTTATTGGATGAGCCAATTGCAAGGAGGAACGAGTTCTAGTTCAATTAAGATATGTATCAACCCAATTTCTAATTTGATTAGAAAATTAAAGTAGAATTAAATCTGGTTTAATCTGATTTAATTAGATTATTAGTTGAATAAGACCTAATCCAATTGGATTCAATTAATTCTAATTTAATTTGGTTCAAAAATTATGTTTGATCAAGTCAAACTAGAAGTCCTAGTAAGACTAGGACTTCTATCCTTGCACCACTTGGATTCTCATGCCACCCCACGCCCCTTCCTTATTATTTGTGCGAACTCTCCACATCCAAGGAGAGTCCACGTGCACCCCAAGTTCCTCCCTTCTTTCTTACATGGAAAATTTAAGAGGACCAAGTCATAGAAGGAGTTTGAGTTGATTTAAATTTTATGAGATAGAATTTTAAGCAACCAAAACTCCTCCATCTTTATGCCACCCACACCCACACCCCTGATTTTTTGGTGATTTTTTCATGGATTTTAAGAGAGGTTTTGTGTGACAAAACTTGATAGTCCAGAGTAGAAAAGAAGGAGGGGTTGCCCAAGAGTTGGATGCCCCAAGTCTAGCCTTATTTGGATATCTCTTGACTAGGTATTTGACTTAGTTAAGGATTCCTCCATATCTCTCAATATTAAAGGTATTATGACCATTTTTTTTTTGAGATTCCAGAGAACTGAGAGAGGTCTTTGGGCATGAAGAGGCTGGGCATAGAGAAAAGCTTAGGCATGGGAATTGTAAAGGCACCAATCAAGATTCTTTTGGTGAGAGAAATAAAGAAGAAGAAGAGGATCTTCTTATAGGGTTTTCTCCAAATCTCTTCCTCCTTATTTTATGAGTTTTGAGAGGTGTCTCAGCATCACAATCTTCTTCATCACCTTCTAGAAATTAGAGGGTCCAAGTCATGAAGAAGAAAGATCCAGATCGATCATTGAAGAAGGATCAGCATAATTCTAACAAAGCATACTGATTTCCAGCATCTGACTTTTGATCTATAATCAAGGGCTCGTAGAGGCTGGATGCATGTAGGGCTCAGAGCAACAACCTCAGGCCTAGATTAGCAAGTTAAAAAACTTGAATTTCAAAGATAAGGATGATTTGATCTTCCTATTATATATCTTGATTAGATCTAGAACAGTTTGTTGTTGATATGATCAACAAGCTTACTTCTTATGTTTTTAATTTCTGATTTAATATCATACTTTAATCACATAATAGGATGTTAGATTTAGTATTTTATGTTATTTTATTCATGAATTAATGTGATTAATTTATCTTTTCCATGCATTTATGAAAAAGTTTCAAAAGCTAATCCTAGAACCTTAGATCGGTTTCCTTCAGAAGAGCCACTAGTAGGTGTGCTGGATGTCGAAGATGAATAGAAAAGAAAAGAAAGAAGAAGGAAAAAAAAGGGGGCTCTCTTTTTCATCACAAATTTCTTTCCTGTTTCTTTGTGTTGTTCTTACAGTTGCTCGGGGCCACAGCCGTAGATCCGATCTCTTGTGTGAACCTAGGTGTTAATCCAGCAAACTGAAGAAGATCTAAGAAAGATGAGAGAAGCTAGAGTTTTGGTGTTGGAACCAGAGAGAAGAGAGTTAGAAAGAAAAGCTCAATTGTATTTTCTTCTCTTGTAAAAGTTACAATGTCTTGATTTATATACCCTATAGTTCCCACATGAACCCTAATAAATCCCAGCTTAAAAACTCCCTTAGGCTAACATAATACATGAAAGCACTCATCGAGTCTAAGTCTCACATGCACTCATTCCCTGGATCTAATCCCAACCCATACATGAATTAGCTCCCTTAAGACCTCTCAAACAGGCCTTAAGACCCCTAGGATCAATCCAGATCCTAGCCTAAAATAGACCCTCGCATAACTCTACCTGCGCACTGAGCTGGCTAAGTTCCACTGGGTCGACTCAGTCTAAAATTGAGCCAGCCCAATCCCATGCTGTGCTTGCAGTCTTGAAACTTGACCTTTCTATTTTTCCTGTGCTCTAAGACTTAACCGATCCAATTTTGGACAGAGCCGGCTAACCTTCAGAAAATCTTCTTTCTGTAGTCTTGATAATCGGGCTTCGATTCCTTGCTTCATCTTGTGTCCCAGGTCTCCGAAGCACCAACCAAGCCCCTTGAGGCCCTCCATACCCAAACCTCAAGCCCGTGGAGAGCTACATGCGACCTACACCCTAGGATAGCTCCTGTAATAGTCCTAAGACCACACCTATCCTAGCCACCCCAGAGCCCTCACCCTGGCTCCGCCAGTGGCCTCCCAAGGCTTGGGAGCACCACACCACCTACAATCTCTACCTTGGTGCACCCAAGCCTTGCCACACCTAGCAACATCTTCCTACATGATCCTGCTATCCCTGCATATCCTGATAGCCCCTTATGCTCACCTTGCCACTACCATTCTTCTTTAGCTGCTGAGCTCCTTCTGAGGCCTTCGGAATGACCGCCTCCATCGCTGAAGTCCTTGGCTTATTTCTTTACACCACCTTTAGAGTTGTAAGTATCCTTCTACTTGGTAGCTACATCACTAGTCCTAGAATTCCCTAGAGAATATGCAACGTTCCTTTACCGACACTCGCTGCATATCCTGATGCTCCACCTGACACGGTCCCCTTAGAGCCGTGCCTATCTCCCTGCACAATCCACTCCACCTGGATCTGTACAGCCCCGGCACTAGTGTTGGAATACTGGTCCTCCCTCTGCATCCCTCTGCTCTAAACCCATGTCACGGCTTCCTCCACCTGTGAAACCACCTCTGCGTGGTGCTCCACCTGGAGCTGAAGTCCCCCTAATGCTGTAGAAGCCGACTCTATCTCCGAGTCCCCCGAGGCCAACCATTCAACGCTATACTGCTGGGCCTGCCACTGTACCTCGAACACCATTGTTGACCCTTTGGACCGTCTGCACTCCATAGAGCTATTTGAAACCATCTCAAATACACCGCACCCTACGGACTCCTTTGAGACCATCAAGATTACATTCGAATCTTCACTTTCAGTGATTGTACTAATAACATCCAAGCTTTCTCCTCCCTTGCATTTCTTTCAAAGCGGACACTCCTGCTTAAAGTGCCCTACTTCTCCACACTTGAAGCATCTCTTAGACCCCTTGCTGCCCCTCTATTCGCCCTTCTTCTTTCCTTCCCTGTGCTTTTCTAAAACCACAAGACTCTCTTAGAAGACCTCCCTCTTCATCATCTATTTCCGCTGCTCGTTGGACCTAAGCACTGATATGATCTTCTCATACACCAGTGTCTCCTTACAATATAGCAAAGTTGTCACAAATGGATCGAAGCTCTTGGGTAGTGAACACAACAATGATAAACTCTTGTACTCCTCTTCTAAATCCATCCCTATATTGAGCAAGTCCATGCTTATTCGGTCGAACCGCTAAATATGTCCCATAATATCCTCGCCCTCCTGCATCTGAAGGTTGTACAGTTGCTTTTTCAGCATCAACTTGTTGCACATGTTCTTCCCCATGTATAACTGCTGCAACTTCGACCATAATCCCTTGGGTGTTCTCTCCTCCAACACAGCATACAAAATCTCATCTGCCAAACAAGCCCTAATCATGGCACATATTTTTTTCTCCAAGGACACCTACTCCTTGTCTGTAATCTCCTCCGACCTATCTTCCAAGGCCAAATCTAACCTCATCTAAATCAGCAGATCCTCCACCCTTACCATCCACATCGTGAATCTTTTCTTTCCATCAAACTTCTTTAATCCTACCTTCAACCCACTGTTCTCCATGATCAATCTTAATTAAATAACAGCAAACAAATAGATCTAAAAAATACCTTAACTAGGGATGGTGGACAATAGCCCTATGATCTCTTCCTTCCTCACAAAGCCTGGAGAAGGCCTTTAGATCTGAATCTTGCTGTTGATCTCTATTGAAAATTGATCTTCTTCCTCCTTCATGCTCAACCTTGCTCTATACCAATTATTATTCCTACGGCTGCTCAAAGCCACAGCCGTGATCCGATCTCTTACGTGAACCTGGGTGTTAATCCAATAAACTAAAGAAGATTTAAGAAAGTTGAGAGAAGGTGTTAATCCAACAAACTTAAGAAGATTTAAGAAAGATGAGAGAAGCTAGGGTTTTGGTGTTGGAAGCAGAGAGAAGAGAGGGAGAAAAGCTCAATTGTATTCCCTTCTCTTGTAAAAGTTACAATGTCCTGGCTTATATACCCTAGAGTTTCCACATGAATCCTAATTTACCCCAGCTTAAAAACTCGCTTAGGCTAACCTAATACATGAAAGCACTCACCGAGCCTAAGTCTCACATGCTCTCATCCCCTGGATCTAATTCCAACCCATACATGAATTAGCCTCCTTAAGACCTCTCAAACCAGACATTAAGACTCCTAGGATCAACCCAGACCCTAGCCCAAAATAGACCCTTGCATAACTCTGCCCACGCACTGAGCTAGCTCAGTCTTAACATTGAGCTGGCTAAGTTCCACTAGGTCAGATTAGTTTGAAACTAAGCCAGCCCAATCCTATGCCGTGCCTGCAGTTTCGAAACTTGATCTTTCTATTTTGCCTATGCTCTAAGACTTAGCCAATCTAGTTTTGGACTGAGCCGGCTAACCTGCAGAAAATCTTCTTTCTATAGTCTTGATTCCCTGACTTTGGTTTCTTGCTTCACCTTGTGTCCCAGGTCTCAAAAGTACCAACCAAGCCCCTTGAGGCCTTCCATACCCGAATCTTAAGCCTGTGGAGAGCTACATGTCATCTCTATCCTAGGACAACTCCAATCCTAGCCTTAGGACCATGCCTATCCTAGCCTCCCCAAAGCTCTCACCCTGGCTCTACCCATGGCTTCCCAAGGCTTGGGAGCACCACACCACCTACACTTTGTTCCCAAACTCATCTCATAAACCCTCGCTCTCTATTCTATGCTCTGTTATTCCTCTATTTTATCTATTCTAAAACCCTCTATTTCTTTACTTGCTATGCTATTATGTTCTATCAGTAGTAGGGCTTTAAATAGAGTAGCGAGGAGAGTTTTGATTGAAATCCACTCAAAACTAGATTAAAACTCCAGGAATTGGTTGAAAAGGAGCTCTGGATCACCTTGGCAGTTGGATGAAGATCAAATGGGCCCAAAATTACTTAAAAATTTCTTTTAAACTTCCAGATTAGATCAATGTTGATGAATGAATCTGGGCCGTCAGATGGCGCTTCAAAGGCTTCAATCACTTAATTAAAATCAAATTCTACCACAGCCATTGGATCTTGACCACCTCATCCCTCAGCTATCGGATCATGCCTAAATCCTAGCCATTCATCTCTGTAGACCGATCATGAGCTAGATTTTGCTATAGACCATGCTAATCACCACTAACCAGAACATCGCTGCTCCTATGAAATACCCAAAATGCCCCTTGCTATGCTACACACAAGTCCACCGTAAGTTGCACGGGTTTTTGATGTCACTACAATGTCAACTGGGCCAGTTGGTTCTGGCACGGGATGTTATGGTTGGGCTGGGCCATCTGAGCCAATTTTCTGAACTAGTTTGGTCTGGACCAGCGGCTTTTAATTTTTTTTTCTTTTCTTTTGAATGTTGATTCCAGGCTCATTTTATGTCCATTTTGCTTCAAATTTTTTTTATTTGTTCCAAAAAATTTAAGCTCTTTCCATTAGCAGCCTTCTTTCCTACAAAAGATCAATAAAAATATTAATTTTTTAAAAATAAAATAAATTATTTATTATTTAATATTTTTATTAGCATATTTATAACACCTATCACTTATCATTGATTTTCTTTAATCTGACTTGGTGAAGTCAATGGAAGAATCATGTTTAGTTGGTCAATCTCCTCTTTTTCCTTAAAATTGACTAAATAAATCCTCTAAATTATTAGGCTTTCAAAATAAAATAGTTATTATGATAACTGGATCGTAGCCTTCCATTAAGTTGGATGATAATGGATCCATTAGTCTGATAATCATTAGAGGCCCAAAGGCTTGGTGCTTATTAGCTATTAGAATTATCACTCATAATATGATAATTCAGTTGTATCTCTCTAATAGGTGGTTAAGTTAGCTAACCAAAGTTGGGTCTGATTATTCTTTGGTTGGATGCACTGAGTATGGTCATGTTAATGGTTGGACCTAACCAGACCTTTTCGTGGAGGCCAAAACCTACTGAAAAAAACCTACGATAAAATTAATTACTAAAAATTATTTAGAAAAATAATTGGTTAAGAACCTACCCATAGATTGTTGTTCTTACAGCTGCTCGGAGCCTAGCCATAGATCCAATCTCTTGCGTGAACTTGGGTGTTAATCCAACAAACTAAAGAAGATCAAAGAAAGATGAGAGAAGCTAGGGTTTTGGTGTTAAAACGAGAGAGAAGAGAGAAGAGAGGTAGGGAGAAAAGCTCAATTGTATTCACTTCTATTGTAAAAGTTACAATATCCTGATTTATATATCCTAGAGTTCCCACATGAACCCTAATAAATCCTAGCTTAAAAACATTCTTAGGCTAATCCAATACATGAAAGCACTCACCAAGCCCAAGTCTCACATGCTCTCATCTCCTGGATCTAATCCCAACCCATACATAAATTAGCCCCCTTAAGACCTCTTAAACCAGGCCTTAAGACCCCTAGGATAAACCCAGACCCTAGCCTAAAATAGATCCTTGCGTAACTCTGCCCACGCACTGAGCTGACTAAGTTCCACTGGATTGGCTTAGTCAGAAACTGAGCCAGCCTAGTTCTAATTCTATGTCGTGCCTACAGTCCCAAAAGTCAACCATTCCATTTTGCTTGTGCTTTGAGACTTAGCCGACATTGTTTTGGACTAAGCCGACTAATCTGCAGAAAATATTCTTTTAACAATCTTGATCTTCGACTTTGGTTCCTTGCTCCATCTTGAATTTTAGATCTCCGAAGTACCAACCAAGCCCCTTGAGGCCCTTAATAACCAAACCTCAAGTCTGTGGAGAGCTACATGCCGTATCCACCATAGAACAACTCCTGTCCTAGCCTTAGGACCACACCTATTCTAGCCTCCTTGGAGCCCTCACCCTGGCTCTGCCCGTGGCCTCCCAAGGCTTGGGAGCACCACACCACCTACAATCTCCACCTTAGTGCGCCCAAGCCTTGGCACATATGGCAACATCTTTCTGCATGATCTTGCTATCCCTGCATGTCCTGATAGCCCCTCGTGCTCACCTTGCTACTATCATTCTTCTTCAACTACTGAGCTCCCTTTGAGGCCTTCGGGATGACTGCCTCTACCATTGAAGTCCTTGGCTTATTTCTCTTCACCACCTTTGGAGTTATAGATATCCTTCTGCTTGGCAGCTGCATCACTTGCCCTGGACCTCCCTAGAGATCATGTAATATCCCTTTATCGACCCTCATCACATATCCTGATGCTCCACCTGACACTATCCCCTCAGAGCCATGCCTATCTTCCTGCACAATCCTCTCCACCTAGATCTGTACTACCCTGGCACTGGTGCTGGGTTATAGGTCCTCCCTCTACATCCCTTTGCTCTAAATTCATGTCACAGCTTCCTCCACCCGTAAAGCCACCTCTGCCTGGTGCTCCACCTAGAGTTGAAGTCCCCCTGATACCATAGAAACTGACTCTATCTCCAAGTCCCCCGAGGCCAATCATCCAACGCTGCACTGCTGGGCCTGCTGCTGTACCTCCAAACACCATCGTTGACCCTTTGGACCCTCTGCACTATGCAAACCTATTTGAAACCATCTCAGATACACCACACCCTACGGGCTCCTTCGAGACCACCAAGATTTCATCTGAATCTTCACTTTTGGCAACTATACTGATGGAATCCGAGCTTTCTCCTTCCTTGCACTTCTTTCAAAGTAGATATTCCCACTTAAAGTGCCTTGCTTCTCCATACTTGAAGCATCTCTTGGATCCCTTACTGCCCCTTTGTTCATCCTTATTCTTTCCTTTCCTATGCTTCTTTGAAACCACCAGACTCTCCTGAAAGACCTCCCTCTTTATCATCCGTTCCTGCTACTCGTTGGACCTGAGCACTGATACTATCTTCTCGTACACTAGTGTCTCCTTATCATATAGTAAAGTTATCACTAATGGATTGAAGCTCCCAGATAGCAAATACAGCAATAATAAACTCTTGTCTTCCTCTTCTAAATCCATCCCTATATTGAGCAAGTCCATGCTCATCCGATTGAATCGCTGAATGTACCCTGCAACATCCTCGCCCTTCTATATCAGAAGACTATATAGTTGCTTCTTCAGCATCAACTTGTTGCACATGTTCTTCCCCATGTACAACTAATGCAACCTCGAGCATAATCCCTTGGGTGTTCTCTCCTCCAACACACCATACAAAACCTCATCCACCAAATAAGCCCTAATCATGGCACATGCCCTTTTCTCCAAGGACACCCACTCCTTGTCTATGATCTCCTTCAGTCTATCTTTCAAGGCCGAATTCAACCTTATCTGAACCAACAGATCCTCCATTCTTATCATCCATATCGTGAAACTTTTCTTTTCATCAAACTTCTTTAATCCTATCTTCAATCTGCTATTCTCCATGATCAATCTGAATCAAATAACAATAAATAGATAGATCTAAGAAATACCTTAACTAGGGATGGTGGACAGCAGCCCTATGATCTCTTTCTTCCTCATGAAGCCTGGAGAAAGCCTTTAGATTTGAATATGCTACTGATCCCTACTGAAAATTGATCTTCTTTCTCCTTCATGCTTAACCTTGCTCTAATACCAATTGTTGTTCCTACGGCTACTCGGAGCTACAGCTGTAGATCTGATCTTTTGCATGAACCTGAGTGTTAATCCAGCAAAATGAAGAAGATCTAAGAAAGATGAGAGAAGCTAGGATTTTGGTGTTAGAACCAGAGAGAAGAGAGAAGAGAATTAGAGAGAAAAGCTTAATTGTATTCACTTCTACTATAAAAGTTACAATGTTCTAGTTTATATACCCTAAAGTTTCCACATGAACCCTAATAAACCCCAGCTTAAAAACTTGCTTAGGCTAACCCAATACATGAAAGCACTAACCAAGCCTAAGCCTCACATGCTCTCATCCCCTGTATCTAATTCCAATCCATACATGAATTAGCCCTCTTAAGACCTCTCAAATCAGGCCTTAAGATCCCAAGGATCAACCCAGACCATAGCCCAAAATAGAATCTCACGTAACTCTACTCGTGCACTGAGCCAGCTAAGTTTCACTGGGTCAGCTCAGTCTAAAATTGAGCTGGCCCTATTCTGTGCCATGCCTGTAGTCTCGAAACTCAACCTTTCTCTTTTGCCTATGCTCTAAGACTTAGCCGACCCAATTTTGGACTGAGCCAGCTAACCTACAGAAAATATCCTTTCTACAGTCTTGATTTTTTGGCTTTGGTTCCTTACTCTATCTTGAATTCTAGGTCTCCGAAGCACCAACCAAGCCCCTTGAGGCTCTCAGTACCCGAACCTCAAGCCTGTGGAGAGCTACATTCCGCCTCCACCCTAGGATAACTCCTATCCTAGCCCTAGGTTCACACCTATTCTAGCCTCCCCGGAGCCCTTACCTTGGCTCCACCCATAGCCTCCCAAGGATTGGGAGCACCACACCACCTACATAGATGCACATGGATTGGCTGACCAAAGTTGGTCTTGTGTGCAGTCTGTGTGGATTCTAGTATCCGCTAAGGAATTAAGATAATTTTTTGAATTAGGGGTAAAGGCTACCAATTTATATAAAATAGTGGAAGAACCTTTAGACTAAAATTTAAATCTTTAGGCTTAATAATTTATATACTAATTAGACTTTATTTTTCTTCAATGCAGTTATGGCCACCACCTTATCATTTCGATCCTTATTGGATAGTGATAAATTGATGGGACCTAATTTTGATAGCTGGTATCAAAAATTAAAGATAGTCTTGGAGCATGAGAGAATTTTATCCATGCTGACAGATCCTACACTTGAGGAGCCTACTTAGAATGTTCATGGCATGGTCTGAGACACTTACCAGAAGTAGCTCAATGATCAAACCATGGTGTGATATATCATGCTAGTAGTAATGAATGATCAATTCATGCACAGATTTGAGAATTCTGAGTTAGAGGATATGCTTCAAATGTTGAACGAGTTCTTTGGCACTCCCAGTGATGTTGAAAGGCACAACACCAGTTGTGCTATTTTCAACACCTGGATGAGGGATGGGGTGCTAATTACTAATCATCTACTATATATGATTGAGTTAATTGAGTACCTTAGCAAACTCAGCTTTCACTTGCATGAATAGCTTGGGAAAGATGCAATTCTGAATTCCTTGCATAAGTCCTACCTCCCATTCCTTACTTATTATAGAATGATAAAGCATGTAGTCAACTACCATGATTTACTTAGATTGTTGCAAAACTTTAAGAAAAATCACCAACTCCAAGAAGAGTCAGTGAATATAGTGGAAGGATCTTCTTCTAAATAACCCTTTAAGAAAGAGAAGAAGAACAAAAAGAAGAAACATAAGAAGGTGCAACAACATGCTATGACATCTATGCCTGGTCAGACCAAGAAGCCCAAGTCCGATCAAAGTCAGACGGAATGCTTTTTTTGTAAGAAGTAGGGGCACTGAAAGAGGATTTGTCCTCGATACATTGCCTCCCTAGATTTGAATAGGCCAAAGAAGAAGCAAGTTGTTGCTTCACAAGATACTTATATGATAACACCTTGCAATCTTTCTATTTATGATACTACTACCTAGGTATTAGATACCAAAAGCCTGTTTAATATTTATAATTTGTTGTAGGATTTATAGATCAGTAAGAGATTTGAAGAAGGTGAGAGATTTTCATGTCGTTGTCCTTAATGATTATCAATTTGTCCTAGTTTCTTATTGAATATTATTTCTATAGGTCTTTTGGCCAAGTATAGTTATGACATATCAATAAAGAAAAAAACTTTTAATGTCATTTTGAATCATATTACTGTGATGAATGAATAATTGAACAATGGGATTTACGTATTATCACAACCTATTAATGTAGACTACTCGTCTAATAAATGTTCTAGGAAAGATAATGTATCTAATGCCTACCTTTGGGTATTGTAGGCTAGGTCATATTAATAAGAATAGGATGAATAGGTTGACTCAAGAAAAAATTCTTGAAGTCAATGATTTTGAATCATTACCAACCTATGAGTCTTATCTACTTAGAAAGATGACTAAATCACCTTTTACTACAAAAGGTGAGTGAGCTAGTGAGCTTCTAGATCTAGTACCTACTGATATATGGACCTATGAGCACTAGACCAGAGGTGGATATCACTACTTTATTATGTTCATTGACAACCTATCTAGATATGGGTTCGTCTACTTAATGATGCATAAGTCAGAATCATCAGAAATGTGCAAATGGTTCCATAATGAGGTAGAGAAATAAATTGAAAAAATACTAAAATGCTTCGATCTGACTAAGAGGGTGAATACCTATCCAATGAGTTTCTAACATATCTAGAAAATAGAATTTTCTCATAATGGACTCCTCGAGGATGACCACAACATAATGGTGTATCTGAAAGGATGAATAAAATCCTATTAGACAAGGTTCATTCCATGATGGGCTTTACCAGTCAATCGATCTTCTTTTAGGGATATGCACTCAAATCAACATTTTATGTTCTTAACAGGATTTCAAGTAAGTCTGTAACTAAAATATCATATGTGATACGGACAAGCCATAAGCCAATACTCTCACACCTTAGGGTTTGGCAGTGTCCAGCTTATGTTAAATATTTAATAATAGACAAACTTGGACCTAGGTCTGATAAAAATATTTTTATTCAGTATCCGAAAGAAATCAATAGATATTAAATCTATCATACTGATGAACAAAATATGTTCAACAACCTTAAGGCAGTTTTTTTAGAAAAAAAATTTCTTAGTGAAGGAACTAATGCCTCTAACATCGAACTTGAGAAAGTTTGACAGATAGAAGAATTGACATGTGTAACTGAACCTCAAACAGAATTGATTAGATTAATTTCAAAGCCAAATATACTTGCACTGAAAGGAATATGCCCTATAAGCCAATCGAAGTATGTATTTTGATGGATCATTCTTTTATCTTTTAGACTCATGTAATAATATTTTTTAAATAAATAAAAGTATTTATATTTCATCATATGTTGCGTCTTAATTATTCATTTAAGATTATGATGAATCCCATGGATTAGGGCTATGGTTTTAGGGTTATGATAAGATCATACCTATGAGACCTAAAATCTTAAAATCCTAATCTAAAATATTCTTGATTGATTGAACATTGAGTTGGAGATCAATATTTCTGGAAAGACTTGTAGGATTTGGTATGGTGCTCCCAATCCTTAGGAGGCCATAGGAGGAGCCGGAATGTTGGCTCCGAAAGATTAGGATGGGTGTGAGTCCTAGGGCTAGGATAAGAGTTATCCTAGGTGAAGATGGCATGTAGCCCTGCACGGACTCAAGGTTTAGTTGTGAGGATTTTGAGGGAGCTTGGTACGTACTCTAAATACTTGGGACACAAGGTGGAGCAAAGGACCAAAAGTCAAGAGAAGAATCAGTCAAGACAAGGTGCTAACATACAGGTGAGCTGGCTCGGATACACAATCAAGCCTACTCGGGATGAGATCAAGCCAATTTGGGGCGTAGTCGACCTGGCTATCTCAGGTAGATAGAAGATAGGGTTCAAAAAAGATGCAGTTGAGCCAGCTCAGATCCTGACAGAGCCAATTCGATGGTGGCGAATAAAACTGGATGGGATTTTTTGTTTGGGTCTAAGATAGACTTTTATCCTAGGATCTTAAGGACTGGACCAATGATGTCTTAAGGGGGCTAACTCATGTATTGGTTGGCTTTAGATCCAGGCGATAAGAGCATGTGAGACATGGGTGTATATGGGCTCGATGAGTACTTTCATGTATTGGATTAGCCTAGAGGAGTTTTTTAGCTAGGATTTGGATTTATTAGAATTTATGTGGTATAGCAGAAATTTTAAGATATATAAATTTAGGTATTGTATCTTTACAATAGAGTGAAATATAATTGAGCTTTTCTCTCTAAAACTCTCTACTTTTCTCTCTCTGGTTCCAACTTTAAGCCCTTGGTGCCAGCCATCAACTTTATTTTTCTTCTCTCTAATAATTGATATCAAAGAGGTACCAGAATCCACCAAATGGTATCAGAGCCTGGCTGAGTATGGAGGAGGAAGAAGATCAGATTTCAGTAGAGATCAGCAGTGAGGTTCAGATCTAAAGACTTTCTTCAGGCTTCATAATGAAGAAAGAGATTACAGGGCTGTTGTCCACCATTCCTAATTAAGATATTTTTTCATATCCATCTGTTTTCTATTTTTGATTCATACGATCATGAAGAATAGTGGGTTGAACGTAGGATTTGAGAAGTTTGATGGAAAGAAAAGTTTCACGATGTGAAAGGTTAGGATGGAGGATCTACTAGTTTAGATGAGACTAGATTCCTCTTTGGAAGATAGGTCGAAGGAGATGACAGACAAGAAGTGGGTGTCCTTGGAGAAAAGGGATGTGCTATGATTAGGGCTTGTCTAGTAGATGAGATGCTGTATGGCATGTTGGAGGAGAAGATAAGGATTTATGATCGAGGTTACGCCAGTTGTACATCAGGAAGAACATGTACAATAAGTTAATGCTGAAAAAGCAATTGTACAGCCTTCGGATGCAAGAGGATGAGGATCTTGCGAGGCATATTCAGCAATTTGATCGGATGAGCATGGATTTGCTCAACATTGGGGTAGATCTTAAAGAGGAGGATAAGAGTTTATTGCTACTATGTTCGCTACCTAGGAGCTTCGATCTATTGTTGATGACGTTGCTGTATGGTAAGGAGATGCTGGTGTACGAGGAGATCGTATCAGTGCTAAGGTCCAACGAGCAATGAAAATGGATGATGAAGAGGGAGGTCTTTCAGGAGGGTCTCATGGTTTCAGAGAGGCCTAGGTAAGGAACGAAGAAGGATCAGCGAAGGGGCAGCAAGGGGTCCAAGAGATGCTTCAAGTATGGTGAAGCAAGGCACTTTAAGCGAGAATGTCTATTTTGAAAGAAGTGCAAGGGAGGAGAAAACTCAGATTCCATCGGTTTAGTCACTACAAGTGAAGAGTTGGATGAGCTCTTGATGGTCTCGAAGGAGCTCATGGGGTATGGTGTATCTGAGATGGTTTTAGATAGGTCTACAGAGTATAGAGGGTCCGAAGGAATAGCGATGGTGTTCGAGGCGCAACGGCAGGCTCAACAGTGCAGCATTAAGTGGTTGTCCTCGGGGGACTCTATTGCAGAGTTGACTTCTGTAGCATCAGGAGGACATTGATTTTAGGTGAAGCACTAGATAGAGGTGGCTTCACAGATGGAGAGAGAGATGATATGAGTTCAGAGTAGAGGAGTGCAGGAGGACCAATATCCTAGCATCAATACTAGAGATGCATAGTTCCAGGTGGAGCAGCATGTGCAGGAGGACAGACAAAGTTTTGAAGGGACCATGTCAAGGTATGCAATAGGCGCCGGCATAGGATTGCTACAAATTCTCCAAGAAAGTTCAGGATGGTTGATGCGGCTACCAAGCAAAAGGTTGCTTACAACAATAAGAGTGGTGCATAGAAGCAAGCCAAGGTCTTCAGTAATGGAGGTGATCATTACAAAAGTCTCAAAGGAAGCTCAACAATAGAAGAAGAATGGTAATGGCAAGGTGTGCATAAGTAGCTATCAGGGTGTGCATCGACAGTGGGTTCGTGCAGAAAAATATTGCTAGGTGTGCCAAGGCTTGGGTTTACCAAGATGGAGATTGTAGAATTTGGTGTGATGCTCCAAAGCCTTGGAAGGCTATAGGAGGAGCTAGGGTGTTGGCTTTGAAAGACTAGGATGAGTGTGAGTCCTAGGACTAGGATAGGAGTTATCCTAAGTGAAGGTGGTGTGTAGCCCTGCATGGACCCGAGGTTCTGGTGTGAGGACCTTAAGGGGGATTGGTAGGTGCTTCGAAGACCTAGGACATAAGGTAGAGCAAGAGACCAAAGTCAGGAGAAGAATCAGCCAAGACAAGGGGCTGACACACAGGCGAGCTGGCTCGGATACGTAGCCGAGCCAGCTTGGGCTGAGATCGAGCTAGCTTGAGGTGCAGTTGAGCTGATTATCTTAGATAGATAGAAGATAGGATTTGGACGAGATGCAGTCGAGCCAGCTTGGATCCTGATAGAGCCAGCTCGATGGTGGTGAATAGAGCTGGATGGGATTTTCTGTTTGGATCTAGGATAGGCTTTTATCCTAGGGTCTTAAGGCTTGAATTAATGAGGTCTTAAGGGAGCTAACTCATGTATGGATCAGGTTTAGATCCAGGGGATGAGAGTATGTGAGACATGGGTGTACATGGGCTCGGTAAGCGCTTTAATGTATTGGGTTAGCCTAGGAGAGTTTCTCAGCTAGGGTTTGGGTTTATTAGGGTTCATGTGGTATAGCAAAAATCCTAGGGTATATAAATTGAAGTATTGTATCTTTACAATAGAGTGAAATACAATTAAGCTTTTCTTCCTAAAACTCTCTACTCTTCTCTCTCTATTTCCAACTTTAAGCCCTAGGTGCTGGCCATCTACTTTGTTCTTCTTCTCTCCAACGTTTGGTATTAGAGAGGTATCAGGATCCAACAAGACTGGCACATCTTATGTATGCTCAAAGGATGATTGATCTTACAATCACTTATGTAAGATACTAATATAAGGATGTGGATGCTCATTAGAGAATAGGTTCACTAAATTGATCCAACTTAAGAACATCTGATGGAGTCTTATCTACTTGTCAATAGATGATTCTCATAGTGGGAGTTATGCATGTAATCCTTTGACCTGAGACTGTCAAGAAACTTTGTATGCATGCATCCATATTTTAATTAATACTCATTCATGACTTAGTCATGCATGGGATGTTCTGGATATGGTGGATTGCATATGGAGGTTGAGAGTAGGCCATTGTGGAAACTATCACTCCTAGTAAGAGCAGATCGCATCCTACTTGCTTCAATCGAATGATGATTCAGGAAGACATTGATCAAAGCATGGTGAAAACTAAAAATGATTTTTAATATCTTGTTAATTGAATAATTATTTTATGATTGAGAAAAATATGAATATGATATTGAATTTGACATGATTCCATATCTAGAGTCATATTTAGGATGTAGGGTGATCGTAGATTGAATTGCACGGTAACTTTTCACTGAAGAAAATTTTTGATATTTCATCAAAATTTCAAATCTTCTAGGTAGACATGATACATTGCTAGACATCAATCTTGTCTTATAGATTTGATCAAATTAAAGAGTTTATTTGATTACCAATTAGAAAAGATTCTGATTGATCGAATTGGATCAGCTCAATTTGACCTAAATCAGTTTGATTGGTTTCTAATCAAATTAGGTCAAATCACATCTGGATTCATAGATGGCTAGATGTGGAACCCAATAGATCACACACAAAGAAAATTAATCAAGGATCTAATTAGATTAGATCATTTTTGTAAGTTGAACATGCTAGCATATGTTGCAAATACTAACACCTACATTCGAATCGAATTTAAATTTGACTCCAATTTGGGTTAATTAAATCCAATTTAAACCAAATCAAATTTGGTTCATTAATTTGGTTGACCCTTGGCTTGTTGACCAAGAGATTGGGTACCTCATATTTGAATCCCATGCACCAAAGAGTCTCTCTCTTGGCATGTGGGGGTTGCTTATGTGCATGAGATTTTTTTGCACATGAAGATTGTTGGTGCACTCCACATGCATCCTTATCCATCTAATTTTGTCATGAAATATATTATGGGTGTGGAATTCAAAAGGGCACACAAAGGAGTCCTTCTGTAGATGAAACACTTTGGTGTTTTGTTTAAAATTTGGATAAAGATGAAATCCTAGCTGCCCCTCCCTTGTTGGCGTCACTTGGACCAAGTCTCCAAGGAATTTCAAACTCCTTCCTGTCCCATGCCCCATCTGAGTTTGGCGCACACATTAAGGGCCGTCAGTTGGCCATGTGATTATATCACAACCCTTCATAGGTGGCACCAAGCATAAATAAATCTACATGTAGTTTTTAGAAGCAATGGAGAATTAACTCTGAAGAGTCCTTTTGTGCAAAGCGACTCTTGGATTTAAATTCCCTTGCTTCCTCATGGATTGAAATTATCAGATGGGCATGAGATATGTGATTGGGTGTGAGAAATTGAGGAGAGGCATGAGAATTTTTAGGTGGCGCCCCTACATAATCTATAAACAAGGGGCACACCAGGCTTCTGGGGTATTCAATTCCATTCCTTCTTTCTTACAATCCTCTCCACTTTGTCCAATTTCCTTCATCCTTCCCTTGTTAAGACAAGGTCCTATTAAGGATAAGGAGTCTTCTTTAGGACAAGGGTCTAGGAAGAAAGATAAGGAAGACAAGGAGAAAAGAAAGTAAGGAAAGGGAAGGCTAGAAGGAAGGAAGCAAGGCTAAGAGGAGGTTCTGCCCAAATTAAATTCTTGTAATAAGAATTTAAGGTATCAATTTTTGAAGGTGTTAAAGGCTCAATCAAGTCCCTGTATGGGTCAATGTTGGAGGGTGAATACGTGGGCACCTGGTGGAACCCTTGCCAGACCTCTACCGGAATTCAGACACAAAATAGGGTTTAGCAATCAAGGTATGGTTCCATATCCTAAGTTTATATTATAAATGCATGTTATATGATTTGAATTTAATAAGGTGGTCATGGGTTAGGGTTTGGCTTTGAAATTTTTTTGTTAATTATTTTGAAATCCATACTTCTGCTTTGGTCATCAAACCGTACATTGGTATCAGAGCCACCATTATTAGATTAAATCATATGTTGTTATGCTTAATGCTTTATAGCATAATAGATAATATGATATGATCATATTTAATTATATATAATTAGATTATCTTTTACATCATTCTGTAAGGTTGTCCTGGCATAATGGTGGATGTCCACTAAGTGGTAGATAGTTGTCATAGAATGATGGCATCTTAACATGCATGTTAGTTTATTAATATGAATGCTTATGATTTGTCATGTTTGATGAGATCAATACATACAAATGCTTCATATGAATTATATTGTTCATTATATTTATTTCATTTATTTAGAATGTGCATTAAGACAAGTTTATCCCTTTATTAAATTATATTATATTATAGTGTAATTAATCAATAGCAGAACCAGTCTGGATATATAACTGATCGATCGATGTCTAGAAAAGTGATTCATGATCGGTAAAGAGAATGTGGTTTCTAATTAATTTCATTGTCTGACCTGACCAATTTATTGTTGTCTAAGAAAACCAATGGGGGGACCCCACCTCTCTCCTGCTTACCTAGCTGATTAGATTAATTTAATTCTTGATTGGGGTGCTTAGTGTTATATTCACTATATTAGGGCCTTTCTTCATGCTAGGTCATTATGATGTCACGAACCATATTAGGTTTATTGTGTAACCACAAGATCTATTACAGGGACTAACATAATATTATCTTGGTGCATTAAGATGCTTTTAGTATTTTTAGATATACTGCTTTATTGTGTAACCATAAGGATAGTAATATTCAAATTTGACTGTATTGAAATGAAGGGTCCAACTTAGCTAAAATATTATAGCTTGTTGTGCAACCACAAGGCTATTAATATTTTAGAGGCTAGGATTATATTGAAAATTGCATGAGATGGAATTAAAAAAAGTTTTCCTACCTTTAAAATCATAAAATGTTTGTTGTGCAACCATAAGACCTTTCATGAGGAATTAGGGTCTCATTCTCACTAAGAAAACCAATTAGGATTTCTTGATCATTATAGAAGAGGGCTATGTTGTCCGATAAAATAATAGAAGGCATAATTAAATTAAAGTCATAATTTAATTGTGTATGTCATCATGAGCTGCTTGATTTTGTAATATTCTTTATTATATACATTAAATTCTACATGACTTCTTCACTTTCACTGCGTGGTAAATTAGATTCAAATAAATTAACCGATCCCAATTATACAGATTGGTTAAGAAATCTAAATATTATGCATAGTCTTGAAAAACTCTCATATATTCTCGATTCCCATGGTCCTAAGCCATTAGGAGAAGATGCCATAGAGAAAGAAAAATCCACATATAAGATATGGCAAAATGATTCTTTAACTATTAAATGTATCATACTGGCCTCTATGAGTAATGAGTTATAGAAGTAGCATGATGGCATGGATACTCAATCCATACTGCTCAATCTAAAAGAGCTTTATGGAGAATAAAGTAGGACTGCTAGATATGAGATATCTAAGTAGTTATTCCATGCCAGAATAATAGAAGGATCATCCATACAAGATCATGGGTTGATAGTAATTGACTTGATCACTTGATTAGGTCAATTAAATTTTGTTATGGATGAAGAGTTGAGTCAGGATCTGATCCTGCAATCACTCTTAGAATTATTTTTTCAATTTGTTGTGAACTATCACATGAACAAACTAAATACTTTCTTGCCTGAGCTATTAAATATGCTTAAAATAATAAAAAGCCATATCAAGAAGGATAAGGCTCTTCTTCTTGTAGATGGAAACTCCAAGAAAAAGGCAGGCGAAAAGGGTTCAAAGAGAATACTGAATCCTAAATGTTGCATAAATAAGAGGAAGAAGGAGAAGAAGGCCCCCGATCAAGCGACCTACTTTTACTATGGCAAAGCAGATCATTAGAAAAGGAATTGCAAGTCTTACCTTTTAACTGTGAAGACTGGTGCAAGTGTTGCACCAAAAGATATGTATGAGATACATATAATATTGTCATTGAATTCTTCCATTTCATACTCTTGGGTATTGGATACTACCTATGATTTTTATATCTACAAATCTTTGCAAGGACTGTAGAAAATTAGAGTTTTGAAGAAGGATGACTTCGAGCTCTATGGCACTAGAGCAGAATCCATCCAAGCAGAAGTTATAGGGGTAAATATTTTAAAGTTATCTTTTGAAAAGATCTTAGAGCTAAAGTATTATTATTACATAACTAAGATCATTAGAAGTATTATATATGTACCCTTGTTGTTAAAACAAGATTATGAAATAGACGTAATGTGTAATGGTTGCTCAATTAAATTTTCTAATGAAATAATTTATTCTGGCATTTTTGACAATGGTCTTTTGACTCTATCTCTGAATAATAATATTTTTATATTGATAAAAATAGAAAGTAAAAGAGAGAACATGTTAATAATACTTTACTTTGGCATTGTTGACTTGGTCATATAAGTGAGACTAGAATTAACAAGTTATACAAAGAAAAGTTCTTTGATCCTTAAGATTATGAATTATTAAAAACTTATGAAACTTGTCTCATGGGTACAATGACCAAGACTTCATTTAGTGAACAGGAAGAAAGGACAAGTGAGTTATTTGAACTTATACATATAGATGTATGTGGTCCTATGACAACTCAGGTCAGAGGTGGATACTCTTACTTTATAACATTCGTTGATGATTTATCTAGGTTTGGATATGTGTATCTTACAAAACATAAATATGAAGCCTTTAATAAATTAAAGTATATCAAAGTATGGTCGAGAAACAAACTAAAAAAAATATAAAAATTCTTCAATCAGACTAAGAAGGAGAATACTTTTCTAGTAAGCTTTTAGACTATCTTAAAGTAAAAGTGATCCTCTCTGAATGGACCCCTCCTTATATATAGTAGTTAAATAGTGTAACTAAAAAGGGGAATCATACTTTATTAGATATGGTGCGGTCCATAATGTACTTCACAAAATTATCTATTTTTTTGAGATTTTGTCCTTATTGACCCTTGGATTGATTTTGATGATAAAAAAAGCATTTGAGTATAATTTGTTAAGTTACTAATATTGTTTTTGAGTATGTGTAGTTAAATTCTAAGCAGTTACAATGATATAAGTGACTTCCATCAATCAAATGAAGCATCATCAATCAAGAGGCTTTTGAAGGAAATTAAGATTTTATACATCATAAAAAGAATGGTTAATGAGAGATAAATTAAGTTTAAGAAGCAAGTCTAGTCTATAAAAGAAATTGCAGAAGAAAGGCTATCAAAATCCAAATGGCATGCTTGGCATGCATCTTACTCGACTAAGATTAAAGGTTAGTCGACTATGTCTCAGAAAGTAGCAAAGGTAGAAAGCACAGAAAAATGAGATTGCTAGATCTAGGGAACTTAGTTGACTAAGTCTTAAAAGTTAGTTGACTATGTCTCAGAAAATTATAAAAGATAGATAGCACGAAAAAATAAAATTTTTGGACCTAAGGGACTTAGTCGACTAAGTCTTAGAAGTTAGTCGACTATATCTCAAAAGATTGTAGAAGACAAAAAGCACAGAAAAGGCTGAAGTTGAGGTGTAGGGGACTTAGTCGACTAAGTCAAAGAAGGTTAGTCGACTAAGTTACTGTAACGGCTAGTTTTTCTCAGAACTGCACTTTTTTATCCCCAACTTTTTCTCAATGGCTAGATTTTTGTGCCCAATGGTTAGGTTATTAAATGCGGCTTCATCAGAGGTTTTAGAGTGGTGGGAAGGCCTTAGAATATATAAGGAATATTTAAGAACTTCAAAAGAACTTTCTGCAACCAATATTCAAGAGCCTTCAAGCCTACACCAAGTGCATTCATTATGAGAGCTATCAAGTGAAGAAAAGGATTCATTTTTCTAAAGATTCTCTATCCTTCTAATCATCCTCAAAGTGAGAGAAGCCAAGATGCAAGCATTGAAGAGTTTCACCAACTTCTCTCAACCATTCAAGAAGAAGAGCAAAGCAATCAAGCCTTCCATCTTCCAAACTCTTCTTCTTTGGGCTTCATTGAGTTTCTCTTTCTAAACTTCTTTTAATAGCATGATTGTATTGTATTTATTTACAAGTTTCTTAGGGTGAAAAACTTAGAGTTGGTCCAAGCCTAAAGTTGGACGTTATAAAGGTTTGATTGGTGAACCTAGATCAAAACCAATTGGGGTTGATTGTTAGCCCAAAAAATAAACATTGTAGAGGTTGTAGTTGGTGAGCCTAGGTCAAAATTGATGCATAGTCATTGATAGCACCAAAAATAACTCTACTCATTACGTAGGTAGAATGAGTTGAGATCATATCCTCAGGGACCTTGGGCTAAGTTGAGATTATAAAATAAAAGAGAGAAGATTTGTTTTGATTTAGAAAATAAACTATCCTAAAATTGATGTAATTAGAAAATAAAGATCTCGGGAGTTTTGAATTAATTTTGCACTTATAGAGTTGTATTCTTTTATATATATATATATAGTTATGATTAATCTTAGGAAAAATACTTGTCTTTTCTTAGCATGTCCCATACCCGTAGATCACGATGCATCTTCAAAATGTACTAGGTAAATAACTCTTCTTTCCTCGGCACGTACCGTACACATAGATCATGACACATCTTCGAAAAGCAAAAGTTGTTCCTAATATTAATCTAAAAGAAAAGCATAAATAAAAGCATGTAAAAAAATAGATAAAAAACTCATAACAATTTAAATAAAAGGCATGATCTTTATGTATATAAAAGAAATACAAGAAAGTTTAGAACAATAAATCCACTCTGTGTCTTTACAAAATTTCTTCTTCCCTTCCGAGACTATTAGCCTAGCTGCTCATGAAGTAGTTTCTTTCTCTTCCTCTATGCAAGGCTCTAGAAAATTTTTTGGGATGATCCTCAAGTAGGAGTGCAAGAACCTTTTTATAGGTGATAAGAGGGAAGAGTTTTACATGACTTTCAAATGTGGGACTAAAAAAATAATAAGGCCTAAAGAATGGATGGATGATATTGGAGGATTAAAGTAGATAAAGAAAATATAAATTTTCCTCTTGGGATATTTTCAAATATTATTTTCTTCTTTAAAATTTTTGATCCATCCGTTGTTCGATGTGTTGCTGCGTTCGTCTGCTCGCCTTCGCATCCACTTCTTTTCTTATTTTATTTTTCCATGAGTGCCAAATCCAATCCACAAGCTATTTTCATTGCATCAAAAATCTAAGCTCCTTGCCTCCACGTGCATGCCAGAACCAAAAGCTTCATGCCAACTTCCATTCTCTAGCCAACGCCTATAATCTTTGGAGTATTTAATGCTCCCTTTAATTGCTAAGGCTAAGAAAAATTTTAAAATAAATATCTTTTTTGTATTTACACCACTCATATCCTTTACTTTCTCCTTAAATTGGACTTTGTATTAAGCTTTGACTTGATGTAGGATTACATCTTGATAATCAATTATTCCCATATCCAGTCGGTGCTTTAACATTCATGCAAGCTTCTTTCCATATGGAGATCCAACCAATTGAATATGCATGTGTCATGCTTGTTAACTAGAATTACTAGGGCCTTTGACAATTTCCTAAAAATGAACATAAGAAGCAACAAATAATAAATAATAGAGATTAAATAGCACACATCTTAATATTTCTTATGTCATATTTAATGCATTGATCACACCCCGCAACTTGAATTTTGCTCATCCTCGAGTAAAATAAATCAATAATGTATCTCAAATTATCTTTGAATTGAAAGTTATCCTTGGCATTCCTAAAGGCAGGTGATACCTAGTCAGATCAATAAAAAGTTGCTTCATTGGATTATCAATTTGACTCTATTAGTGGTTGAATGTTAGCCATAGAAATTTTAAAGAGCTTTTCTTTCACCAACTTCTCACTTTACTATTTAAATCCCCTAACTAGATGTGAGTCGGGTTTATTGTCTTCTTGCAATTTAGTCCTCCTTATTATTATTATTTTTTCTTTTTTTTTTTGAACTTTCTTGCTAACTCTTGTAATGAGCTTTCAGCCAATGACTTCCAAACCAGTTGGCTTTAGGGCATTAGTTGAAAAACATACCTCGAGCTTACTGACTCGAGTCCAAGAAAATATAATTGGTTTCTTACATCCTCACCTTTTGATGTGAACTACAACACTTACTTAGGTGAAGGGACCCAGTTACTCAGTGAGACAATGCTAAACCTTTTTTTTTGTTTAACATAATCTAAGAAAAATTTTGGCATACTTCGACCTTTCCACCCAATCTCCCATAAAGTCAATTCTTCATTGAGATAAAGTAAGAAGAAGACTCTGGAGTCACTATAAAATCTGGTCTAAACTCTACCATTAATTGGATTTTCTGAATAATTTATCCCTCAGCATCTCTAAAATTATCTTGACTATTAATCACTTATTGATTAGGATGCCTGATCAATTTCAAATCGAATAAATTCGGGCACACAAAACTAATTATTTCTAACCATATTCGAGGACTTTATTAAATTAGTTTCCTTCCCCCTAATTTAATCTACATTGTCCTCAATGGAGTAGAAAAATAAACTAAGCAAAGAAAAGTAAAGGAAGGAGTGCACCTAGGTAATTTTGCTTTGGGAGTTGAAGATAGCCTCATTGATTAGCAGGTTCTTGTTCTATGTTCCTACAGCTGCAAGAAAAAAAGTAAAGTTATTGGGTTATCTCCCAACAAGCGCTAAGTTTTACATCTTCAGCCAGATGAATCAACTTTCTCACCTTATCCAGGATCAAATACTATATTGAAAAATTCTCGTGGTCTTTTACCTTCAAATTTCAAAAAATAACTTGCAACCCCATTATTCATAAATTTTATTATTTCTTTATTATCTATTTTAGGAAGATGATTTGCAGTTCCTCTTACAATCCTTGGTTTATCAAGGGTTTCTTCTATTTGTTCTTCTAACATGCTTCTAAATTGGGTTTCCAAATTACGAGTTAGATCTAATGCACTGATTATGAGAAGCATGTCATATGGTCCTATACATATATACTCGAGTGTGATCGAGGGTGATTTCAGTTCTAGGATGAATGGTGATTCTAAAGAGGAAGGTATTGTAGGTAAAGGCTCATATTTCTCAACCCTTCGAGGAGTGATGCTAAAATTGGTGGGCTTAAGTAATGTGTTCACATCTTCAATATATCCATCTAGGTCAAAATCGTCCACTCCAAAGGGATCCCAACATGTATGCACTAGATCCTGAGAAATACTTTTAGGGATAGTTTTCTCTATCATCTCTTCTACCACATCTACTTTGAAACAAGTAGTGGTTTGTGATCCATGGGAAACCTGAAATACATTTAATCCCAACTTTCTATTTCCAAATGAGATATCCATGACTCTTGTCCTATAATTAATACATGCATTGGCTGTAGCTAGGAAGGGTCATCCTAAAATTATGGGAATCTACTTTGGATCACCAGAATGCTCCATCTCTAAAAAAAAAGTCAACTGAAAAGTAAAATTCCTCAACCTTTTCTGAAACATCCTCGATTATCCCACGTGGTGTCTTAATAGATCTATCGGCTAACTGCAAGGTTACCGAAGTTGATTTTAAATCATAAAAATTCAAAGAGATCATATACTGAACTAGGGAGAATATTCACACTGGGCCCTAGATCTAACAAAGCTTTCTCAATGTGTAGGTTTCCTATGACACAAGAGATGATAGGGGCACCTGGATCCTTAAGTTTAGGAGGGGTAGCATGTTGGAAGACTGAACTGGCCTATTCAGTAAGACGAACCTTTTTTGGAATTTATGTTCTAGATTTTCATTTTTTTGTGCACAAATCTTTCAAAAACATAGCATAGGCTAGGACCTATTTTACTGCATCAAGAAGGGGAAGATTGATTTGAAGTTATTTAAATAGCTCTAGCATTTCATCTAATTTATCCTTCTTGTTAAATGGCATAGGAGATTCTAATGCACTCGGAAATGGAGCTCTAGGTAATTGAGGTGATGCTAAAGATATTGGTTCATTCCTTGCCCTAAGGTCCTCATTATTTTTGGTTGGTTCAGACTCAATCAACTTTTTATTGGTTTTGGTCTTTTCAATTTCAGCAGGTTGTTCTATGACATTACCATTCCTATGGGTCATAATAGATTTGATTTATTCGAAAAAAGTTTCATGTGTGTTAAAATTCTTAACCCTATGTTGACCTCTAGGATTAATCTTAGGTTGACTGGGCAGTTTTTCCTCCTCCCTCTTATTGAATGCAGTTGCTAGTTGACCTATTTAGATCACTAGCTTAGCAATGGATTGCGTGTGAGAATGAATAGTCTAGTCTAGGAGTGGGTTTCTATCCTTGCTAAAGCTTGTAGAACCTTCTCCTCAAAATTTGAACTATAGTTGCTAGGAGAAGATTGAGCTTATGATGTATTCCTGAATTGCATCTCCTGGTGATTAGGTTTGTGAAAAGTTGGGTTGACCATAGGTTGTGATTTCTAAGAGAAGTTTGGGTGATTCCTCCTGCCAAGATTATATGTGTTGGAATATGGGTCATTTCCAGGTCTAGGAATAGTATGAGTTTGGGCTTGGTGGGTTTGCTCCTGTACAAGCTTAGAAAATTGATGGGCTGCTAGGCAATCACCAATAATGTGAGTAGGACTCGAACGAATTATATCTTGTGACTGTGTAGATGGGGAAGAAGTGTGACTGACTTGCAGTAATCGATCAAGCTTTTGGGATAGTGCATCCACCTTGCTGTGGATGTCTACAAAGTGGCTTACCTCATATATTTTGCCTCTTTTGGATCCTAACCTGGGAGCTTCTCTAGATGTGGCAGACATATAATGTAAAGAATTTTTGCTCAGGGTCTCGAATAACTACCAAGCTTTCTGCTCGCTTTTAAGCATGAATGTCCCACCACAGGAAGAATCAACCATTTGTCTATGTTTTTCTGATAATCCATTGTAAAAGCACTGAACCAATTGACATTTTGGTATGGCATGATGTGGACATTTGCAAATGAGGACTTTAAGCCTTTCCGAAGTTTCATGGAACATCTCTCCTTCTAATTAAGAAAAACTAGTTATGGCTTTTCTAATTTGGTTTGTTTTTCCAATTAAAAAATATTTCTTAAGAAATTCTTTTTGTAATTGGTCCCAGGTTGAAATAGTCATGGAATCTAATGAATGTAACTAGTATTTGGCCTTGCCTTTAAGCAAAAAGGGAAATAATTTCAACTTAAGGGCTTCATCAGAGAGATTTTAAATTTTGACGGTAGAACATATCTCAAGAAATTCGTCCAGATGTTTGTATGGGTCCTCATTAAAAGTCTATAAAAAGATGGTAACATTTGACTGATGCTGGACTTAATCTCGTATTGAGTTGCTTCTATTGGAGGTACTTGGATACACGGAGAGTAGGTATATGATGGAGTGAAGTATTCCCTTAATGGGCGAGTGGATCAGTCTCGTGATTATGATCCATAATTCTAGCTTGAATAGCTCTGATGGTTGGTTCTATTTCATGATCTAAAGGTTGGAATTTAGGTTGTAATGAGAAAGGAGAAGAGAAGAAGAGGAGAAGAGAAAGAAGAAGAAAAAGTCTAAAGAAGATTGTCGGATGAGAGTCCTAAACCTATAGATGATAGAGAAGAAAGTTATTTTTTTAATTATTTTTGTTATTTTCTTCAAACAAGTAGTGCAATCAAATCTATCCTAAGATTATCCTAACTCTAGATAGCTCCTAACTGATCCAAGCTGGCCTTCAAGCCCTCCAAGTCAGAGCTTGACCAACTAATAGGCTAGGTAAGTGTAAGGTCGGTTGGAGTCCCCCTTTTACTTTCCTTAGACACCAATTAAATTCGCCAGATTAGTGAACGAAACCAATTATAAATTGCCTTTCTTCAGACCCAGTCATCCCTACAAACCACTTGCCTAGACACCAACTAGCCGACCAAGTCTAACCAAGTCCAACTCTTAGGGTCACCTATCCTACTGAGCTCGAATTCCTTAGGGGTCAACATCTAATTGCTTTTAAATTAAAGGTTTAGGTCAATGCAATATGAAGGATAGTGATTTTTTGCGCTAAGAAGGGGTGATCAAATTCCCATCTTATCTTGCTTAATTGGGTTAAGTGCCCTTAATGTATTTTATGGAAGATGCCACGCAATTAGAAAAGATGTCCAAAAGTAAAAATCTCTTAAGATTTAATTAGTTTTTCTATTTTAGTTAAGTGTTATGTGGTGTTTTGTTTTCCTTTTATGTTATGTTATCTTTAAGCAAGAAGGAATAAGAGGTATGTTTTAATTAAGTTAATTAGATTTGAGAAGATTTAGAGAATCTAACTAAATGAAAAGTAAATTATACTAAGATTAAAAGGCAACAAGATAATCTTCAAATAAAGCAAGAACTCAAATATACTTTTAAAGCAATAATTTTTTCTAAAATATGAAAAGTAGAAAATTACTAATTATATAAAGCAGTAAATTATTCTATGGATTAGAAAGCAAGAAATTTTTCTATGCATGCAAATAGGGTAATCTAGCTAGAAAGCAGTAAATCTACTATATATGAAAAGTAATATAAGGCAAAAATTTTAAACAGAGTAAATAGAATGTAATTAAGCAATTAAAGTAAAGCAGTTAATTTTTTTAAATTTTTTTAGAGAATCTATTAAAAGGAAGTAAATTATTCTAGAAATAAAATGCAAGTCTAAAATAGACAGAAAGTCAAAGGCAGAAAATTATTTTACTAGAATGATAGCAAAGCAATCTAAAGCAAGAAATAAAAACCTAGAAAGCAATATAGCAATTTTTTTAAAATTTATTTTATAGATTTTTTTTTCAAAATAATTGTACCAAGATCCCGACAATGGTGTCAAAATTTGGTGCATAGTCATTGATAGTACCAAAAATAACTCTACTAACTACGTAGGTAGGCTTAGTCGAGATCATATCCTTAAGGATCTTGGGCTAAGTTGAGATTATAAAATAAAAGAAAGAAGATTTATTTTGATTTAGAAAATAAACTATCCTAAAATCGATGAAATTAGAAAACAAAGATCTCAAAAGTTTTGAATTAATTTTGCACTTATAGAGTTGTATTCTTTTTTTTATATAGTTGTGATTAATTTTAAAAAAAATACTTATCTTTCCTCAGCATGCCCTCTACCCGTAGATCACGGCGCGTCTCCAAAAAGCAAAAGTTGTTTCTAATATTAATCTAATAGAAAAGCATAAATAAAAGCATATAAAAGAACATATAAAGAACTCATGATAATTTAAATAAAATGCATGATATTTATTGCGTATAAAAGAAATACAAGAAAGTTTAGAACAATAAACCCGCGCTATGTCGTTACAAAATTTCTTCTTCCCTCCCAAGACTATTAGCCTAGCTGCTCATGTAATTTCTTTCTCTTCCTCTATGCAAGGCTCTAGAAGAATTTATGGGATGATCCTCAAGTAGGAGTATAAGAGCCTAAAAGGTGATAAGAGGGAAGAGTTTTACATGACTTTTGAATGTAGGACTAAAAAAATAATAAGGCCTAAAGACTGGATGGATGAGATTGGAGGATCAAAGCAGAGAAAGAAAATATAAATTTTTCTCTTGGGATATTTCCCAATATTATTTTCTTCTTTAAAATTTTTGATCCATCCATCGTTCGCTACATTGCTGCATCCGTCTGCTCGCCATCACATCCGCTTCTTTCCTTATTTTATTTTTTGTGAGTGCCCGATTCAATCCGCAAGCTATTTTCATTGCATCAGAAATCCAAGCTCTCTACCTCTGCATGCATGCTAGAACCAAAAGCTTCATGCCAACTTTCATTCTCCAGCCAATGCCCATAATCTTTGGAGCATTTAATGCTCCCATTAATTGCTAAAGCTAAGAAAAAATCTAAAATAAATATCTTTTTTGTATTTATACCACTCATATCCTTTACTTTCTTGTTAAATTGGACTTTATATTGAGCTTGGACTTGATGTAGGATTACATCTTGATCATCAATTATTCCCATATCCAGTCGGTGCTTTAACATTCATGAAAGCTTCTTTCTGTATGGAGATCCAACCGCTTGAATATGCATGTGTCATGCTTGTTAACTACAATTACTAGGGCCTTTGATAATTTCCTGAAAACAAACATAAGAAGCATAAAATAATAAATAATAGATATTAAATAGCATACATCTTAATATTTCTTATGTCATATTTAATGCATTGATCAAAAACCAACCGAGTTGGATTGTGAGCCCAAGAAAAATAATTGAACTATAATCAATTGAGTGATTAAAGTTGAACCCTCAAGTATTCACTTGAGGAGTGGATGCGATGATCTAATGGAAGAGCAGGGAGAGCCTATGGAAGACCTTGTTTCCATCCCATTGAATGATGGGAATGTGGAGCACATAGTGTAGATCTGCTCCAACTCAGCAGAAGAGATACCATAGTAGCTTGTCAAATTTCTATGCAGAAATGTAGATGTTTTTGCTTGGGTCCCCGACGACATGCCCAAATAGATGTGGAGGTCACGGAACATCACTTGGCTATTGATCCTAAACATTGGCCAGTGAAAGAGAAGATGCACAGCCATGCTCTGGAGAGACAGAAAGCAATTGCAGAGGAAGTTGTCAAGCTTCTCAAGATTGGATTCATCTGAGAAGTTAACTATCCGAACTGGATCTCCAACATTGTGCTTGTTAAAAAGGCGAACGATAAGTGGAGAATATGCATAGACTTCAAAAAGTTGAACAAAATCTACCTAAAAGATAGCTACCCCTTGCCTAGAATAGATCAGCTGGTGGATGCAACCTCGAGCCATGAGCTACTCACTTTTATGGATGCCTTCTCCGACTATAGTCAAATTTGGATGGCACTAGAAGATGAGAAGAAAATCGCTTTTATTACTGATTGTGATCTTTACTATTACAAGGTTATGCCTTTTGGACTCAAAAATATAGGAGCAACATACCAGCGCTTGGTTAATAAGATCTTCAAGGAGCAGTTCGGTCGTAACATAGAGGTATATGTAAATGACATACTTGTCAAGAGCCGAGCTTCAACAATCACATTATCAACCTTGAGGAGACCTTTGATGTCCTTCGGAGATATCAGATGAAGTTGAACCCGATCAAATGTGCCTTCGACATGACTTCAAAAAAGTTTTTGAGATTCATGATATCAAGACGCGGGATTGAAGCAAATCCGATGAAGATTCGGGCCATTTAAGAGAAGACTGCTCGAAAAACAATCAAAGAAGTCCAGCACTTGACTGGAAAGGTGGCATCCCTGAGCCACTTCATCTAGAGGTCAGTCGAGCGATGCATGTCCTTCTTTCAAGTTCTCATGCAACCAAAGAACTTCTGCTGAACTACTAAATGCTAACGAGCCTTTAAAGAGCTCAAGGACTACCTCTGCTCACCTCTCCTATTGGCCAAGCTTGAAGCTAGAGAGGATCTATTTTTGTACCTGGCAGTCTCTCCAACAGTCCTAGTAGCAATTTTAGTCAAAGAAAAGATGAAAGTATAGTGATCAATTTACTACATAAGTCGGATCCTGAGAGATAACGAGACTAGGTATACCAAGCTAGAAAACTGATTTATGCTCTACTGATTGTAGCTCGGAGGCTTCGACCTTATTTTCAGGGGCACACCATAACTCTCTTCACTTATCAACTAATTAAAGTAGTCCTTCATCGAACGAATGCCTCCGAAAGAATCACAAAATGGGCAATCAAACTTATAGAATTTTATATCAATTTTTAACCTCGACCATCAATCAAAGCCCATATATTGGTAGATTTTATAGTGGAATGTACCATTCCAAATGAAGCCAAGCTTGAATTGAATGAAGCCAGTATTCCATGGTAATAGTCGAGCTCCCCTGAGGAGAGGACCGACCTTCCTGAAGGTTTTTGGGCTCTATATATAGATGGCTCTTCCAATGCTTCCAGTGTAGGTGTTGGACTAATCCTGATCAATCTCAAACGGATTATCGTTGAGTATGCACTATACTTTGAGTTTTCTACAATGAACAATGGAGCCGAATATCAAGCTCTGATCATAGGGTTAATGATAGCTAAAGAGTTAGAAGCAGATCAGTTCTAAGTCTACAGTGATTCCCAACTAATGGTCGGACATGTTAGCGGTAGTTATGAAGCATGGGAGAAAAGCATGTTAAAATATCTTAAAAAATTGAAGAACTTAACCTGGGCCTTCAATAATTTTAGCATCCAATAGATTCCATGGATAGAAAATACATGAGCCGACCTTCTCTCTAAATTGGCCACTTTAGCACCAGCCGAACTGCCCAAGGAAGTATTTTTTGAAATTCTAAAATGCCCAAGTTCAGAAGAGCGATAGTCTATGATGCAAGTTGACCATGAGCCATGTTGGATTGACCTGCTGATTGCTTATCTCAGGGATAGAGTTCTTTTGAGAAACATGCAGGCTTTCATGCATAGATTTCAAAACTTTTTCAAAATATAGAGCAGCGAAAGACATAGATTAAACTATTAAATCTACAACATGCATGTAATCAAATTACAAAATCCTACATCAAGGATCTATAACATATTATGATGCAAATATAAATAAAAAATTAGAATAATCATAAGTGGTATTGATCATATCAATACCTAGATCTAGAATAATTCTAGATCTCATCTAGGTCACCAAGAGATCAGATCTCTTACCTTTGCATGGGTCAAGAACTCTATGGTTGAATCTGTTATTGCTTTTGAAGCTGCACAAGCATCCAACCTCTATGGGTGATCAACACGAACTTGCAACATAGATCGAAGGTTCGTCGAACAAAAATTCGCTCGAAGTGCTAGCTTCTCATGGATCCCTCCTAATGGTTAATCAAATACTTGTTCTTCGGATCTCTTGGACACTCCAATGGATAAAGAACATGAGGAGGAATAAGGGAGGAATCCAACCGTTGGATCTTTCATAAATCAAAAAATAAAATTAAGAAAAAATAAATCCTAAGAGAAGACAAATCTTCTCCTTCAGGACATCAATGGTTGATGTCCTGAAAATATCTCTATACTAAGACAAGAGGAGACCTTCTCCTCTAGGATTCTTTTAAATTTCCAAATCTAATATTTTTGAGTTTATTTATAAAAAAATCTCATAAAAAAAGGAGAAGAACGATTCTCAAAGAAATCCTAAGAGAAGATCTTCTTCTCTTCTTCCTCTCGCATCAGGACATCATCAGATCATGTCCAAAAATTAACACCATGCACCAACAACTTGGAGCACTCATCCCCACACCCAAATCCTCTCTCTCTCTCTCTCTCATATTTTTATTATATAATAATTATAAATAAAATAGAAAGAGGAAAATATAGAAAAAAAATATAAGAGAAGACAATCTTCTCTTATCTTGTCTCTTCAAGACATCAACCTTTGATATCTTAATTAAAGGCTCTTCTCCATGAATCTTGGTGCCAAGAATCCTCCAAGCCTTCCACTCCTTTTTCTATGATTTTTCATGATTTTTCTAAGATTTTTCACATCCTAAAACCATCTCATAAGAGGTGTCCACCTTTTATTGCAAGACTAGGTCAAAACCTAGTCAAAGAAGGACTTCTATAGGGTGTCCAACTCTTGGATGCCCCTTTCACTTATTTTTTTATGTAACCACTGATTCTCATACACAAAACCAAGGAAAAAAAAGCTGAATAAGATAGAGGGGCAAGGGTAGAGTTGGCGCACAAGGGAGGAAGGAGTTTGGATCAAAGAAGACTCTTCCAAGTAGGAAACAATTTCCAACTTCCTTCTAATTTTGACCAAATCAAATTTAAATCCAATTCCTAAGATAATGGGGTATGAAAAATCATTTCTTAGATGTGAAAATCATAGAAAAAAATCTAGAATTAAATATTGGGGCATGGGACCATTGGCGTAAGGGAAGAGTGAGAGTCCCAGTCCAAAAAAAAAAAAAAAAAAAAAAAAAAAAAAAAAAAAAAAAAAAAAAAAAAAACTATGACTCTTTATGTTTGACTAGGTTAAAATTATTTTGAACCTAAATCAAAGCTAATTTAAACTAGATAAAATGCAACCTAACTGAGTGTGATCCTATTCTAATTAGAAGCCCAATTAAATCAGATTAAATTATATTTAATTCTAATTTAAATCCAAAGTCAATTTGTAATTAGATGCACTTAAATCCTAGTCCAACTAGGAATTGATTTTTTCTTATAATTGGCTTGTCCAATAAATCAATTGGACGTAACCCAATTAAGTCTAAACCAATTCTAATTGAATCTAATTCAATTAGACTTGATCTCAGCCTGATTGCTCAATTAAATTCAGCCAATTAGCAATCCAATTGCTAATCAATCCTCCTGCAACACTTGCATTAGGTCAAACATCAATCGCATTGAATGTTTGACCTCGAAACGATTCTCAATCGTTGATTAACCATCTGATTAGGTTACAAACTCTAATGTGTGTGACCCCATAGATTTAAACCTAAGTCGATCGCAAAGGAACTAATTTCTATACCAATTGAAGTTACCATCTAGCAATGGTTTCCGACATTCGGATAGGTCGAATGTATGTAAAGCAACATTCTTAGAACCCTGACCCATGGTTATCATATAATTCATTCCTATGATCAATAATGCTCAAGACAACTTCGAGTACACTGTCAAATACTCATACAAGTCATCTTTATTATGTCTCAAAATTTTGCTAATCCTGTGACACCTCATGAGGATTACCTAGTTTTAGATTTTGCTAAATTGAAATAGAGCGAGTCATTCTCTTCCTAAAGTTAATCAGGAGTGGTCAATCCCATCTTGACTCACTCACCAATATTACAAGTACTTGACTATATGCAGAAATCTTTCAAACCTATATTAGAAATATACGCAGTCCGACATCAAAGTATAGTAAGTTGCTTGCAAGTCACCGTGGTGATCTCAGATCGGAGGGACACTTACACCCATTGGCCTTAGCTAGCTACTCTTGATAGTAGAGTGCTACATTGGTCATATTCAGTATAGATGTACTCCTACATCTCACCTAGATACCATACCAGTGTCTCCACACCACTTGGTTACGAGGACAATCAATGCATATGGCATACAGCAACCTAAATTCGATAAGTTATTGTCCTTACTAATAACTTATCATTTGATCGTGAAAAATTTAAGAACTATCCAACAAATTCTCCTTTATTGATTGATTGTACTTCTAAAGTTTTCATCATAATTTAGAAGTTTATTTAAGGAAGATAGAACTTTTATGATGAACCAAATAAATAACTATTATTATTAGATAATTCATATACTAATTTCAATTATCTACCATATAGATGATTGGCTTTAGGATACATTTTTCAACAACTCCCACTTGGACTAAAGCCAATCAGAATGATATCAAATATCCTACCTTCCACTTAAATTAGTAGAACTCAATTTCGAGGCCTTAGCAAATGGGTCGGTCAAGTTCTCCTTTTCCATCGATCTTCTAAAGATCGACGTCACCCTGATCAAAAATCAAAGGTGATAGTAATGCAGAATATGCTGATTCTTTGGTTCTTTATTTTGAGCTATGGCTCTAGTGCTATGATAGGACTGGACCATTGGTGGAGGGTGCCACTCCCAACCTACTAATGAACCTCAGCAACTATACAGCTTACATGGCAGCATCATACGCCACGATGTCTCTACATCACTTACTGAATAGGCTAAAGTATCCTGCTTAGAACCTTTCCAATAGATTGCTCCTACAATTAGGTTGTGAGCCAACATTCTCTAGTTGTCATCATGTGCTAACTAAAATTAAAACATCCACATGTTTTAAGTTAGTATTTGAATCATTGGACCTTAGTATTTTTCAAATACTAAAGGATTATCTATACAATCATCCATTGGCTCTCACTTGGATCAGATTGGTATCTGCTCACTACCTCTAGTGAGTATACCATATCTAGTCACATACATGGAGAAATAAGATGATAGCTAAACCTTTATTCTTTAAAATATTGGGACGTCATTTTCGATTAAGAGAATTTCATCTACAGACAATGCAAGGAATAACACTATAGAATATTTTGCCCAATTATAAAAACAAGATTTATCTTTGTTCATAACAAAGGCATACGTTCAAAACATATGTTCTAATTCTGAGGTAATATCCAAATGGGCTTTGAGGTCTTTATCTTTCCATCACTGCTACTCTGATCCTTTTGAAAATCCATTCACACCCAATGGATTTTATTTCTTTAGGTGAATCAACTAGTGTCCATACACTATTGATTTCCATAGACTTCAATTTGGATCATGTGGCTCCAGATCACTGCATTGTATCCCTATAGGTGATCAGATCCTTGTTATTCTCGTCGAACTCAATAGGATCACCATCCTAAACCTAAATACTGAATTATCTATCCAGTTGATGCGATACTCTACCGGATCTTCTTAAAGATGATACTTTCATTGGCTCCAGATTTGATCTGATCAAATTCGATTCTATAGGTTTACTAGATTACGTTGATTCTTTTCTACCTGTCAAATTTTTTCAAGTTCAACTTGATAGGCATTAGTTCCTTCTCTAAGGAACTCCTTTCCAAAAGGAAAGCCCTACTGCTGATGAATATTTTATGTTCTTTAGCATAGTAAAATTAATAATCTTCAAATACTTATTGGACCAGGATCCAAGCTTATCTGTGTGCAAATATATGACATAGGCCGATCAACTCCAAACCTGAAAGTGAAAGAGTCTAGGTCTACGCTCGATCCATATTCCATATATAATCTATGCGATAGGTTTACTCAGAACCTTTTTCAGAGTAAAACTAGTAGCAACAAGAGCACAACCTTGAAACAGGCAGACAATTGAACCCTATAATTGATTAAACCATGTCTAACAAAGTTTAATTTCTTCTTTCAGATACACTATATTCTGAAAAAAATTTACTGAGAAAGAATCCTATTCTCTCCTAGATATGTCACAAACTTACTGGATAAGTATTCACCTCCTCGATCTGATCGAAGCATTTTAATGCCTTTTTCAGTTTGTTTTCTATTTTCATTATTGAATCATTTGAACATTTCAAATGATTCAGGCCAGATGCATCCATGCCCAGATAGGTCATCTGTAATGAAATACTAATATCTTTCTTTGGCACTTATATTCATAAATCCACATACATCACTATGTATGAGACTTAGAACTTTATCGGCTCCTTCACCTTTTTCAATAAAAGGTGACTTTGTCATTTTTCCAAGAAGACAAAATTCATAGACTATCAATGATTCACAATCATTAATGTCGAGGTTTTCTTCTCAAGCTAATCTGTTTATCCTATTCTTATCAAGATGACTAAGCCTATAATGTCAAAGATAGATATCCATGACATAATCTAACTTGGATGTGTACATTACACTTAACAGGCTGTATAAATATTAAATATCATTTCTTTATTATCCATATATTACTATAATATTATTCATAATAATATCACAATAATCCTTTTTATTGATAAATGATAACCATCTCTGACCAAAAGGCCATTAGAGATCACATTTATCATAAACGATGGACAATAGTGACAATCACTCAAAATGACATCTATTGAAAATAAGCTTGACAAATCCTAAAGCTAGAATTGGAACAAGACTTTCATCCCCAACATTCAGGTATTTCTCACCATTTTCAAATATCCCACTTGTAGTCTTTGCAACAAATTGCATAAGACTACCGACATCTAATACCCATGTAGTAGAATTATTTATAGAGAAATTTTAAGGTGTTATCATATAACATCTTTAATGAGCAACTTTTGCTTCCTTCTCTTGTTCAGCCTGTTATGGTCAAGTGAAGCAAGACAATTCTTCTTCGTATAATCCAGCTTCTAACATTAGAAGCACTATGCCTGATTTGGGTTAACCTTGGACTAATTATTTTGACTGGGCTTAGAAGCCCCAGTACGAACCCATTCATACTGCTGAACCAAATTCAACTCTCGATACTAATTATCAAAGTTGGATTCCATAAGTCATCACTGTCTAACAGTGATAGGAGCAATTAGGGTTTAGCCTTAATTTGAGAAAAGAGAACATTGACCTAAGTATATAAATTATATTAAGCCTAAAGACTTGGATTTTAGTCTAAAGGTTCTTCAACTATTTTATTCAAATTGGTAGCCTCTACCTCCAATTTGGAGAATTACTTTAATTCCCTAGTAGGTACTAGAATCCACATAGACTGCATACAAGCCCAACTACGGTTAGTCAATCCATGTACATCTAAGGGTAGGTTCATAACCAATTATTTCTTTAAATAATTTTTAGTAATTTAATTTTGCCCCAGAAACCTAATCGGTCGGCTAGGGCCTCCACTGTAAGGATCCAATTAGCTCCAACCGTTAATATGAGTATACTTGGTGCATCTAATTAATGAATGATTAAGTCCAACTATGGTTGGTCAACCTAACCACCATTAGAGAGACACATCCAAATCATTATATGATGAATGATAATTCCATTAGTCAACAAGCACTAGGCCTATGGGCCTCCAATGATTATTGAGTTAATCGACTCATTATCGAACACTTTTAATGGGATGCTATGATCCGGTTATCTACAAAACTTCATTATTTTAAGGATCTAATAATTTTAGAAGATTTAAATTTTTAGTGATTTAAGGATAGAAAGGACATGGATCAATTTGCTCCCACTGACTTCATCAAGTCAAATCCTCCCACTGACTTCACAAGTCACTGATGAGGATTATGATCAATTTTGCTCCATGGGCACTTATATTAATCTCACTAAATAAAATTAGTCTCACTGATTTTCTATGTGACAGAGGTTAGCTCGAATCAATAAGCAACCTAATCAAAATCTGATTAACCACATTGGCCAGGTAAGTGAGATCGGTGGGAGGGTCTACCAAAACTTGCCTTAGATACCATCAGAAATGATCAGATAAGCAGGATGCCAATTAAAAACCATCGATCTAAAATGCCAGACTTATCTTAGACATCAATTAATTTATCAATTTTGATTTGGTCTGCCTAAAGACTCGGGCTCGACCACTGAGGCAAGATCAGGATCATTTGTTAGACATATGGACTTTGATCAACTACAACTATTGAATTGATCTATAGAAAAGAAATGACCTAATCCTAATTAACTATTAATTAGGTTTGATCAATTTCTTAATAAAGTTCATATTTAATCTAACCCTAGGTCTAACCCAGTTAATGACCAGATCAAAACTAACCCATTTAACCTTTAACCCAAGTTTTATGAAATCATCTTAGGATCTTCAAATCACGAACCTAGATCCTAAACAATCACTTAATTCTCAATTAAGTTCAAAGTTTGGATTTATGAAATCTCAGAACTAGTTTTTAACTTTATTATTTAAAATATTTTTAAATTATAAATAAGTTACATTGAATCATATTCAATACATGGTTTTAGATCTGATTTATTTTATTATTTAGATCATGTCCTAGGATTTTGAATCTATGGTTTTGTAGAAAGTAACTTCTTAATTTAAATTCTATAAAATAAATATGTCATACATATATATTTTAGATTCAAAATAAAAATTACATATCAACATATGCGATAAGAGGATCTAGGTCTAAACATAAAACACATCATGTGGATCAGAACATAAACCATTTAAAATTAGATTTAAAATTTTAAAATAAACTATAAATCACTTTAGATCTCATCTAATATATTTATAACTTAGGTTTCTCATATCATCACATACTAGGACAACCTTTCTACTGTAAGGGGTAAATCTTGTAGCAGGATGACTTTATGGCAGTATGTGCAATTCTAATATTATTTAGATCTCATCTAAATAATCTAAAAAAAAATAAAAATTTATTTAATTTTAAATTTAAATTAAAAAATTAAATCATAAATTTTCTTAGATCTAATCTAAATTATTCATGATTTGGATTCAGATCAACACATACTAAGACAATCTTTTCATTGTAAGGGATTAACCTTACAACAGGACAACCTTATGATAGTATGTGCGATCTTTAATTAATTTTAATATTTAGATTTAATCTAATGCAAACATGATCTTGTTATAAAAGAACCTAGATGCTCTGATATCATTGTTGAAAAACATGCAAGGTTGCATGCATAGATTTCAAAAAAATTTTGAAATATAGAGTAGTGGAAGACATAGATTAAACTATTTAATCTACAATGTGCATGTAATCAAATTACAAAATCCTACATCAAGGATCTATAATATGTTATGATGTAAATATAAATATAAAATTAAATTAATCAAACATGGTATTGATCATGTCAATACCTAGATCTAGAATAATTCTAGATCTAACTCTAGATCGCATCTAGATCACCAAGAGATCAGATCTCTTACCTTTGCATGAGTTGAGAACTCCATGATTGAATCTGTTGTTGCCTTTGAGATTGCACAAGCATCTGGCCTCTACAAATGATCCACACAAACCTGCAACATAGATTGAAGGTTCGTCGAATGAAGATCCGCTCGAAGTACTAGCTTCTCATGGATCCCTCATGATGGTTAATCAAATACATATTTTTTGGATCTCTTGGATAATCCAAGAGATGAAGAACACGAGGAGGAATAAGGAAGAAATCCAACCCTTGGATCTTCCATAATTCAAAAAATAAAATCAAGAAAAAACAAATCCTAAGAGAAGATAATTCTTCTCCTTCAGGACATCAATGGTTGATGTCCTGAAAATATCTCTATGCTAAAACAAGAGGAGACCTTCTCCTCTAGGATATTTTATAAGTTTCCAAATCTAATATTTTTGATTTTATTCATACAAAAATCTCATAAAAAAAGGAGAAGAAGGATTCTCAAAGAAATCCTAAGAGAAGACCTTTTTCTCTTCTTCTTCTCGCATCAGGACATGATCAGATCATGTCCAAAAATTAACACCATGCTCCAATAACTTGAAGCACTTGTCCCCACACCCAAATTCTCTCTCTCTCTCTCTCTCTCAAAATTTTATCATATCAAAATCATAAATAAAATAAAAAAAATATAAAAGAAAAATATAAGAGAAGACAATCATCTCTTACCTTGTCTCTTCAATACATCAATCTTTGATATCTTAATTGAAGGCCCTTCCCCATGAATCTTGGCACCACAAATCCTCTAAGCCTTCTCCTCATTTTCCTCTAATTTTTTATGATTTTTATAGAATTTGTTACATCCTAAAACCATCTCATAAGAGGCATCCATCTTTTATTGCAAGACTAGGTCAAAACCTAGTCAAAGGAGGACTTCTATAGGGCATCCAAGTCTGGGACGCCCCTCCCACTTATTTTTTTATGTAACCACTAATTCTCATGCATAAAATCAAGAAAAAAAGAGTTGAATAAGATTGAGGGGCGTGGGTAGAGTTGGCGCATAAGGGAGGGAGGAGTTTGGGTCAAAGAAGACTCTTCCAGGTAGGAAATAATTTTCAACTTTCTTCTAATTTTGATCAAATCAAATTTAAATCTAATTTCTGAGATAATGGAGTGTGGGAAATCATTTCTTAGGCATGAAAATTATAGAAAAAATTCTAGAATTAAATATTGGGGCATGGGACCATTGGCGCAAGGGAAGAGTGAGAGTCCAGGTCCAATAGTGACTCTTTATGTTTGACTAGGTCAAAACTGTTTTGAACCTAAACCAAAACTAATTTAAACCAGATAAAATGCAACCTAATTGAGAGTGATCCTAGTCTAATTAGGAGTCCAATTAAATCAAATTAAATCATGTTTAATTCTAATTTAAATCCAAAGTCAATTTGAAATTAGATGCACTTAAATCCTAGTCCAACTATGAATTAATTTTTTCTTGCAGTTGGCTTATCCAATAAACCAATTAGACATAACCCAATTAAGTCTAAACCAATTCTAATTGAATCTAATTCAATTAGACTTGATCTTAGCCTGATTGCTCAATTAAACTAAGCCAATTAGTAATCCAATTGCTAACCAATCCTCCTACAATACTTGCAATAGGTCAAACATCAATCGCATTGAATGTTTTACCTGAAGAAAAAAATCTATTTTCCAGATCAGATTCATTTAGATCTGATTGGATTAGAAAAAATATTTAAATTTTTTTTTTTTAAGATTCTAATCAGATTTGAGACTCCTTAGATCTAATCTTATTAATCTGATAATAAAAATAAAAATAAAAATTAAATTTAATTTAATTATACCTTTATTTTGGGTAATCCAATTACCCTATGATGATCTTGATGCTTGCCTGAGATTCTGGATGTAGCCACGCAAGTGCCTGGGCTCTATCGATATCCACTCGGATAGGATCTAAAGATCTTCTCTTTCTCAATCAATCCTCCAAAAATCCAGTCTAGATCTAATCTTGAAGATCTTCAAAATGGCTTTTGAAGAACAGCCATTGTCTCTTGTAGCAGTGCTACCTTCTTCCTTTCCTGGTGCCTTTCACTTGCTTGGATCGCACCTTCTTCATGCCCAAAATCTCTTAGGCACGGAGAGGAGAGAGAGGACCATAGGGTGGCATGGAGAAGGAGGGAGAGGGGCTATGTTGCATGGGCTAAAGTCATAAGAACTAAATTCTAGGCACAGACAAAGTTTATATAGACCCTACTGCACCATGCAGTGCTACATCATCCTGGCCAATCATGGCCCTTTGTGCAATTAGATCTAAATCTGATTGATGGGATGACATTATTTGATCCAATCAGATTAGAGTCCCTCAAAACTCTCCTTAGGTGGTGCCAAGACTAGGTCAAACAAGTATTTTTGGTGCCACCTAATTTGATTTCCTAAAGCAACTGGAGTTCCATCTGTATGGGACTCCATCTTCTATCCTCATGGGGCGCACGCTTTCTTAGGTGTGCACCCCTTACGTGCCTACGTTTTAGCAATCGGACAAGTCCCTAGGTTCTCTCGTATGAATGCATGACACATGAGCAGATGTCTAAGTGTCCGGGGTCAATGTTTGACTAATGTCCGAAGATAAGATTTAGCAGGTGATGAAAAATGGCAGGTGTTGTCTCAAATTTATCTCATAAATTAAGACAATCCTTTTCATATCTGGACAAGCTCCAGTCAAATCAAGTAAAGATTCTTGAGAGAGCCCATATACATTTGGCTCAGTTGAGATAAGATTTAATGATTGTTAAAGGAGAACATTAGGCTCAATTGTGTGCTAGCATATTTTTCTTGAACCTAATTGAATCTTATTCAAATCAATTGAATTGACTTAATCCAATTGATGATATCTAGATCCAAACCCTTATTTGTGTGACTCAGTTAAGTTCAGTTTCGTATGATAATTGGATATGTCATGATCTCTATCATCAACATCATCAAAACATCTTTCGATGGATCAGAACTTTTTTGATTTAGACAACTAGTATGATCGATCATCCAAATCATTCTAATTGCTTCCAAAATCCACCAGTAACACCTAGTAGCATATGGTGGCAACCCATCAAAACTAAAAACAAACCTCTTGGTGCAGTTATCTGTGTGATTAAGTTTCTCTATCTTGAGCCTCAATCAAATTAGGGTTAAGATGATCTCGTCAAACCATAATTTTCGTCATATGAATTAATCATTCGATTCAAGTCTAATGTGAAAAACCTTAACAGAAACTCTTTCTATTATTTCACTCTGCCATGGCCATGGGCTTATGGACTTGATTCTCATGATCATTATAGGGTTACTCCTCATCTACCAAGGTAGATAGATCTCTTATTGGTGCAATCCAATTCCTACAATGAACATGCTATAGACAACATACAACTCAAGGTTTCGAATGGCTAGGAGATCGAGTTATGTTGTAGTCAAACTATAACACCCTCAAGGTGATATGTCGATGCACCTCAGATCAAAGAACTAGACAAACCACTATAGCTTTGAGCCAATCATCGGCGAGAAGGTAGACATCCTCATGACTGCTCGAGGTGGTCATGCTCGGTGCCCTCATTCTCTAACGAGTACATATACTCTCACTCTGGTGTCTCTAAACCATAGACTCAAGACTCATCTATCCAAAACAAGCGATTGTTCACCAACCTTCCAGATCAATCACCATCCTCATGATGATCCTACAATCGGTAGCATTTTATGAGTTAATAATGAAAATTTATGTCTTAAACTTTTAGCCCTTGAAAATATGAACTATCATTATCTTTAACTCAAGGGATATATCACAGACACTTTTAAATACACACTGTGATAGAAAATAACCCATTTTATTATTTATAGTTAAAATTATAATTTTGTTGTTAGAAGTGTATTACAAGTGTCAGCCAATCTGACTTCTAGGGCACACATATCTAACAAACTCCCACTTGACCAAAAGCCAATTGGCTATAAATCTGTGTCCTATCTTCTCAAGGTGGGCTTTGATCTTCTACTGGCCCAACGGCTTTGTAAGTAGGTCTACCATATTATCTATGGAGTCGACTCTCATGACCTCGACATAACCTTTCTCAAGATAATCTGGATGAGGTGGTATTGCGACTCGATGTGCTTGGATTTTTGATGAGACCATGGCTCCTTAGCAAGGGCTATGGTGCCATTATTATTGCAGTATAAAGGAATGGCATTCGATGGCATCACCCTAATCTCTATGGTGAACTTCTTGTACCAGAATGCCTCCTTTGCAACTTTTGATGCAATAATGTACTCTGCGTCTATGGTGGAATCTACTATCACTGTCTACTTAGAACTCTTTCAACTAACAGCACCACCATTACACATAAACAGACTCCTACATGTCGACTTTCTATCATCTATATCAGACATAAAATCCGAGTCTGTATATCCCTAGACTTGGAGTTCTCCATTACCAAAGACCAACATCATATCCTTAGTTTATCTTAAGTACTTAAGGATACATTTCACAGAAGTTCAGTGTTCTTCATCTGAATTTGATTAATATCTGCTCGTGACACTCACAGCATGGGCTATATCAGGTCATATACAAAACATGGCATACATGAGGCTTCTTATTGCTGAAGCATAATGGATCTTGCTCATGCATTTTATTTCCTGAGGTGTGCTAGGGTACATCTTCTTGGAAAGATGAATGCCATGTCTAAAGGGTACTAAACTCCTCTTAGAGTTTTTCATGCTAAACCTCTTTAGCACTTCCTCTATGTACATCTTCTGTGAAAGACCTAGCATCGTATTCGGTGTATCTCTATAGATCTTAATTTCTAGAATAAAGGACGTTTCTCCTAGGTCTTTCATGGAGAATTCTTTAGATAACCACATTTTAACTATGGTCAACATGAAAATATCATTCCCAATAAGGAGGATATCGTCCACGTATAGTACGAGGAAGACAATACCGCTCTTACTGACCTTTTCAAAAATACACGGTTCCTCCTCGTTCTTGATGAAATCAAATAATTTGATCACATCATTAAAATGAGTATTCCAATTTCGAGATACTTACTTAAGTCCATATATGGACCTTTGCAGCTTGCATACTTTATGATCAACATCACTTGATGTAAAACCTAGTAGCTGTTCTATAAGATATCTTCCTCAAGGTATCCATTTAAGAATACCATTTTCATATCCATTTGCCATATTTCATAATCGAAATAGGCTGCAACAGCATGCAATATGCGAATGGATTTCAGCATGGCTACTGACGAAAAGGTATTCTGATAGTCAATTTCTTCGTGCTACTATACCCTTTTTCCACTAATCTAGTTTTGAATGTCTCCACACTCCCATCTACACTAATCTTTCTCTTGTAGATCCATTTACACCCAATAGGTATACCTTCAAGTGGATCTACCAAGGTCCAGACTTGGTTTAAGTGCATCGAGTTAATTTCTGACTTCATTGCCATTAACTATTTCTTGGAGTCGATATCCGATATTGCCTCATCATAGGTTTTGATATCATCACCATGAACCCCATTACCTATGAGGAACATTTTTTCTACTTCCTCTGAAATAGTATCGAAGTACCTCTCAGGGGATGGAAAATTCTTTTCGATCTATGAGGTGGAGGAGGTAGTGATTATATTGGCTCAACATGATTTGGTTCCATAGGGTCCATAGCTTGTTGCTCTTATGAGATTTTCTCCTCGAGCTTGATCTGCTTTTCAATACCACCATCTTGAATGAACTATTTTTTAAGAAAGATGGCATGCCGACTCACAATCACATTATGATCTTCTGAAATGTAGAAATAATATCCTAATGACTCTTTAGGATATCCTATGCATCGAGCTCTAAAGAACCTATAGTCTAACTTGTCTACTTGTCTTTTGACATGAGCCAGACAACTCCAAATTCTAATATGACTCAGACTTGATTTTTTATCATGTCATATCTCATACAGTGTGATAAGAATGGTTTTAGAGAAAACCCTATTCAATAAATAAATAACAGTTAACAGACTATGTTTCCAAAGAAAATCAGGAAGATCTGTGAAGCTCATCATGGATTGGACCATATCTAATAGGATTCAATTCCTCCATTCTGAAACTTTGTTGAGTTGAGGTATTCTAGGTGGAGTCCATTTTGCTTGAGATAGTCTAGAAATTTCCGACTAAGGTATTCACCTCCTTGATCTGATCGAAGAATCTTAATGGATTTTTCAATTTGCTTTTCAACTTCATGTCTGAATTTCTTAAACTTTTCAAAGGCTTCAGACTTATGTCTCATAAGATACATATACCCATACCGAGATAAATCATCAGTAAAGGTTATGAAGTAGTCAAAGTTGCCTCTAGCCGGCACATCAAATGGGCCGCACACATCAGTATGCACTAGGGCAAATAGTTCTATGGCTCTTTCCCCATGTCCTATAAAAGGGAGCTTAGTCATTTTGCCATGAAGACAAGATTTATAAATTGGATATGACTCAAAAGTCAACGGACTCAATAGTTCAATTTTCTCCAATTTATTGATCCTATCTTCTGCTATATACCTAGTCTTAGGTGCCATAGGTACCTATCGTTTGAATTATTCCTAGGTAATTTTGATCTTATGGCATTCATATTTTGCTCGATATTAAAGATAGATACATCAATATATATCTGATAGAGATCATTAATAAGAAAACCACTTGCAATTTTATTTCTTTCATAAAGAATATTACAATGGTCCTTAAGAAAACTAATTACATAGCCTTCTTGTGTAAACATCTTATTAGCAATTAAATCATATAACATGCATTTATAATATAAAAGAAAGTATTAGAACATACCACTTATCACTAAATCCTAAATTATCCCTAATTATCGACAGCAGTCCGTCAGGGGTTCCATCAGGTGCCCACATGTTCACCCTCCAACGTTGAATCATACAAAGACTTGATCAAGACACTAGCACCTCTAATTTATATAATTAAAATTCTAATAATAAAAACTTTAATTAAAAGGGCAAGACCTTCCTTTGTCTTTATGTCACCTTCCTTGCCTCTCCTTACCTATCTTTCTTTTTCCTTATCTTCTTAATTTTTCCTCCTAATCTCTTTGTCTTAAGATGACTTCTAATCCTTATAAGGACAAGAACTAAACAAGAGAAGAAAAGAAAAAAAAATTGGACAATAGTAAATACTTGTAAGAAAGAAAGATAATTTTCAGACTCCGGACTCTTGGTGCACACCCTTATTTATAATGTACGTAGGGGTGCCAACTCATTTTCTCGCACCCTTTCCATATAAATATCTCATGTCCTTTCAGCCTATCTCATGCCTAATCAAATAATAATGTCATGTAGACTTAGTCCAAGAGGTGCCTTAAAGCAGAAGGACTCTTGGACTAATTCTACGTAAGTTATTTACGAAGAGTCGCAAGCTTTCACTTCTGGCGCCACCCTGGTATAACCATTAGATCAGATAAGAAGGCCATCCAATGGCCTTGAAGTGGGACGTCCATTCAGCAAAGATGGTGTGTGAGATGATCTTTGAATAGTCAAAGTCCTAAGGGACTTTGACTTGGTCCAAGAGGCATCAAGGATGAGAGGGCGGCAAGGAGTCTTGGGCGGCAAGGATTCCTAGGCGACAAAGAGTCCCTTCTCAAAAAAATAATAAAGTATTTAATCTACAGAAGGACTCTTCTATGCCCCATATTTGATGTCCATGCCCACTTGAAAAATTTATGTGACATAAAAATAGGAAAAGTCAAAGAAGGTAGGTGCCAACTAAATCCCATGCGCCAAAAACTCTTTGCGCATGAAAGACTTCCCACATGCAAGAGAGAGACTCTCTGGCATGTGGGATTATGGTATGTAGCACCCCAACTGAAGCCCAATTACTCTAGGTTAATCCAATTCAGGTTCAAATCCTATTTGACTCAAATCGAACCTTAATTAGCCAAATCGACAGTCGATTCGAATCCAATTCGAATCTAGGTGCTAGGGTTTGCTACATGTGCTAGCATGTTCATCTTGCAAACATGGTCTAATCCAATTAGACCCTTTAATCAATTCTCTTTGTGTGTGATCCATTGGGTTCCACATCTAACCAATAGTCAGGGTGTGATTTGACCTAATCAGGTTAGAACTCATCCAAACCGATTTAGGTCAAAACTAGCCAACCCAATTTGACTTAATTTAGAATACTTTCTAATTTAATAATCAAATTAAAATTTTAATTTGATTGAACCCACAAGACATGATTGATGTCTAGCAATGTATTGTGACTTTTTGGAAGATGTAAAATTTTGATGAAAATATCAGAAATATCCTTCAATAAAAAATTATCATGCAACTAGATCCTTCGATCTCCCTGCATCCTAAATATGACTCTGGGTATGGAAATATGTCAATCCCAATATCATATTCATTACTCTTTCAATATTATGATGATGATTCATTTAATGAAACATTAGAAATCATTTCTAATTGTCATCATGCTTTGATCAAAGTCTTCCTGAATCATCATTTGTTTGAAGCAGGTAGGATGCTATTCCTCTTACCAGGAGTGATCGATTCCATGTTAACCTACTCACAACCTTCATATATAATCTACCATATCCAGATCATCCCATACATGACTGAATCATGAATGAGTATGAACCAAAATATAGATTCATATATATAAGATTCTATGGTAGTTTCAGGTCAAAGGATTATATGCACAATTCCACTATAAGAACCATCTATTGACATGTAGATAAGACTTCATTAGATATTCTCAACTTGGATCAATTCAGTGAACTCATTCTCTATTGAGCACCCATATCTTTGTATTAGTATCATACACAAGTGATTGTGAGATCAATTATCCTCTCAATTGAGCATACAAAAGATGTTCTAGTCTTACCGAAAACATTGATCCCCAACTCAATGTTCCATCAACCAGGAATGTTTAAATTAGGGTTTTAAGGTTTTAGATCTCACTGGTATGATCTCATCATAATCCTAAAACCATAGCCTTAATTTATGGGGTTCATCATAATCTTAAATAAATAATAAGATACTGCATATGATGAAATAATGTCTTTATTTAGTTTAAAATGTCATTACATGAGTTTGGAAGACAAAGAATAGCCCAAAAATTGATTGGGTTAAGGGCATATTCCTTTCAATCTCCCACTTGCACTAAAGCCAATCGTCCTTAAATTTTAATCCCATACAATCAAGGAGATGGTCAAACAATTGCAGTAGTACAGCCTTAGTGAATGGGTCTACTATGTTGTTCTTTGTGTCAACTCATTTATGACTACATCTTGTCTTTCAATAATTTCACGAACGAGATGGAAGCATCTCAGAATGTGTTTGGATTTATGATGAGACCTAGGTTCCTTTTCTTAAGCAACAGCTCTAGTATTGTCATTATAAAGTGGTACTGAATTTTTAATTTCAGGAATAATATCCAATTCAGTGATGAACTTCTTCATCCAGACAGCTTCCTTGGCAGCTTCACTTACAGCTATATATTCTGCCTCAGTAGTTAAATCAGCTACAGTTGACTGCTTAGAACTCTTCCAACTCACTGCTGCACCATTCTGAGTAAAGACATACCCTAAAATGGATTTGCTATCATCTGGATCTAATTATGAACTAGAGTCAGAAAATGCTTCTAGTTTAAAATCAGAACCACCGTATATTAGAAAAATATCTTTAGTCCTTCTTAAGTACTTAAGAATATTTTTCATAGCTTTTCAATGATCCTTTCCTAGATCAGCTTGAAATCTACTTGCAATGCCTAAGGCATAAGCAACATCAGGCCTTGTACATAACATGGCATACATTATTGATCCAACAGTCGAAGCATAAGGAATAGAACTCATTCTATTTCTCTCTTTAGGTGTCTTTGGAGACATCTTTTTAGAGAGATGTATGCCTTGACTCATGGATAAGTAACCTCTTTTACTCCCATCCATACTGAATCTTTTCAGTATTAAGTCAATGTACTTGGATTGGGATAAGCCTAGCATCCTCTTAGATCTATCTCTATAGATCTTTATTCCTAATATATAGGATGCTTCTCCCAAATCTTTCATGAAAAACTTATTTGATAGCCATAATTTGACTGATTGCAATATTGGGATATCATTCCTAATGAGAAGTATGTCATCTACATATAGAACTAAGAAGACTATGATTCTCCCACTAGTTTTTTTATACACACATGTTTCATCTGCATTCTTGATAAAACCAAACTCTTTTATTGTTACATCAAAATAGATGTTCCAACTCCTTGATGCTTGCTTTAATCCATAAATGGTTCTCTTAAGCTTGCATACCTAATTTGGTCTCTCATTTGACTCAAATCCCTCTGCTATGACATATAGACCTCCTTCTCAAGAAAACCATTAAGGAAGGCGGTCTTCACATCTATTTGCTATATTTTATAATCGTGGTATACTGCTATGGCAAGCATAATCTAAATAGATTTGAGCATGGCAACAGATGAAAATGTTTCATCATAATCAATCCCCTATTTTTGCCTAAAACCTTTAGCCACCAATCTGGCCTTATAAATTTTAATTTGACTATCTGCTCCAATCTTTTTCTTAAAAATCCATTTGCATCCAATAGGGTTTATATCCTCTGGTGCATCCACCAAAATCCATACTTTGTTGGTGTGCATGGATTCCATTTCAGATTGCATGGTAGCCAGGCATTTGTCAGAGTCCTTACTTTTGACTGCTTCCGTATAGGTCAGAGGTTCATCATTCTCAATGACTTGGGCTTCATTGTTCTCAATAATGAATCCGTACCTCATAGGTGTATGTCATACTCTTTCAAACCTATGGATAGGAGTTATGTATTCTGATTTTTTTATGTGATTATTTGGTTATGAAATTTCTATTTATTTTTCTTGAACTTCACTAAGTTCAATATTTCTGCCACTGCCCTTTTCTAGGATAAATTCTTTTTCCATGAAAGTGGCATGCCTATTTATAAATATCTTTTGTTCAATAGGGTGGTAGAATAAATATTCTATACTATTTCTAGAATATCTGATAAATAGACATCATCTGATCTAGCATCAAGCTTATGTCCAAATTTCTTTTGACATATGCTAGACAACCCCATATCTTAAAATACTTAAGATTGGATTTCTTACTTCTCCATATCTCATATGGAGTACTAGATACAGATTTAGAAGGTACTCTATTCAAGATATAAATTGCAATCTCCAAAGCATGACCCTAGAAGGAAATAGGCAATTCAGTGAAGCACATCATGAACTGTACCATTTCTAATAATGTACGATTTTTTCTTTTGGCTACACTATTTAATTATGGTGTATAAGGAGGTGTCCATTTAGAGAGAATCCCTTTTACTTTAAGATAGTCTAGAAACTCACTAGATAAGTATTCTCCTCTCCGATCAGATCGATGGATTTTTATACATTGTTTAGTTTGTTTTTCGACCATACTTTGATACTCTTTAAATTTATCAAAGGCTTCTGATTTGTATTTCATAAAATACACATATCCAAACCTAGATAAATCATCAATGAATGTTATGAAATAAGAGTATCCTCCTCTGGCTTGAGTTGTCATAGGACCACATACATCCATATGTACAAATCCTAATAATTCTTTTGTCCTGTCTCCATATCCATTAAATGGAGTCTTAGTCATTTTACCCATGAGATATGATTCACAAGTTCCTAATGATTCATAATCAAAAAGACCAAAGAACTTTTCTTTGTATAACTTGTTAATCCTAGCCTCACTAATATGACCTAATCGACAATGCCAAAGTAAAGTATTATTTATGTCATCTCTCTTATGTTTTCTATTTTCATTAATATGAAATATATTGTCATCCAAATATAGAGTCAACAAACCATTGCTAAATATGCCAAAATAAATATTTTCATTAGAATATTTGATCGAGCAACCTTCGCTTGTTACATTAAGACTATAACCTTGTTTTAATAATAAGGGTATAGATATAATATTTCTAATGATCTTAGGCATATAATAATAATTTGTAAGCTCTAAGATCTTTCCATAAGGTAACTTCAATATATTTGTCCCTACAACTTCTGCTTGGATAGACTCTCCTCCAGTGCCACAGAGCTTGAAGTCATCCTTTTTCAAACTCTTAATTTTCTGCAACTCCTGTAAAGATTTATAGATATGAAAATCATAGTCGGTATCTAATACCCAAGAATTTGAAATGGAAGAATTTAATGATAATATAGTATGTATCTCATACATACCTTTTGGTGCATTCTTTGCACTAGACTTCACGGTTGCAAGATAAGCCTTGCAATTCCTCTTCCAATGACCTATTTTGCCATAGTGAAAATAGGTCATCTGTTCGTAGACCTTCTTTCCCTTTTTCTTCTTATTTATACCATCTTTAGGGTTCAACCTTTTCTTTGAACCCTTTTTGCCTGCCTTCTTCTTGGAGACCGCATCCACAAGAAGAAGAGGAGCCTTATCCTTCTTGATATGGCTTTTTGCTGTCTTGAGTATATTTAACAGCTCAGACAAGGAAGAATTCAGTTTGTTCATATGATAGTTTACGACAAATTAAAAAAATGATTCAGGAAGTGATTGCAAGATCAAATCCTGACTTAACTCTCCATCCATAACAAAACCTAATTAACTTAATCGAGTGATTAGGTTAATTACCATCAAAACATGATTTTGTACTGATGTTCCTTCTGTCATTCTTGCATGGAATAATTGTTTAGATATCTCATATCTAGCAGTTCTACTGTGCTTTCCATAAAGTTCTTTTAAATTGAGCAATATGGACTGAGTGTCCATGCCATCATACTGTCTCTGTAATTCATTACTCATAGAGGCAAGTATGATGCATTTGGCAGTAAGGAAATTATTTTTTCACATCTTGTATGTGGACTTATCTTCATCTGTGGCATCTTTTCCTAATGGTTTAGGATCAGGGGCATCAAGAATTTAGGAGAGTTTTTCTTGACTGAGTACTATTTTTAGATTTCTCAGCCAGTCCATATAATTTTGACCAGTCAATTTATTTGAGTCCAAAATTGAACACAATGAAAGTGAAGAAGCCATTTAATCTACATAATAAAGATCAACACATAAGCAAACAACTCATGATGATAAACATAATTAAATTAAGATTTTAATTTAATTATGACTCCCACTAATCAAAAAACCATAACGCTCTATTTAATTTTTTTAGTGAGAATAAGGGCCTAATTCCTTATAAAAGGTCTTGTGGTTGCATAACAAACCTGTTATAAGTTCAAAGATAGGAAACTCTTTTCAATTGCATTTTATGCAACTCTCAAATTTTTTTTTTTGCCTCTAAAACATTAATAGCCTTGTGTTAGTACAACAAACTTTAATGTTTTAATTTAAATAGAATCCTTCATTTCTATACAGTCAAAATGAAATATAACTACTTTTGTGGTTACACAACAAAGCAGTATATTCAAAATGCTGTAAGCATCTCAATGCACTAAATTAATATTACATCATTCTCCATGATAGATCTTGTGGTTACACAACAAAACTAATATGGTTCTGGACATAATAAGAATCTACTATGAAGGAAGGCCTTAATGTAGTGAATATAATAGTAAGCATTTCAATCCAGAATTAAATTAATCGAATCAGCCAGGTAAGTGGGAGAGAAGTGGGAGTTCTTCCATTGCTTTTCTTAGACACCAATAAATTAGCTAGGTCGGACAATGAAACCAAATAAAAAACCACATTCTCTTTACCAATCATGAACCATTTATTCTAGACACCAATTGATCAATTAGACATTTCGACTGATTCAGTTATAGATTAATTACACTATAACTTAATATAATTTTAAAAAAGGATTTAAATAGTTTCGATGCATATTTTAAATCAAGCTTAATGCATAAAAGCATCAATTATGAAAAAAATATATTAACATGTATAATTATTCTAGGACAACCATCATTACATAGTGGATACTTTCCACTATGTCAGGGCAACCTTTACAGAATAATATATATACATCATAATCTTATTATGATAAATAAAAATATGATCTCATCATATAAATAACATACTAATAAAAATTATATCATACTTTTCATTTGTGCCATTCTTTTATAAGCAAAGCATTATATGATTTAACCTAATAAGGCTTGCTCTGATACCACTGATAGGATTGGTGTACAAGGCGGAAGCATTGATTTCAAAATAAAATTATGAAATCAAACAAACCAAATCCAAAACCTAAGACCACCTTATTAGCAATTAAATCATATAACATGCATTTGTAATATAAAAGAAAGTATTAGAACATACCTCTTATCGCTAAACCCTAAATTGTCCCTAATTGCCGGTAGCAGTCCGTCAGGGGTTCCACCAGGTGCCTACGTGTTCACCCTCCAACATTGATCCATACAAAAACTTGATCAAGACACCAGCACCTCTGATTTATATAATTAAAATTTTAATAATAAGAACTTTAATTAAAAGGGCAAGACCTTCCTTTGTCTTTATGTCACCTTCCTTGCCTCTCCTTATCTATCTTTCTTTTTCCTTGTCTTCTTAATTTTTCTTTCTAATCTCTTTATCTTAAGATGACTTCTAATCCTTATAAGAATAAGAACTGGATAAGGGAAGGGAAGAAAAAAATTGGACAATAGTAAACACTTGTAAGAAAGAAAGATAATTTTCACACTCTCGGACTCTTGGTGCACATCATTATTTATAATATACGTAGGGGTGCCAACTCATTTTCTTGCACCCTTTCCATATAAATATCTCATGTCCCTTTAGCCTATCTCACACCTAATCAAATAATAACATCATGTAGACTTAGTCCAAGAGGTGCCTTAAAGTAGAAGAACTCCTGGACTAATTCTACGTAAGTTATTTACGAAGAGTCGCAAGCTTTCATTTTTGGTGCCACCTTGATATAACCATTAGATCAGATAAGAAGGCCATCCAATGGCCTTGAAGTGGGATGCCCATTCAGCAAAGATGGCATGTGAGATGATCTTTGAATAGTCAAAGTCCCAAGGGCCTTTGACTTGGTCCAAGAGGCATCAAGGATGAGAGGGTGGCAAGGAGTCTTGGGCAGCAAGGATTCTTGGGCGACAAAGAGTCCCTTCTCAAAAAAATAATGGAGTATTTAATCTACAGAAGGACTCTTCTACACCCCATATCTAATGTCCATGCCCATTTGAAAAATTTATGCGACATAAAAATAGGAAAGGTCAAAGAAGGTAGGCGCCAACTAAATCCCATGCGCCAAAAACTCTTCGCGCATGAATGACTTCCCACGTGCAAGAGAGAGACTCTCTAGCTTGTGAGATTCTGATATGTCGCATCCCAACTGAAGCCCAATCAGTCTAGGTTAATCCAATTCAAGACCAAATCCTATTTGGCTCAAATTGGACCTTAATTAGCCCAAATCGGAAGCCGATTCGAATCTAATTTGAATCTAGGTGCTAGGGTTTGATACATGAGCTAGCATGTTCATATTGCAAACATGGTCTAATCCAATTAGATCCTTTAATCAATTCTCTTCGTGTGTGACCCATTGGGTTCCACATCTAACCAGTGGTAGGTCTAGGTGTGATTTGACATAATCAGGTTACAACTCATCCAAATCGATTTAGGTCAAAACTAGCCAACCCAATTTGACTTAATTTAAAACACTTTCTAATTTAATGATCAAATTAAAATTTTAATTTATTTGAACCCACAAGACATGATTGATGTCTAGCAACGTATCATGACTTGCTAGAAGATGTGAAATTTTGATGGAAATACCAAAAATATCCTTCAACAAAAAATTATCATGCAACTAGATCTTTCGATCTTCCTGCATCTTGAATATGACTCTGGGTATGAAAATATGTCAATCCCAATATCATATTCATTACTCTTTCAATCTTATGATGATGAATCATTTAATGAAACATTAGAAACCATTTCTAATTTTCATCATGCTTTCATTAAAGTCTTCCTGAATCATCATTTGTTTGAAGTAGGTAGGATGCTATTTCCTCTTACCAGGAGTGATTGATTCCATGTTAACCTACTTACAACCTTGATATATAATCTACCATATCCAGATCATCCCATATATGATTGAGTCATGAATGAGTATGAACCAAAATATGGATTTATATATATAAGATTCTATGGTAGTTTCAGGTCAAAGGATTATTTGTATAATTCTACTATGAGAACCATCTATTGACATGTAGATAAGACTCCATTAGATATTCTCAACTTGGATCAATTCAGTGAACTCATTTTCTAATGAGCACCCACATCTTTGTATTAGTGTCATACACAAGTGATTGTGAGATCAATCATCCTCTCAATTGAGCATACAAAAGATGTGCTAGTCTTACCAAAAACATTGATCTCAATTGGTGGATATATAATCTACCATATCCAGATCATCCCGTATATGATTGAGTCATGAATGAGTATGAACCAAAATATGGATTTATATAAATAAGATTCTATGGTAGTTTCAGGTCAAAGGATTATTTGCATAATTCTACTATGATAACCATCTATTGACATGTAGATAAGACTCCATTAGATATTCTCAACTTGGATCAATTCAGTGAACTCATTTTCTAATGAGCACCCACATCTTTGTATTAGTGTCATACACAAGTGATTGTGAGATCAATCATCCTCTCAATTGAGCATATAAAAGATGTGCTAGTCTTACCAAAAACATTGATCTCCAACTCAATATTCCATCAATCAGGAATGTTTAAATTAGGGTTTTAAGGTTTTAGATCTCATTGGTATGATCTCATCATAATCCTAAAACCATAGCCTTAATTTATGTGGTTCATCATAATCTTAAATAAATAATAATACACTGCATATGATGAAATAATGCCTTTATTTAGCTTAAAATATCATTACACAAGTTTGAAAGACAAAGAATGGCCCAAAAATTGATTGGCTTGGGGGCATATTCCTTTCAAAATCTACAAAACTAGTTAGATCTACATCATATATCACATGTATAAAAATTAATCTAACTAAAAACATATTTTGCATACATCTCATGTATCATATTATGCATATTTTTAGATCTAAATTATCTCATAAATATCTAAAAAATAAGATTTAAATTTGATCATATCAAATTAAAATTTATTCTAGAAAATTTTGTAGAACTATTCTACAACTAGTCTAAAAATACATCTATCATATCTCATATGAACAAATCAAATAGACTTATTTTCTATTTTCTAGATCCAATTATAATATATATAATATCAAAAAATAATAAATAAATAGATCTAAAAATTATAATTAATCAAATTTAAATTATGATCATGCTAGACTATGCACAGAATAATTCTATTCCTTATCTAGTCATACATCTCATACATCTTAGATCTAGATTATTTAATTTTTAATTTTTTGATTTTGAATCTAGTCACATCTAATATGATATTTAAAATTATCTAATTATTAGATTAAAAATAAATTAAACTTAGATCTAATAAATTATGGAACCTGGCTCTGAAACTAGTTGAAGGGAAAAATCTATTTTTTAGATCAGGTTTGTTTAGATCTGATTGGATCAAAAGGGATATTTTAAAATTATCCTCTAAGATCCTAATCAGATCTGAGATTCCTCAGATCTAATCTTATTAATCTAATAATAAAAATAAAAAAAAATTAAATCTAATTTAATTATACCTTTATTTTGGATAATCCAATTATCCTGTGATGATCCTAATGCTTACCTGAGGTTCTGGATGTAGCCACGTAAGTGCCTGACCTCTACCAATATTCACTCAGGTAGAATCTGAAGATCTTCTCCTTCTCAAATCATCCTTCAAAAATTAGATCTAGATCTGATCTTGAAGGTCTTTAAAATGGCTTTTGAAGAATAGTCGTTGTCTCTTGCAGTAGTGCTGCCTTCTTCCTTTCCTGGTGCCTTTCACTTGCTTAGATCGCACCTTCTTCATGCCCAAAATCTCTTGGGCATGGAGAGGAGAGAGAGGACCATAGGGTGGCATGGAGGAGGGAGAGGGGCTATGTTGCATGGGCTAAAGTCATAAGAACTAAATTCTAGGCACAGATAGGGTTTATATAGACCCTGCTGCACCATGCAGTGCTATATCATCCTGGCCAATCATGGCCCTTAATGCAATCAGATCTAAATCTGATTGATGGAATGACATCATCTGATCCAATCAGATTAGAGTCTCTCAAAACTCTCCTTAGGTGGTGCCAAGATTGGATCAAACAAGTCTTTTTGGCGCCACCTAATTTGATTTTCTGAATCAACTGGAGTCCCATCTCCTCATGGGGTGCATGCCTTCCTAGGTGTGCGCCCCTTGCCTACCTACTTTTTAGCTGTGGGACAAGTCCCCAAGTTTTCTCGTATGGGTGCATGACACATGGGCAGATGTCTAAGTGTCCAGAGTCAACGTTTGACCAATGTCCGAAGATAAGATTTAGCAGGTGATGAAAAATGGCAAGTGTTATCTCAAATTTATCTCATAAATTAAGGCAACCCTTTTCTGACCTAGACAATCTCCAATTAGATCAAGTAAAGATTCCTGAGAGAGCCCATACACATTTGGCTCAGTCGAGACAAGATTTAATGATTGTTAAAGGAGAGCATTAAGCTCAATTATGTGCTAGCATATTTTTCTTGAACCTAATTGAATCTTATTCAAATCAATTAACTGAGTTAATCCAATTAATGATATCCAAATCCAAACCCTTGTTTGTGTGACTCAGTTAAGTTTAGTTTGTATGGTAATGGGATATGTCGTGATCTCTATCATCAACATCATCAAAATACCTTTCGATGGATCCGAACTTTTTTGATTCAGACAACTAGTATGATCGATCATCCAAATCGTTCTAATTGCTTCCAAAATCCATCAGTAACACCTAGTAGCATATGGTGGCAATCCATTAGAACTAAAAGTAAACCTCTTGGTGCAGTTATCTATGTGATTAAGTTTCTCTATCTTGAGCTCCGACCAGATTAGGATTAAGATGATCTCGTTAAATCCTAATTATCATCATATGAATTAACCATTCGATTCAAGTCCAATGTAAAAATCCTTAATAGAAACTCTTTCTATTATTTCACTTTGCCATGGCCATGGGCTTATGGACTTGATTTTCATGATCATCATAGGGCTACTCCTCATCTATCGAGGTAGATGGATCCCTTATTGGTCCAATCCAATTCCTACAATGAACATGCTATAGCCAACATACACCTCAGAATTTTGAATGGCTAGAAGACCGAGTTATGATGTAGTCAAACTATAACACCCTCAAGGTGAACTACCAATGCACCTCAGGTCAAAGAATCAAACACACCACTACAGCTTCGAGCCAGTAATCGATAATAAGGTAGACTTCCTCATGACTGCTCGAGGTGGTCATGCTCAGTGCCCTCGTTCTCTAACGAATATCTGTACTCTCACTTCGATTTCTCTATACCGTAGACTCAAGACTCATCTATCTAAAATAAGCAATCTTGCACCAACCTTTCGGATCAATCACCATCCTCATGATGATCCTACGGTTAGGAGCATTTTATGAGTTAATAATGAAAATTCATGTCTTAAATTTTCAACTCTTAAAAATATTAACTATCATTATAATTAACTCAAGGGATGTATCATAGACACTTTCAAATACACACTGTGATTGAAAATAATCTATTTTATTATTTATAGTTAAAATTATATTTTTATCCTTCGAAGTGTATTATAAGTGTCAGCCAATCTGGCTTCTAGGGCACACATATCTAACATGACCTCGAAATGATTCTCAATTATTGATTAACCATCTGATCAGGTTACAAGCTCTAATATGTGTGACCCCATAGATTCGAACCTAAGCCAGTAGCATAGAAATCAATTTTTGTACCAATCGAAGTTACCATCTAGCAATGGTTCCCGACATTCGGATATATCGAATATATGCAAAGCAACATTCTTAGAACCCTGGTCCATGGTTACCGTATATTTCATCTCTATGACCAGTAATGCTCAAGATAACTTTGAGTACGCTATCAAACACTCATACAAGTCATCTCTATTATGTCTCAAAATTTTGCAAATCCCGTGATACCTCATGAGGATTACCCAGGCCTAGGTTTTGCTAAATTGAAACATAGTGAGTCATTCTCTTCCTAAAGTTAATCAGGAGTGGTCAATCTCTTCATAACTCACACACTGACTTTACAAGTACTTGACTATACCCAAAAATTTTTCAAATCTATATTAGAAATACAGGCAGTCTGACACTAAAGTATAATGAGTTGCATGCAAGTCACCATGGTCATCTCAAGTCGGAGGGACACTTATACCCATTGGCCTTAGCCAGCTACTCTTGACAGTAAAGTGCTATATAGATCACGTTCAGTGTAGATGTACTCCTACATCTCACCTGGATGCTATACCAGTATCTCCACACCACTTAGTTATGAGGACAACTAATGCATATGGCATAGAGTGACCTATGCTTGATAAGTTATTATCCTTATTAATAACTTATCATTTGATTGTGAACAATTTAAGAACCATCCGATAAATCCTCTTTTATCGATTGATTGTGGTTCTAAAAACTTCATCATAATTTAGGAGTTCATTTAAGAAAGATAGAACTTTTATGATGAACCAGCCAAATAACTATTATTATTAGATAATTCATATACTAATTCCAATCATCTACCACTAAGATGATTGGCTTTAGGATACATTTTCCAGTAGTTCTTCGTTATGATCCAAAAGAAGCTTGGAACTCAAAAATCAAATCTTTCGGTATGTTCTGCATAAAGGCAAGCTTTATAAAAGATCATATTCCTTACTGCTCTTGAGATGTCTCAGACCTTCAGAAGCCAACTTTGCCTTATAGGTAGGGCATGAAAAAATCTATAGAAGTCATGTGGAGGCCAGATCCTTATCACACAGACTACTTTGGTAGGGTTACTATTGGCCGACCTTATACTATGAGTCTGTAGAGTATGTCAAGAAATGTGATCGCTATTAGAGAAATGCAAATATTCAAAGGCAGCTAGCTTTCGAACATACACCCCTAGTGCCCCATGGCCATTTGCTCAGTAGAGAATGGACATACTTGGACCTTTTCCCATGGCATCTGGATAGGGTAAGTTTCTCTTGATGGCAATAGATTATTTCATAAAGTGGGTCAAGGCTGAACCTCTGGCAAAAATCACTAAAGCAAAAGTGCAGAACTTCATCTGGAAGTCGATCGTTTGTAGATTTAGCTTGCCTCGAACTCTCATAATAGATAATAGGTGGCAGTTTGCCAGAGCAAGATTTGCCAAATTCTATGAAGATTTGAACATCTTCCATCATTTTACATCAGTTGTCCATCCACAAGCAAATGACGGAGCCGAAGCAACAAACAGAATCCTACTACAAGGTATCAAAGCAATACTTGAAAGAACAAAGGAGACTTGGATGGATGAACTCTATCATATGCTCTGGGTACACCGAACTACCTAAAGATTGTCAATTGGGGAGATCCCATTTGCCTTAGCTTTTGTAATAGAAGCGGTCATCCCAATAGAACTCAAACTTCTATCAGCACGAGTCGTGGCATTCAATGAGTAGCATAACTCATAGGAAATGCCATCATAACTCACAGGACCTTAGAACTGACCTTGACTTATTTGAGAAAAAATGGAAAAAAGCTCAAGTTTGGATGGGAGCCTATAAGCAAAAAGTAGAATGTTACTACAACTCTAAAGTCAAAGGCAAAATATTCAAAATAGAAGACTTAGTACTTCGATGGGCGGCTATTGCACAGTCTCAGAATCAGGGGAAGCTCACCCAAAATTGGGAAGAATCCTACGAGATCAAAGAAATTGTCCGACCAGGGACATACTATTTGAAGGAGCATGGAGGAGTAGATCTATCCTGACCATGAAATTTAGAAAACCTATGGATGTATTACTAATGATTTGGTTGCAATGAAATTTCTCTACTTTAACACCCAAATCTTTATTCTACATCTATAATGGTGGAGAGTTATAGCCCAAACTTGACCGTACAACAAGTGCAGCCATGTTAGGATTAGGAGGACCTCATCCTAACATGAACAAAGTTGAAGACTTCATTGATTTAAGATGGGATGGAGGGAGATGCCCTGTCAACGGTCCAAATATGCCCCCACAAGCCATGTTAGGAATAGAAAGAAAACCTCATCCTAACATGAGCAAAGTTGAAGGCCTCGTTAACATAAGATGAGAGGAAGGGAGAGGCCCTGACAATGGCCCTAATGTGTCCTTACAGCCATGTTAGAAATAGAAGGAGGATCTCATCCTAACATGAGCAAAGTTGAAGGCCATGTTGATTTAAGATAGGATGGGGGGAGAGGCTCTATCAATGACCTAAATGTGCCCCCACAAGCCACGTTAAGAATAGGAGGAAAATCTCATCCTAACGTGAGCAAAGCCAAAGGCCTCGTTAACTTAAGATGAGAGGAGGGAAGAGGCCCTGACAATGGCCCTAATGTGCCCCTACAACCATGTTAGGAATAGGATGAGGACCTCATTCTAACATGAGCAATGTCAAAGGCCTTGTTGATCTAAGATGAGATGAGGAGAGAGGTCCTACCAACGGCCCTAATGTGTCCGTATAAAATATGTTAGGAACAGAAGAAAAATCTTGTCCTAACATGAGCAAAAAGCCAGGACCTCGTTGACCAAAGATGAGAGGAAAGGAGAAGTCCTGCCAATAATTCTTACATGTATTCTTTCTACAACCACCTGACTATGTCAAATACAAAAAGTGGAACCCTATCTTGGTTCATAGAAGAGACCCCATCTCAACATCCACAACAAGCATCTTATTAGAAGACAACGCAAAGAAAAATAAAGTAATGAAAGTAAAACTACGAGCAAGCTTCAAATTTGTACGAAATAAAAATAATAGAAAAGGTACCATTTTATTACAAAAATAAGTTCATTACAAGCAAAACACAGGTCGACAAGATCGATTACACTAAAAAAAAAAAGGAAAGAGAAAGGTTGCCGAAATCTTAAGAAGGGTCGAGCTCCTCAGACTTCAGACTGGTGGCCATTACCAAAGATTCCTTTAGACGATCCACCTCCCCTTCAAGCTCCATCTGTCTCATCATGTTATCGTAGAATATCCTATCAGCTCGACGATAGTTCCCCACTGACTCTCATAGTCTCCCCCATAGGACCTCGGACTCAGCCTCCGTATCCTTAGTGACCTAATGCTCATAAGTCAGCTCGAGCTTTAGCTACTGCACCTCACCCTTTTCCGCACCGACCGACTCCAAGAGTTCGCCAACGGCCCTCTTCAAAGAGGTGATCTCCTTGGCCTCCTAGCTTGTACCAGCCCAAAAGCCATCATCAAGTCGCCACTAGAGCCAAGCTACTTCATCATTGGAGGCACGAATCTGTTGTTCTAGTTTAGATATCCTATCACTCCAACCTAATTAGTAAGTCTCATATGTGAGTTTAGCATCATGCAGCTACTTTTGAAGTGTGGAGAACCTCGTCGACCAGTCCCACTCGAATCGTGCCTTATCGGAGGACCACGATGAGCTTTCCTCTAGAAGTTGAATCTTCTCCTTCGCTACCTTGAGTTGAGTCTCAAGGGAGCCGATCTTCACCATCAATACCTAGGATTTGTCCCTTGCGTTCTTCCAAAGTTTGACTAGCTCCCTCTCGACGCTCCCATTTCGAATGCTAAAGCTCATGGAGTCCATTATGTGCAAGTTTTGAAGGTGAGTGACCTCTTTGCTCTTCTCCAAAGAATTCTTCTGTGAAGCTTGAAGGTCGTCCTCCATCTTCTTCAACATCTTCTTCGGATGATGGACTTTCTTTCTTAGGCTTTTTATTAAAGGTTTCAGGGGAACCTCTTGAGGTAGTGGATCAGTATTGATGGGAGACTACATTCGATCTATGAAAAATACTCAAAGGTATAGACAAAAAAGAAATTCACTTTCATTTAATCAAAAATTTTGAGTATAAAATAAAAAAAAATAAAAAAAATGTATAACTACTCGAGGATTTCAACCTCAAAAGGGACGGAGGTAGATGAAGTCGGAGCACTCTCAACTACCTTGGGTTCCTGAACTAGCTCAGGCACCTCCACAGTAGGTTTGGATGGACCAAAAGCAGGCTCAATAGAGGATGGATTGACTGTGGCATTGGACGGTCCTGCTTCTATGTCGTCCTCCTCCAAAAATTTGAGGTCGAGCTCGGGGAACCTTCAGGCCACCCTACCTTCGCAGAGCTCGAAGCCCTTGATGAACATCTGCTGGCTGAAGGCAATGTTCAGGTCCTTCATTTTGGAGGAGCCCTTGAACTCCTCCATGGCCTGGTCCGCTACCTTCGAGATCGACTTCGACATTTAGGCCTCCAAACTAATGACCCTCCCCTCGACTTCTTGCCTCCTCTCCTCCAAAGCTGGCATTGCCTTAAGTCCGATCGAGATGAACTCTTCCTTTCGAAGTGCACTGCACAGGCTCTCACTTTCCACCATCTTCTCTCCTATGAGGTGCTCAGCCTCGACAGCCATCGCTTGAAGGTGATTGATCTCTACCTGAAGGCCTTTTCGAACATTCAGCATCTTGCCTTTAGGTGATTTGTCCTCTTCAGGTGGGCAAGCATGTGGTGGCCCGACTGCCATGAATAGATCGCTATAAATTGAAGGAAGGAAGAGTGAGAAAATAAGAAAAAGGATTTAGCAAGATGATTACCCTAAGGATAGTCTCGAGAGACTCCCAGACGAACTGCCTCTAGTCAAGGTCGGCCAGGCGGTCCACTTCCTCTAGTAGGGCAAACTTATCTGTCAAGTTTCAAATGATATCCAGATTATCGAAGGGGTCCGTCCCCTGGCCATTGCCGCTGCTTCGGCTAGTCTCATCCTGACGTGCCTTGCAGCCCTTTTTTGCAATAGCTGCTTTTCCCTTCCTCCTCTCTTTCCCTTCATTAGCGGAGGGATTGGGCGCGCAATCCCTGGTGGGGAGATTCATGGGCTCGGGAAGAAGAGATTCCCCTTCTACAACGTCCGCATATGTGGTCGGGATGACCTCCTTTTCAGAGTAGACCTCAAGAGCGACAATGGTGGCAGCAGGAGATGCAGGGTCAGAGGCACCAACCTTCACCTACTTTGAGCCTTCGCCTGAAGCCTTCTCCTTCCTCTTCTTCTGGGCATACAGGCCCTTGGCGAGTTTCTCTATGGCATCGATATCCATTCCTATGATAAAGAAAAATGTATAGTCGATCGAGGTATATACGAAATTTCATAATAATTCATATGCATGTATGTATGCACGACTAATACCGTTAGGGTCAAGAGGACTCAAACCAAAGTGGAACAAAGTTTGTTCCCTCAAAAGGTCTGGAAGAGGAGGAGCTTGGTACGCCTTGAGTCGATTAGAAGATTCAAGGTTGGGTCCATCTAAACTTGGGGCTCGATAGATAATTCCCTAAGGAAGCATCAAGAAGGAAGGTCAAGCAACAAGGAGGAGCATCGGATGAAGAAGTACTTCTCCTTCCAGTTATGAATAGAAGAAGGAGCACCTTTCAGTAACTCCTTCTTGCCAAACTGGGGGAAGAAGTACCACCAGTTCTTTGCAGAAGGATGGTGTTTGAAGGTGTAGAAATTTTGAAATAATGAGACAATCGGTCGAACTTCAGCCAAATGGCAGAGAAAAAGAAAACCTATAATGAACTGAAAGAAGTTTGATACGACGGAGGTAAGGGAGATGTTCAAAAATCGAAAGAGGACAACTACAAAGGGGGGTAGTGGAAGCCGAAGCCCAACACGCAAGGTCTCTAAGTACAAACAAAATCGATCGATCGGAGGAGAACTGGCTCAATCATCTGAACTAGGGAGTTTGAGGTCATATTCCAGGGGGATCCCATATTGAATATGGATCAGAGAAAGATCATTCGAAGTAAGAATGGACAGGATGGTGTCTGAAACAAAGGATGAGTAAGACATGTTCCTAGGTTCGACCTCAATCAGGAATGCAGGGTCTAGGAAAGTCAGTCCAGGCGAGTCCCAAGAATCGATGGAGTAGGAGATTTCGGAAGACATTCAAATCGAAATAAGACCTAAGAAAAATCTTCAAAAAATAAGAAAAAATACAAGGCAAATACTACTATAGAGAAATCGAAAGAGGAAGAAGCTAAAAAAAAGTCTAAACACCCAAAGAGAAGGATTGAAAAACTGACCTTAGCTATTTGGGGAGGATGAAAAGATGATGGGTGCGATGAGAACCAGTCGAAAGGGCACCCAAAACTCGAGAAGACTAGGGAGGAAGCTAAAACCCTTGGATGGAAGAAGAACAGGGATAAGAGGAAGAAGAAGACTCGGGCAAGAGTGACTTTCAGATGGGAGGAGAAGGCCTTAAATAGCTAAAAAGAGGTCCGAGGTAGTTATGATTGCGAGTCACCTTCGATCGATCTGTGTGTGCCGCGTGTCCCACTCATCCTGATTGGGTAGTGGCAATGGAAAAATCTTTAATTATGCCGTACCTAGGGCAGTGTTGCCATGGAAAATTTGAAGGACCAACTTCTTGAAGTCATTTTGATTTTAAAGAGCTTCAGCATCAGTGCGGTAAACACCAAAACATCTCATCCTGACGAGCACGGGAAGCCAAAAGAACATCAGTAGCTGCATCTGCACTCCCTTCAAATTTCGAACATATGAGTGGGGGGACTATTGTTGGAGGTGAACCCACTCCTGCCAAAGTTCTGTCGGACATTTGATTGCTGAATAATCCCATCTGATAGCGACGACCAAGATTGACCCTCAACCAAATTCACAAGATCCCTTCGGGCCTCACCTAGATGAGCTTGAATGGCGAGGGTGGCCGAGCTCCTCCATCCTAGGCAGTCAGCTCTCTTCGATCACAAGTCTTCCAAACTTCTCCCTCAATCAGACTTCTCCATTTCAGGTAGGCTCCTTTCGATATTCCTTCAGCCGACCTTTCCTGATCGTAAGTCTTTCAAACTTCTCCTTCAGCCAGACTTCTCCATCCCAAGCAGGCTTCTTTCAAGGTTCCTCCAGCTGACCTTCCTCAATTATGAGTCTTTTGAACTTCTCTTTCAATCGAACTCCTCCATTAGTCAGACTCCTTCTAGATTTCTCCATTAGTCGAACTCCTTTCGACTCCTTCCAGCAGACCTCCTTCTGGATTTCTCCAGTGGACTTTCTTTAGGATTTCTTCAATGGACTTCCGAATCCCTTCAAGTCAAACTCCATGTAGTCGCCTGGAAGGGACTCCACACCTACGTGGATCCAGCAATTTGCACAACATGAATCCACTTACATATAGATGACCCTGAAGGAGTCCGAACTCCTCTAGAATTGATGAAACTTGAAGCTCTTCACCACTAGTGCCTACCTCCTCTGAACTTCAATTATTAAATTTCAACGAACTGGCACATCACGACAACAAACACCACCCATCGTAACAAACTCTACGTGGCCCCGAATTGCCCACTATCGGGCGGTTACGACTGCCACTATCAATTTGTTACAAGCTCCATCTATATAAGAGACCTTCTAGATATGCTTTCTTTTTTAGGCTCTAAGCTCTTATTTTCTTCTTAAAACTCTACTAAAAATCTCTTTGAGTACTTCATTTCTGTTGGCCAAAAGAGCTGACTTGATCATCGGAGGGTCTTGTCGGAGCCACCACCCCCGACTCTGGCTGAGAGTTATTTTGTAGAAATTCAACGACGACCTCCTCCTCTCCGACTCCAGTGTGGATTCCAGCATCAACCATATTTTGCACCAACAGAACCAATTATATATATTGGAAAGTAAGAATGAGGATATTTATTCAAGCACAAGACTATAACATATGGAGCATCATAGTAAAAGGTCCTTATACACCCCCAATCATAATTGATGGCATGTCCATTCCAAAGCCCCAAAAGAATTGGAACGAATATGATAAAAGAGAAGCACAACTCAATACCAAAGCAATGAATGTGTTATATTATGCTTTGGATGTAAATGAGTTTAATAGGATATCAACATATTCATCTATCAAAAAAATTTGGGATAGACTTGAAGTTATCCATGAGGGTACTAATCAAGTCAAAGAATCTAAGATAAATATGTTGGTACACAAGTATGAATTGTTTAAAATAAAATCACATGAAACTATCACTAAAATATTCACAAGATTCACTGATATATTAAATGGTTTAAAAAGTCTAGGAAAGGATTATTCTAATAATGATGTTATGCGGAAAATTCTTAGATCTTTGTCAAAGAATTGGAAGCCAAAAGTGACTGCCATTCAAGAAGCAAAGGACTTAAACAAGTTAGTTTTAGAAGAGCTCGTTCAATCTCTTATGATCCATGAGCTAAATATGAACCAAAGGAAGGAAGAAGAGGTGTTGAAAAAGAAAACAATAACCCTCAAGGCTGCTGCCATTCATCAAGAAGAAAATGATTCCGAAGAGAGTTTGGATGATGATGACGAGATGGCCATGATAGCAAGAAGATTCAAGAAGTTCATAAGAAGGAGAAAGAGATTGGAACCTAAGAAAAAGTTTAACAAGGAAGAAGGTAGCAAAGAAAAAGAAAAAGAAAAAGAGAAGAAACAACCATGCATTTGCTTTGAGTGCAAAAAACCCAAATACTTCCGGATGGATTGTCCAATGAAATTCAAGAAAAAAGCATACAAAGCCACATGGAACAATGATAAGGACTCCTCTTCAAGTGAGGAAGAAAATCAAAGAGAAGAAAAGGCAAATGTTTTCCTCATGGCACATAATGATGATACTTCAATTTTAGATTTTACCTTTGAAAAGTTATATGATGCTTTTAATGACTTAATTGATGATTTTAAGAAGTTATTACATAAGAATAAAGAACTAAATAAAGATAACCAAATCTTAACCAAAGACAAAGCTAAAGTAGAAGAAGATATGAAAGAACTACAAAATAAATTAAATGAATCTAGTGAAAAGAATGTCTCCTTGCAAGATAAAATAGTAAGACTAAGATCAATTGTGGATAGATACATGATTAGCTTAAAGAATCTTTAAATATTGATTGATAATCAAAATCTTATTTTCGATAAAATCGGTTTAGGATACAATCCACAAAGAAAATAAAAACCTCTAAGAAATGTGTTTGATAGATCACAAAATCAAAGAAAAAGCATAACTTGCTTTAAATGTAACAAAATTGGACACAAAGCATTTGAATGCATAATGAATGCAAACAAGAAGTTTAATACAAACCAATCAAAGATGAGATAAATTTAGATTTCAAAAAAATCATTTGTGCTAACCTCAAAAGACCCAAGTTAACTTGGGTACCTATATCTACTTGATTTTGTGAATAGGTGTGCTTGGCATCCATGAGAGCTAAAAGAAGATGGTACCTAGATAGTGGATGTTCGAGCCATATGATGGGAGATAAATCTTAATTTATCTCTCTTGAAGCAATGGATGGAGGTGTGGTGATATTTGGAGACAATGGTAAAGAAAAAATAATTAATCTCGGTAATATCTTGATAACATCCTCTACTAGTATAGAAGATGTCTTATATGTTGAAGGACTAATGCATAACTTACTAAGTATAAGTCAACTTTGTGATAAGGGCTTTAATGTTTCATTTAAATTATCTCATTGCATTGTAACTAGCTTTATAGATGAAAATATTAAATTTATAGGAAAAGACATAAAAATGTTTACATTGTTGATCTTGATGAACTTAAAAATGAGAATATTGATTGTCTTGTTGCTATGAATGCTAAACTAAATGAATCAAGTTGGATTTGGCATAATAGATTATGTTATGCAAGTATGGACTCTCTAGCAAGATTAATTAAACTTGATTTAGTAAAGGGATTACCTAAAATAAATTTTAAGAAGGATAAAATTTGCAAAGCATGCCAACTTGGTAAACAAACAAAATCTTTCTTTAAATCCACAAATATTGTTTCAACTACTAGGCCTCTAGAATTATCCTATATGAATTTGTTTAGACCTATTTCGACTACTAGTCTTGGAGAAAAAGATATGACTTTGTAGTAATAGGTGATTTTTCAAGATATACATGGATTTTATTTTTATCATATAAAGATGATGCTTTTGATATGTTTGTTGATCTATTTAACAAAATAATAAAAGAAAAAGAATGCAATGTTTTATATATAAGAAGTGATCATGGCATGAAATTTGAAAATAAAAAATTTTAAAATTTTTATTCTAAAAATGGAATCAATCATAACTTTTTAGCACCTAGGATACCCCAATAAAATGGGGTGGTAGAAAGAAAGAATAGGACATTGATTAAAATGGCACGTACCATGCTTTATGAAAGCAACCTTTCAAAATATTTTTGGATGGAAGCTATTAACACCACATTCTATGTGCTAAATAAAGCTCTAATTAGACCAATCTTAAAGAAAACTCCATATGAACTCTATAAAGAAAAGAAATCAAATATTTCTTATTTTAAAATCTTTGGATGTAGATGTTTTATTCTTATAAATGGTAAAGATAAGCTTGGAAAGTTTGATGCAAAATCATATGAAGGAATATTCCTAGGACATTCATCACATAGTAAAGCATATAGAGTATTTAATAAAAGAACATTGATTGGGGAAGAATTCATACATCTTATTTTTGATGAAACTAACTCTTTTAAAACAAGAGAAGAAGAGCTTGACATGAATGCAAAAATTTTAGAAAATAAAATGAAAGATATATCACTTGAAGATATTCTCTCTCAAGAAAAAGAAGATAAAGAGTAAGAGATTGAAGAAATAATGCTACATTCCTAAGTTGATCAAGGTACATCCAACTTATCAAAGGAATGGAGGTATGATCATAATCATCCTAAGAAATTAATAATAGGTGATCCATCTCAAGGAGTTAAAACTAGATCATCTTTTAGAGAAGCTATGAATCATATTACATTTGTATCCCATCTAGAACCTAAAAATATAATTAAAGCTGAAAAAGATCCAAATTGGATATTAGCAATGCAAGAAGAGTTAAACCAACTAGAAAGAAATAAAGTTTGGAAATTAGTCGAAAGACCTAAAAATTTTCTTGTAATTGATACAAAATAGATCTTTAGAAATAAACTGGATGAGAAGGGCAATGTAATTAGAAACAAGGCTAGATTGGTTGCATAAGGGTACAAGCAAGAAGAGGGTATTGATTTTGATGAATTCTTTGCATCCATAGCTCGACTTGAAGCTATTAGATTGCTCTTAGCATTTGCATATTTCATGAACTTTAAACTTTTTCAAATGGATATAAAGAGTACATTCTTAAATGATTTAATTGAAGAAGAAGTTTATGTAGAACAACCTCCAAGCTTTGAAAGTTAAGAATTACCTAATCATATATACAAACTTAAGAAAGCACTATATGTATTAAAACAAGCACCTAGGGTTTAGTATGATAGATCGAGTAAGTTCTTATTAAATAATAATTTTAAAAGAGATAACATTGATAAAATACTATTTATTAAAAGAAAATCAAGTGATCTATTGATTGTCCAATTATATATTGATGATATAGTATTCGGTGCTACTAATGATGTTTTATGTAGAAAGTTTGCTAGTCTCATATAGGATGAGTTCGAGATGAGCATGATGGGAGAGCTCAACTTTTTTCTCAGACTCTAAATCAAGTAATCAAATTAGGAGATTTTCATCAACCAATGCAAATACATCAAGAAAATATTAAAAAAATTTGGGATGGAGAATGTCAAAGGAAGTGGCACCCCTTTGAGCACAAGTTGCAAGCTTGATCAAGACCCAAAAGAAAAGGTAGTAGATCCTAAGCTATATCGAGGTATGATTGGATCTTTACTATATTTAACTGCAAATAGGCCGAACATAATATTTAGTGTATGCATGTGTGCGCATTATCAATTAAATCCTAAGGAATCACATGTATTAGCAGTTAAAAGAATCTTTAAGTATCTAATAAATACTCGACATGTTGGTTTATGGTGCTCTAAATAATTTTCATTAGATTTAATTAGTTATAGTGATTTAGATTTTGCATATTATTACTTAGATAGAAAAAGTACAAGTAGAACATATCAATTTCTAGGAGTAAATTTGATCTATTGGTTTAGCAAGAAACAAAACTTGGTAGCCTTGTCAATGGTGCAAGATGAATACACTGCTGCTGGGAGTTGTTGTGCTCAACTATTATGGATGAAACAAAAACTAAAGGATTATGGTATCACTTGTAATAATATTCCTATTCAATGTGATAATACTAGTGCTATAAACTTAACAAATAATCCAATATTACACTCAAGAACAAAACAAATAGATCTAAGACATCATTTTATTAGAGACCATATACAAAACAATGATATAACTCTTGAGTTTGCGCCAACTAAAAATAAAATTGCAAATATTTTTACCAAACCTTTAAATGAAGAAAGGTTTTGTGCCATAAGAAAGCAATTAGGGCTATTTGATCTATATTGTTAAAAATATGATTATGTTTGTATGTTGGAATGATTGTTATGATGTGATAAATCTCTCATAAATCATGCTTGCATTAATTCCATTAAAAAAGGCATGGGTCACTGCAAAACCCCTTAGACTGAAACTCTAACTATTAGGTTCTGTGCCAAACTAAGCAAACTAAGTTAAAAAATTCTAATTTGAAAAAGTTTGAAACTCGTAAAGCAAGCCAGTCGACTAAGAATTTTATCTTAGTCAATTAAGTGTCGAGAATCCTATTTATAAAAATAGAATACCCACAGGACATTGTCTATTTTTTGTTCCACCCTCTCTTAGCCATCTCTCCTTAGAACCCTAGGGCATCTGATTTTTCTCTAAAAAGTCCCAAAATCCAAGCCCCAAAAGCCTAGAGAAACTGGTATTGGATATGTGGCACTAAAGAAAAAGCTCTGCACTCATCCTAGGATCATGCCACTCCATCTTCAGTCATACGATCAGTGGACGAAGAAATGCTCGAATGTTACTGAGCAGGCTCAATCAAATTTGTTCTCTATTTTTTCTATAGCATCACCACCTTCATCTCCTCCTCCTCCTCCGGCCGCCCAAACTGCAAGTACTCCTCCATCTCAGGTCACTCCTCCGGTCATCCAATGCTCCACTCCATTCACCACTCTCGTACAACCTCCATCTCAAGTCATGCCTTCCACTTCAAAAGTGATACCATTTTCTTCTAGGATAGTGACCACAGAAAGAAAGATAGATTTTAGTTTCCTGGAGAAATAAGGATTTGAGATCGAAAAGTGCATCAAATTTCAAGGGTAGGAGTACTTATGTTCACTAAAACTGCCCACTTATCCAAATCTTGTAAGAGAGTTCTATGGATATGCAAGGATTGGCTCTCAATCTCTAAAAACTGAAGTTAAAGGGGTTAAGATAAACTTGACAGTGAAAACCCTAGGATAGTTACTAAAAACTCTAGTGGAAGGGGCTGAGAGGTTTGATGATCGCCAAGCAATACTGCATTTGCTATTTAACTGGGATGATGCCTTGGATTTTGAAGAGATATTAGCAAAACAATTGAGTACCGAGCATCGTCTTCTACATCACATGGTATGCAAGATCTTTATCCCTTAGATTGGACGATTTGACTATGTGACAAGAAATGATGTAGGGATTCTTTATCATATATTGAAGAAAGAAAAATTCAATTTTCCTACCTTGATGATGAAAACCATGCAAGAGACAAGAAAGAGAGCAAAACCGGCCCTACCTTATGGAAAATTTTTTACTATCATATTCAGAGAGTTTGATGTGGATATGGAGGGTGAATCTTTCAAGAAAATGAAACATTTTGATACCTACAATGATAACTCATTGAAGAGGATGGGTTTTAAGAAAATAAATGGGTAGTGGACAAAAGTTGATGATGAAGAGGAGCCTGTACTAGTGTTTGAGCCTGTGCCGAGATCTACAGGTCCATCTATTTGGCCTGCATGCTCTGTTTGCCTTGAGGAGGATCAAGTTATAGATATTGTGCATCGAGTGGTTGATGAGGTGTCTGATTGACTTTCAGCTTTGGTAGAGCATGTTGTAGAATGTGCCTTTGCCAGACATCATCACTAGGCTACTGTTGATCCATCCTCCTAGAGTCATCATATTCCTATCTTAGATTAGGCCACCCTATCGTTGCATACCCTTGAGCTTAAAACCTATTTTGTACTTTATATGATATCTGTAATGATTTAAGCTTCTTTTGATATTTTGATGTATGCCTACTTGGCCTTATATTTATGCTTAAACTTTTGCTTACATATATGAATGAAACTTCTTATTTCCCTACTTCAGTATCTTGTATCATTTGATGTACTGCTCTTGATTGACACTAGCTATCTTTTTGATAATGACAAAAAGGGGGAGAAGGATAATATAAGTATAATATGAAAATTCAATATACAAGAGCTCATTTCAAGCATTTAATTAATCAAAATATGAGAAGATGTATTTTGAAATCTCAAGAATTGATTGGCATATATTAAGGGAGAGTAAATACAAAAATTAAAACTCAATTTGAACATATTGATTATATTCAGGTCGAGCATATAAAATTTGATATGGCATATATGAATATATTGCATATAAATTGATTGCATGAAAGTTATTTTGATATTTGAAAGAAAGGTATACTCAAAATGTTTTGTCGTCATCAAAAAGAAAGAGATTGTTGACCCTTGGACTGATTTTGATGATAACAAAAGTATTTGAGTATAATTTGTTAAGTTACTAATATTATTTTTGAGGATGTGTAGTTAAATTCCAAGTAGTTACAATGATATAAGTGACTTTCATTAATCAAATGAAACATCATCAATCAAGAGGCTTTTGAAGAAAATTAAGACTTTACACATCATAAAAGGAATGGTTAATGAGAGATAAATTAAGTTTAAGAAGCAACTCTAGCCTACAAAAGAAATTGGAGAAGAAAGGCTATCAAAACCCAAATGGCACACTTGGCACGCATCTTAGTCGATTAAGATTAAAGTTTAGTTGACTATGTCTCAAAAAATAGCAAAGATAGAAAGCACAAAAAAATGAGATTTCTAGATCCAGGGGACATAGTCAACTAAGTCTCAGAAGTTAGTCGACTATATCTCAGAAGACTGCAGAAGACAGACAGCATAGAAAAATAAAATTTTTGGACCCAGGGGACTTAGTCGACTAAGTCTTAAAAGTTAGTCGACTATATCTCAGAAGACTGCAAAAGATAGAAAGCACAGAAAAGGCTGAAGTTGAGGTGCAGGGGACTTAGTCGACTGAGTCAAAGAAGATTAGTCGATTAAGTTACTGTAACGGCTAGTTTTTTTTAGAACTACACTTTTTTAGCCCCAACATTTTTTCAATGACTAGAGTTTCATGCCCAATAGCTAGGACATTAAATGTGGCTTCTTCATAGCTTTTAGAGTGGTGGGAAGGCTTTGGCATATATAAAAAATATTTAAGAACTTTAAAAGAACTTTTTGCAATCAATATTCAAGAGCCTTTAAGCCTACACCAAGTGCATTCATTGTGAAAGCTATCAAGTGAAGAGAAGAATTTATTTTTCTAAAGATTCTCTATCCTTCTAATCATCCTCGAAGTGAGAGAAGCTAAGACACAAGCATTAAAGAGCTTCACCAACTTCTCTCAACCATTCAAGAAGAAGAGCAAAGCAATCAAGCCTTCCATCTTCCAAACTCTTCTTCTTTGAGCTTCATTAAGTTTTTCTTTCTAAACTTCTTTTAATAGTATGATTATATTGTATTTATTTACAAGTTTCTTGGGGTGAGAAACTTTGGGTTTGTCCAAGCCTAAAGTTGGACATTATAAAGGTTTGATTGGTGAACCTAGATTAAAACCAATTGGGGTTGATTGTTAGCCCAGGAAAATAATCATTGTAGAGGTTGTAGTTGGTGAGCCTAGGTCAAAACCAATCAGATTGGATTGTAAGCCCAAGAAAAATAATCGAACTATAATAAATTGAGTGATAATAGTTGAACTTTGAAGTGATTCACTTAAGGAGTGGACATAGGTGCCAAGGTTGGTACCGAATTACTATAAAATCTTGGTCTCTTATGCTTGTGTTGTGTTATTTTTATTGCTCTCATTCTATACTTAAACTTCACCTTATTTTACCAAGCACTTAATATTAAAATTTAGCAAAATTAGTAATTAAAATTTTTAAAACATCCAATTCACCTCCCATCTTGGGTGGCATCCTTGGGCAACAACCCTGGAGACTGCAGTATATATCTTGAATAGAGTACCTTCTAAGTCTGTATCTTGCACTTCATATGAGATATAAAGAGATAAGAAACCTAATCTTAACTATCTTAAGATATGGGATTGTTCGGCATATGTCAAAAGAAATTTTGGACATAATCTAGATGCTAGAGCAGATAAATGTCTATTTGTAGGATATCCTAGAGATAGTATGGGATATCTATTCTACCATGTTAACTCCAAGGATTGATTTTGATGATGATCAAAATATTTGAGTATATTGTTTGGTCTAATGAATTGGTTGAGATCATGTTTCAGAATGAATTATAGAGTACCAAATGAAAAATCTTTGTAAAGTGCATTTAAGGCACATTAAGGAAACATTGAAGGGTTTTGAGGCACAAATCACACTTAAAACAAGGCCTAAAAGAGATATCTCAAAATCAAAATTGAAGAGAAAATCAACTGGTCGAAGTAGAAGTTTTCAGCATAAATATGCCTTAAGTCGACCCCTTATTCAACTCTTTATTCAGCTCGAGCTAAAATGACATGAAAAAGAAGACTGGTATGTGAGAGTTTCTACTGGCACGATCTCGAGCAGAGGATGAGTTTGTGGAGAATTATGTCCCTAGGCCAATCATCATCATGTTGATGGTTAAGATATTATAATTGATTTATTAATTCATAAAAAATATTTTGGCATCTTTTTTCATCATAAATTTATATTTTCTAATGAACTCCATTATTGTGATGAAGTCTTTAAAACTATTTAGTTTCGATAAAGAGAAGATTTATCGATTAGTCCTTAAATTTGTTCACGACCAACTGATAGGCTGTTAATTAGGATAATAACATCTATTGAGCATAGGTCGCTATATGCCATATAGGTTGGTTATCTTCTTAATCAAGAAGTGTGGAGACATCGGTATGGCAAACAGGTGAGATGTATGGGTACATCATCATTGAACGTGACCAACTCCAGAGCATTCTACTATCGAGAATATCTCTGATGGGATATAGGTATAAGTATCCCTTAGATCTGAGATCACCTCAGTGACTTGCAAGCAACTCACTATGCTTTGGTACTAGACTAACTAAATTTCTAATTCAGCAATAAAAGACTTCTGGGCACAGTCATGTACTTGCAATGTTGGAGTATGATCTAGATGGAATTGACCACTCTAAGAGTTGGAGAAGAATGTATCACTGCATTTCAATATAGCAAAACCTTGGCCAGGATAATCCATCAGATGGATTTGATATTTTGAGCTACAATATAGACAATCTGATCAGAGTTGACAGTTGAACTCTGAGGTGTCCTACGAGCATTATGGTCAAGGGGACGAATTATATGGAAACTATATCTGAAGGAGAAAATCAGATTTTCTAGGTCAGGTTCATTCAAATCTGATTGGATCGAGAGGCATATTTTAAAAATTTTTTCTTAGATCCAGATTAGATCTGACACTTTTTAGATCTAATTTTATGATTTGATAAATAAAAAAATTAAATTTAAATTAAATCTAAGTTAATTTTACCTTGGTTTTGGGTAATCTGATTATCCTTTGATGATCCTACTGATTGCCTGAGGTCTGAATCAAGCCACGCAAGCACCTGGCCTCTACCATATCCACTCAGACTAAATCTGAAGATCATCTCCTTTTTTATCATGTCTCCAAAAATTAGATCTAGATCTGATTTGGAGAATCTTCAAAACTTCTTCTGAAGATCAGCAGTCGTCTCTGCAGTAGTGCTGCCTTCTTCCTTTCTCGTCAGCTTTTTCTTTCCTGGATTGCACCAAATTGAAGTCCAACTTCCTTGAGCATGGAGAGGAGAGAGAGGATTAGAAGATGGCATGAAGGAGGGAGAGGGCCAGCCTTGAGGCATGGGCTAAGTGGAACTCATAAAAAGTTGGGCGCAGATAGGGTTTATTTATAGACCCTACTACGCCATAAAGTGCTTCATCATCCTAGCCAATCGCGTTGCTTCATGCAATCAGATCTAAATTTGATTGGTGGGATGAGATAATCTGATCTAATCAGATGAGAGCCCCATAGATTCATCTTTAGATGGCACCTAAGACTGATCAAAGTCTATAGGTAAGGGTCACCTGAGTTGAATCCAAGAAGCAACCTAGAGTCCCATCTATATGGGACTCCAAGCATCCCTATCCATGGGGGCACACCATCCTAGGCGTGCACCCCCTCCTTTCCAAATTTTAGTGAGGGGACAAGCCCCTATCTGCTCTCTAATAAGTGCATGACATAAGGGCAGATGTCCAAGGGTCAAAGGTCAATATTTGACCAAAGTCAAAGGACAAGAATTAGCAGATGATGGAAAATGGTAGGTGTTATCTCAAATTTATCTTATAAATTAAGACAACCCTTTTTTGACCTGGACAAGCTTCAGTCAAACTAGGTAAAGGTACCTGAGTGAGCACAAACATATTTGGCTCAGTCGAGACAACTTTTAATGATAATAAAAGGAGAATGTTAAGTTCAATCGTGTGCTAGCATGATTTTCTTGAACCTAATTGAATCTAATTCAAATCAATTGAACTGGATTAGTCCAATTGATGATATCTAAATCCAAACCCTTGTTTGTTTGATCTAGGTAGGTTTAGTTCTATATGGATAATGGGATATGTCATGATCTCTATCATCGACATCATCGAAACTCCTTTCGATGGATCAGAACTCTTCTGATTCAAACAAGCTAGAATGATCGATCATCTAAATCATTCTAATTGCTCCCAAAATCCACCAGTGACACCTAGCAGTATATGGTGGCAACCCATCAGAGCTGAATGCGAACCTCTCGGGTGCAGCTACCTTGTGTGATTAAGTTCTTCTATCTTGAGCCCCGATCAGATTAGGGTTAAGGTGAACTCGTCAAACCCTAAGTCTCTGTCATATGATGTAATCATTCGATTCAAGTCCTGATGTGAAAATCTAAATAGAAACTCTTTCTATTATTTCACTCTCTACCATGGCCATGGACTTTATGGACTTGATTCTCATGATCATCATAGGGCTGCTCCTCATCCACCGAGGTAGATAGATTCCATCTTGGTGCAATCCAATTCCTACAATGAACATGCTATAGCCAACATACACCTCAAGGGATTCCAAATGGCTAGGAGATCGAGTCATGGTGTAGTCAAACTATAACACCCTCAAGGTGAACTGCCGATGCACCTCAGGTCAAAGAACCAGACACACCACTGCAACTTCGAGTCAGTCATCAACGAGAAGGTAGACTTCCTTATGACTACTCGAGGTGGTCACGCTCAGTGCCCTCGTTCTCTAACGAGTACCTATACTTTCACTCCAGTGTCTTTATACCATAGACTCAAGACTCATCTATTATGAAGAAGCGATTGTACACTAATCTTTTGGATCAATCACCATCCTCATGACGATATTACAGTCAGGACCCTTTTATGAGTTAATAAATGAAAATTCATGTCTTAAATTTTCAACTCTTAAAAATATGAATTATCATTACCATTAACTCAAGGGATGTATCACAAATACTAAAAATACATATATGATAGAAAATAATCTATTTTATTATTTATAGTCAAAATTATAATTCTGCCCCTAGAAGTGTATTATAAGTGTCAACCAATTCTGGCTTCTAGGGCATACATATCTAACAAACATTCACTTTACCTAAAGCCAATTGGCTATAATTCTAAGTCCCATCTTCTCAAGATGGGCTTCAATATTTTGCTGGCCCAACAACTTTGTAAGTGGATCCACCGCATTGTCTATGGAGTCGACTCTCTTGACCTCGACGTAATCTTTCTCGAGGTAATCGCGGATGAGGTGGTATCACAGCTCGATGTGCTTGAATTCCTGGTGAGACCTCGACTCCTTTGTAAGGACTATGGTGCCATTATTATCGCAGTACAGAGGAATGGCATCTAATGGCATCACTCCGATCTCTGTGGCAAACTTCTTATACCAGAATGCCTTCTTTGCAGCTTTTGATGCAGCGATGTATTCTGCTTTCATGGTGGAATCTACTATCACTGTCTACTTGAAACTTTTCCAACTGACAGCTCGACCATTGCATACAAATAGACTCCTAAATGTCGACTTTCAATCATCTACATCAGACATAAAATTTGAGTCTGTATATCCCTGGACTTGGAGTTCTCCATTACCAAAGACCAACAACCATATCCTTTAGTTCTTCTCAAGTACTTAAGGATACATTTCACAGAAGTCCAGTGTTTTTCACCTGGATTTGACTGATATCTGCTTCGTGACACTCACAGCATGGGCTATATCAGGTCGTGTACATAGCATGGCATACATGAGGCTCCCTATTGCATTGAAGCATAAGGGATCTTGCTCATGCGTTCTATTTCCTCAGGTGTGCTAGGGCACATCTTCTTGGAAAGATGAATACCATGTCTGAAGGGTATTAAACCCCTCTTAGAGTTTTCCATATGCTAAACCTCTTTAGTACTTCCTCTATGTACATCTTCTGTGAAAGTCCTAGCATCCTATTCGGTCAGTTTATCCTCTATAGACCTTAATTTCTAGAATAAAGGATGCTTCACCTAGGTCTTTCATGGAGAATTCCTTTAGATAACCATATTTTAACTGATGGTCAACATGGGAATATCATTCCCAATAAGGAGGATGTCATCCACGTACAATACAAGGAAGACAACAGCGCTCCAACTGATCTTTTTGAAGACACATGGCTCCTCCTCTTTTTTTATGAAATCAAATAGTTTGATCACATGGTTAAAACGAGTGTTCCAGCTCCTGAGATGCTTGCTTAAGTCCATATATGGATCTTTGCAGCTTGCATACCTTGTGATCATCATCACTGGATGTGAAACCTAGCGACTGTTCTATATAGATATCTTCCTCAAGATATCCATTTAAGAATGCCATTTTCAAATCCATTTGCCATATTTCATAATCGAAATAGGCTGCAACAGCAAGCAATGTATGCGGAATGGATTTTAAGCATAGCTACTGGACGAAAAGGTATCCTGATAGTCAATGCCTTCGTACGTTGACTATAACCTTTTGCCACTAATCTAGCTTTGAATGTCTCCACATTCCCATCTACACCAATCTTTCTCTTGTAGATCCATTTACATCCTAATAGGTACTATACCTTCTGGATGGATCTACCAAGGTCCAGACTTGGTTTGAGTGCATTGAGTCAATTTCTGACTTCATTGCCTTTTAAGCCATTTCTTCGGAGTCGATATCTGATATCGCCTCGTTATAGGTTTTGGGATCATCACCATGAAGCACCATTACCTACATGAGGAACATTTTCTCTACTTTCTCTGAAATAAGTACCTAAGTATCTTCTCAGGAGGGATCGGAAAATCCTTTTCGATCTACGAGGTGGAGGAGGTAGTGAATGGATTGGCTCAATCCTGATTTGGTTCCACTTAGGTCCTTAGCTCGTTGCTCTTGTGAGACTTTCTCATCAAGCTTGATCTGCTTTCCAATGCCGCTATCTTGAATAAACTATTTTTCAAGAAAGATGGCATGTCGACTCACAATCACATTGTGATCTTCTGGAATGTAGAAATAATATCCTAATGACTCTTTAGGATATCCTATAAATCGAGCTCTGAAGGACCTAAAGTCTAACTTGTCCGCTTGTTGTCTTTTGACATGAGCCGGACAATTCCAAATTCTGAGATGACTCAGACTTGGTTTCTTACCATGCCATATCTCATACGGTGTGGTAGGAACAGTTTTAGAAGAAATCCTATTCAGTAAGTATATTGCAGTTAACAAACAGTATCCCCAAAGGAAATCAGGGAGGTCTGTGAAGCTCATCATGGATCGGACCATATCTAATAGGGTCCGATTCCTCCATTCTGAAACCCCGTTGAGTTGAGGTATTCCAGGTGGAGTCCATTGAGAGACTATTCCATTTTTCTTGAGATAGTTCAAGGAATTTTTGACTAAGGTATTCACCTTCTCGATCTGATCAAAGAACCTTAATGGGTTTTTCTGTTTGCTTTTCTACTTCATGTCTGAATTCTTTGAACTTTTCAAAAGCTTCAGACTTGTGTCTCATAAGATACACATACCCATACCTAGACAAATCATCGATAAAGGTTATGAAGTAGACAAAGTTGCCTCTAGCCGGCACATCAAATGGGCCGCACACATTAGTATGTACTAAGGCAAGAAGATCCATGGCCCTTTCCCCATGTCCTACAAAAGGGAGATTAGTTATTTTGCCATGAAGATAGGATTCATAAATTGGATATGACTCGAAAGTCAACGGACTCAATAGCCCGATTTTCTTCAATTTGTTAATCCTATCTTCTGCTATATGACCTAGTCTTAGGTGCCATAGATATCTATCATTTGGACTATCCCTAGCTCGTTTTGATTTTATGGCATTCATATTTTGCTCGAAATTAAAAATAGATACATTAACTTATAACTGATAAAGACTGTTAATAAGAAAATCACTTGCAATTTTATTTCTTTCATAAAAAATATTACAATGGTCCTTAAGAAAACTAATTACATAGCCTTGTAATGCAAGGCAAGAAATAGAAATCAAATTTCTACTTGCTGCAGGCACATAATAACAATCTTTTAACACTAGGTCTAAATCAGATGATAGTCAAAGAGGGTATGTTCCCACGGCCATGGCAGCAACTCTTGCTTAATTTTCGACACGTAGAATCATCTCACCATTCCTCGGCCTCCTACTATCCTCAAGACCCTACATAAAAGTGCACAAGTGAGCACTAGAAAAGAGTCAAGCACCCAACTGAATGTAGAAGAAATCGTAAGGTTAGACTCAATAACGAGCATACCTTCAGAAGGAGCTACCTCTTTCTTCTTTAGGGTGGCCAGGTAAATAGGGCAGTTCCGCTTCCAGTGGCTGTCATTATTGCAATGAAAACACTTTCCTTTGTCAGCAGCCTTCTTCTTCAACTCTGCTTTTTTCTTCTTTCCTCCTTCCACCTTTTGCTTTTTCTTTTCTTCTTTTCAAAAGATTTTCTCTTGGAAGAAGTCCGTTCCATAGTAAGTACTGAGCCTTTAGAACCTTTCATAGAAAGCTCAGCGGTGACCAGCATGTTCATAAGTTTAGCCAAGAAATTTTGAAGTTTATGCATATAGTAGTTCATGATGAACTACCCATATACATCAATCAAGGATTGCAAAATTATATCATTCTGCAGATTCTAGTCCAACCTCACTCCGAGCTTCTCAAGCTCTTCTAAATCCTTGATCATCATCAGACAATGATCTTGGAGTGACTGTCCATCATGCATCTTAGCCTTGAAAAATCATTTAGTGACTTGATACTTGGCTGAGCAACTCTGTTCATCAAACATCTCCTATAGGTGAGCCAACATTTGGTGAGCAGTCCTGATATCTTTATGTTGGTGCTGAAGTTCATCAGACATTGAGCCCAACATATAGTATCTTGCCTTGTTATCTTCGTCCGTCCATTTTTTCAGAGGCGCTCTCTGCTCAATGGATGGACGAGCTGGTAAGGTAGGAGGGTCCTGATTAATACGTGAGTTAACTTCTCAAAATCCAAAATAATTTTGAAGTTTTGAAGCCAATCCTTGTAAATTGGTCCGGTCGGTCTATGGGTGTCCAGGATACATGCTAGTGGGTTGGATGCAGACATTTTTCTATAGAGAGTCAAAAATTCTAGTTAGATATTGTAATTAAGACTTAACTAATTTATTTAAAAATTTTATTTTTAAATAAATTAGCTTTCACTATTTTCTTGGATCCCTACACTCTCTCTATAGAGATGCAAAAATTTCGATGATTACTGATTTCTAGTGGGTGGTGCGGTCCTCCTAACTGACTCATCACCTCACCTAACAGTTATTGATGATGGGTTAGCCAATGAGTGAACAACTCTTGTTCAATAATTCTCTAATCATGATGCACCCAAACTTGGTTTCTAATTCATGAATCTCACCATGTCTGGAATATTGATCCACTCCTTAGTTAAGTCAGACCCACCATTTGCACAGATTGGATTCCTAATTGAGTCTCTCACAGTATCCAAAATATTGAGCCCAATCCATCCTCCAGCCTGTAGCATCCAATGCCTAAGCATCTTTTCGGTGCAACTGAGCCACTGTAACCAGCCAAGAACTATCAACCCCAAGAAGGGCCCACACATCTACAATGGTGAAAGACCTTAGATTTAATATTTTCTTAGGAAGATTTGATTTAGGTCTCATTAAACTAGACTTGACAAAGTCATAACCATTATGACTAACCTAGTGGCATGGGTTAGCTCGAATTATTGAGCACCTCAGATCAGAACTAAGCCAACAAACATAGCTAGGTAAGTAAGATTGGTGGAAGGGATATGCCATTAATTCGACAAAAATGCATTCAAGTCAAGTAGCTCCCAATTAAATACCAGTCGATCGTATCTACCAAACTTACCTTAGACACCAAATTGTTGAGCCAGAATCAATTGGGTTAGCCTACAATCCAGACTCTAACCACTGAGCCAAATTAGGTCTTAGCTTGATCGATCACTCACGTGACTCGATCTTGACTAGACTTAATCCTATTAGGCTGGTCAATTTTAGTATTGTTGATCCCATCTAACCAACTCTTGATTTAGTTTGATCAACCGTTAGACCTAATTGAGCTACCCAAGTCTGAATCCAATATTATGAATATGTCTTAGATCTAAAATTATTAATTTTAGATCTAATTAATATTTCATAATCTTAATTTTTAATTAAGTTTAGGATTCATAAATAAAACATGTAAATAAGATCCTAGGGTTTCAGGATTTAGGGTTTTACAGAAAATAAGTTTTTAATTTTTGATTAAGGATGAACGTGCAGCACCCCTACACATCATAAGAACATCCCATTGAATGGGAGGAGAGGATCTTTAAACTCTACTTTATTCTTATGATTGGACGGCCAAGGGGAACGCCATAATCAAAAATACAACTAATCTACAAAACTAATTAGATCTAAGCATATATCTCATATAAAAAATTGATCCAATTAAAACATATTTTGAATACATCATATCATGCATATTTTTTAGATCTAAATTATCTCATAATCATCTAAAAAATTAAATTTAAATTTGATCACATCAAATAAAATTTAATCTAGACCTTTTGTAGAACTATTTTACAACTAGTCTAAACATGCAACTATCATATCTCATATGAACAAATTAAATTTAATTTATTTTCTATTTTTAGATCTGATTATAATATTTATAAGATTAAAAAATAGTAAATAAATAGATCTTAAAATCATAATTAATTAAATAAAAATTATGATTATACTAGACTACACATAGAACAATTCTATTCCTAGTCTAGTTATTTATCTCATACATTTTAGATCTAGATTAATTAATTTTAATTTTTTAATTTTTTAATTTTAGATCTAATCAAATCTCATGTGATATCTAAAATTACTAATTTATTAAATTAAATTATATCTAAATAAATTTTATGCAATCTTGCTCTGATACTAATTGAAGGAGAAAATCAGATTTTTTGGGTTAGGTTCATTCAAATCTGATTGGATCGAGAGACATATTTCAAAAATTTTTTCTTAGATCTAGATCAGATCTAATATTTTTTAAATCTAATTTTATAATCTAATAAATAAAAAAATTAAATTAAATTAAATCTAAATTAATATTACCTTGGTTTTGGGTAATCCGATTACCCTTTGATGATCCTGCAGATTGCTTGAGATTCTAGATCTAGCCACGCAAGCGCCTGGCCTCTATCGGTATCCACTCATACTGGATCTATAGATCTTCTCTTTCTTTATCACATCTCCAAAAATTAAAACTAGATCTAATTTAGAGGATCTTTAAAACTCCTATTGAAGATCAGCAGTCGTCTCTGCGGCAGTGCTGCCTTCTTCCTTTCTCGTCAGCCTTTTCTTGCTTAGATTGCACCAAACTGAAGCCCAACTTTCTTGGGCATGGAGAGGAGAGAGAGGATCAAAAGATAACATGGAGGAGGGAGATGGGTAGCCTTAGGGCATGGGCTAAGAGGAACTCATAAAAAGTTGGGCGCAGATAGGGTTTATTTATAGAACCTGCTGCGCCATGCAGTGCTGCATCATCCTGATCAATCGCATTGATTCATACAATCAGATCTAAATCTATTTGATGGGATGATATCACCTAATCTAATCAAATGAGAGTGCCATAGATTCATCCTTAGATGGTGCCTAAGATTGGTCAAAGTCTATAGGTAAGGGTCATCTAAGTTGAATCCAAGAAGCAACCTGAAGTCCCATCCGTATGGGACTCCAAGCATCCCTATCCATGGGCGCACACCATCCTAGGCATGCGCCTCCTCCTTTCTAAATCCTAGTGAGGGGATAAGTCCATATTTGCTCTCCAATAAGTGCATGACACATGGGCAGATGTCCAAGGGTCAAAGATCAATGTTTGACCAAAGTCAAGGGATAAGAATTAGCAGATGACAAAAAATGTCAGGTGTTGTCTCAAATTTATCTTATAAATTAAGACAACCCTTTTCTAACCTAGACAAGCTCCAGTCAGACTAGGTAGAGGTACTAGAGTGAGCATAAATATATTTGGCTAAGTCCAGATAACTTTTAATGATAATAAAAGGAGAATGTTAGGTTCAATCATGTGCTAGCACGATTTTCTTGAATCTAATTGAATCTAATTCAAATCAATTGAACTGAGTTAGTCTAATTGATGATATCAAGATCCAAACTCCTATTTATGTGACCCAATTAGGTTCAATTTTGTATGGTAATGGGATATGTCATGATCTCCAACATCGAAACTACTTTCAATGGATTAGAACTCTTCTGATTTAGACAACTAGAATGATCGATCATTTAAATTATTTTAATTACTCCCAAAATCTACCAGTGACATCTAGCAGTATATGGTGGCAACCCATCAGAACTGAAAAAGAACCTCTCGGTGTAGCTACTTGTGTGATTAAGTTCTTCTATCTTGAGCTCCAATTAGATTAAGATTAAGGTGAACTCATCAAACCCTAATTTCTATCATATGATTTAATCATAGGGCTACTCCTCATCCATCGAGGTAGATAGATTCCATCTTGGTGCAATCCAATTCTTACAATGAACATACTATAGCCAACATACACCTCAGGATTCCAAATGGCTAGGAGATCGAGTCATGGTGTAGTCAAACTATAACACCCTCAAGGTGAACTACCAATGCACCACAGGTCAAAGAACTAGACATAACACTATAGCTTTGAGTCAGTCATCGACAAGAAGGTAGGCTTTCTTATGACTACTCGAAATGTCACGCTCAGTGCCTTTATTCTCTAACGAGTATCTATACTCTCACTTCAGTATCTCTACACCATAGACTCAAGACTCATCTACTATGAAGAAACGATTGTACACTAACCTTCTGGATCAATCACCATCCTCATGATGATCCTACGGTCAGGAGCCTTTTGTGAGTTAATAAATAAAAATTCATGTTTTAAATTTTCAACTCTTAAAAATATGAATTATCATTACCATTAACTCAAGGGATGTATCACAAACACTAAATACACATATATGATAGAAAATAATCCATTTTATTATTTATAGTCAAAATTATAATTTTGCTTCTAGAAGTGTATTACAAGTATCAGCCAATTCTGGCTTCTAGGGCACACATATCTAATAATATCCACATGGATTCTAAGGATGGTGTTCTACACCTTTCGACCTCTCCGACCGTTAGGTATCATTGCTAGATGATTATTTTGATTGGTACAAAAATTTATTTCTATGCTATCAACTTAGGTTTGGACCTATGAGATCACACATATTAGAGTTTACATTTCGATTGGATGGTTGATCAGTGATTTAGGATCATTTTAGGGTTAAACAATCAATACGATCGATGTTTGACCCAATGCAAGTGTTGGAGGAGGATCAATTAGCAATTAGATTGCTAATTAGCTTAATTTGATTAAGTTAGAGGGTTAAGATTAGGTCTAATTAAATATATTTTAATTAGATTTAGTTTGGACTTGATTGGATCAAGTCCAATTGGCTTATTGGATAAGTTAAGTGCAAGAAAGAACTAGTCCTAGTCTAACTAGGACTTGGATCAACCTAATTTTCTAATTTGATTAGAAAATTAAATTAGAATTAAATTAAATTTAATCTAATTTAATTAAGATTTTAAATAGGTTAGAGTCTTATTTAATTAGATTGGTTTACTCTTATTTTTATTTAGTTAAAAGATCATGTTTGACCAAGTCAAAATAGGAGTCCTAGTGTGACTAGAACTCCCTATTCCTTGCGCCACCTAATCCTCACGCCCCATACTTTTCATTTTGTATTTTTACATGTATAATCTCCAAGCCTATGGTTTCTCACACCTCCATTCTCTCTTCCTTTTTCTCATATGAAAGTTTGTTGGAAGACCAAGTCAAAAGAGGAATTAGTTTTGCTTAAGGATTCTATGAGATAGAATCCTTATCAACCAAAACTCTTCCCATAAGTGTGCTGACCCATCCTTTCTTATTTTCTTTGATTTTTATGGTAAAAGAGGATATTTTTGTGTGCCCCCCTTGCTGGTCCATGGCAGAAAAAAAGGTGGGGGTGCCCAAGAGTTGGGCGCCCCAACAACTACCCTTATTTGGTCCTTCCTAGTCTAGGTTTTTTATCTAACTTCGATTCCACATATCTCTTTATTTAAAAGAAATTTTTAGCTAAAATTTTCTTGGATTGTAGACATTTGAGATTCCTCTTTGGTGTAGAAAAATCAGAGAAAAATTCATCTATATTGTGAAGATATTGAAAACACAAATTAGGATGTCTAGAGGGTCTTCTTCTAGGGATTTTGTTCTAGATCTCTTCCTCCCTTTTTGTGAGCTTTTGAGAGTTGTCTCAACATCAGAAATCTTTCTTTTCTCTTTTTGTATTTTGGAGTATCGAAGTTTTAAAGAAGAAAGCATTGGACCAACCATCGAAGAGAGAGCAGCACAATGCTAGCATACTGTGCTGATTTCCTGCATTAGGATCTCTGATCATGTTCGTGGGCTCATGTGGATGACTCCTAGAGGTCGGACATGTGTGTGACTCATGACTTCATCCTCAAACCTAGATCAGTAAGTTAGAATATCTAACTTGCTCAGGTAATAGATCTGATCTATTAACTTCATACCTACTTTTGATGTAGTGTAGATCTAGGTTGATTTGATCAACCTTTTCTTTCTTATTTGATTTTAATTTTTGATTTAATATCATACCTCGATCATGTAATAGATCTTAGATCTAGATATTTATATATTTATTTAAATAAATATTTAATTTATTTAAGTCTTTCGCTGCATGATCTTGAAAAAGTTTCAAGATCTATCCGTGAAACCCTAGATCTAGTTCCTTCAATTGGTATCAGAGCAAGGTTCTTATTAGATAATTTTTATGCATGTTTAGATTTTTTATTAGATTAGATTTAATTTATAATTTAATTATTAAATCTAAAATTAAAAAAAAATTAGATCTTATGAACTGCCATAAGGTTGTCTTGCTGTAAGGTTTGCCCCTTACAGTGAAAAGATTGTCTTAGTTTGTGATGATCTGACTCTAATAAAAAATTTATTAGATTTGATCTAATTTTATTTATAATTTAATATATTTAAAATAATTTTAGATCTAAAAATAAAATATTTTAGATTGCATGGACTGCCTAAATGTTGTCCTACTGTAAAGTTTATCCTTTATAGTGAATAGGTTGTTCTACTATATATTGATCTAAAATATTGATCATAAAATTTTAGATTAGATCTAAGAGATTTTATGATCTAACTAAAAATATTTTAATCTAATTTTAATTATCATAAACATGATAGACTTGATCTAGAAAGATTTATGATTAATTATTACTGAAACTATTTCAATTACATGAACCGGTTTAGATTAGAGCTAAAGTAGTTTTATGTTTATTTTACTTGCATATTAATTATGAATCAAACATGCAACTTGGTTGATAGAACCATGTTGTAAAAATATTTTACAAACATGAAAATTATTTTTGAAAAGCCAAACCCCAACTCTCAGCCCAAAACTTAATTGAGAATTAAGAAGTTGATTGATTAAGATCTAGGATTATGAATTGAAGATTCTAAAACACAAATCATAATACATTGAGTTAAATGGGTTAGTGGAGATTAGGTCTATTAATTAGGTTAGACCTAGGGTTAGATTAAAGAATGGACTTAATTAAAGAATTGACTAAATCTAATTAATTATTATCTTAGATTAGATCAAGGATTCTCTAGATTAATTACAATAGTTGTAGTTGGTCAAGTCCATGTCTTTAACAAGATCCAAGATGGACTTAATTCTTGGCTATGCGGTCTAGCATGAACTATTAGGTTGATTTAATTAAAACTAATTAAACCAGTTGGTGTCTAAGGTAAACTAGACTAGTGGTTTTTAATTGGCAGCCTGCTTACCTAGCTATTTTTGATGGTGTCTAAGGCAACCTTTGGTATACCCTCCCACCGATCGAACTTATCTGGCCTTTTGGTAAGATTATATTTTGATTGAATCACTTGACTATTCGAGCTGACCCATGTCAGCTAGGTAAATCAGTGTGACTGATTTAGGTGCTCCTAGACCAGCCTATTAGTGGTCTCCCTTAAGCTGACTTGGTGAAGCCAGTGGGATGATCATGACAAGCTGGTTAATCTGACCTACTCACTTCTATAAATAAATCCTCTAAAATTATTAGGTTCCTAAAATAAAATAGTTATATGATAATTGGATCATAGCCTTCCATTAAAGTGGATGATAATGGGTCCATCCATTGGATAATCATTGGAGGCCTAAAGGCTTGGTGCTTATCAATTGATAAAATTATCATTCATTATATGATCACTTTGATACATCTTTCTAAATGGTGGTCAGATGGGCCAACCAAAGTTGGGCCTAATCATTCATTGGTTAGATGGGCTAAGTATGGTCATGTTAATGGTTGGACCTAACTGGACCCTTTTCTAAGAAGGCCAAAGCCAATTGATCAGGGGTTGGGGCAAAATTTAATTACTAGAAATTGTTTGGAGAAATAATTGGTTATGAACCTACCATTAGATGTACATGGGTTGGCCAACTAAAGTTGGGCTCATGTGCAGCCTATGTGGATTCTAGTACCTACTAAGAAATTAGGATAATTCCTTAAATTAGAGGTAGAGGCTATCAATTTGAATAAAATAGTGGGGGAAACCTTTTGATTAAAGTCCAAATCTTTAGGTTTAGTGAATCAATTACTAATTAGGTTTTGGTTTTCCTTTGTGTAGACATGGCCACTTTTCTATTGCTCTGATCATTGTTGGACAATGATAAGTTGGTGGGACCTAACTTCGATAGCTGGTACCAAAAGTTGAAGATTATCTTGGAGCATGAATGGATCCTATATGTGCTGATGGATTCTGCACCTAAGGAGACAGCTGTCAATGCACATGGAAAATCAGAGACACTTACCGAAATTGGCTTAGTAATCAAACCATAATGCAGTGCATTTTGCTAGCTATGATGAGCGATGAGTTCAATCACAGGTTTGAGACAACTCAGCCAAATGAAATGCTCCAAGTATTGGAGGATTCTTTTGGCACACTTGATGATGTTGAGAGGTACAAGACTAGTTGCACCATCTTCAGCACCAGAATGCAGGATGGAGCTTCTGTCATCGATCATGTACTGTATATGATCGAGCTAATAGAGTGCTTGAGAAAACTTAGCTTTTCCTTGCATGAACAACTTAGGAAAGATGCAATACTGAACTCGCTGCCAAAGTCCTATCTTCCTTTCCTTACTCATTATAGAATGACAAAGCCTAAAGTAAACTACCATGGCTTACTAGGGTTACTTTAGAACTTTGAGAAGGATCACTAGCTCCATAAAGAGTCGGTGAACTTAATGGGAGGTTCATCTTCTGGTTTTCGATCCTTTAGAAAAGGGAAGAAGAACAAGAAGAAGAAAACAAAGAGGTGCAAGTTCAGATTGGGACATCAGTGCAGGGCCAGACCAGAAAGATCAAGTCTGATAAGAGTCAAGCTGAATGCTTCTTTTGTAAGAAGCAGGGGCACTAGAAGAGGAACTCTCCTCAGTACATTGTCTCCCTAGATCCGGATAGGTAGAGAAAGAAGCAAGCTATTGTTGGACAAGATATTTGTATGATAACTCCTTGCAATTTCTCTATTTGTGTTATTATTGAGTGGGTATTGCATACTGGTAGCCCTTACCATATTTGCAATTCATTGCAGGGATTACAGGTCAGTAGAAGATTCGAGCAAGATGAAAGATTTCTGAACGTTGGAGATGGAAGACTAGTTTCAATTCTAGCTTTAAGAATTTTGAAACTTATATTTGAATCTCAAACCATTGTTCTTAGTGATTATCATTTCTATCCTAGTTTTTTTTTAAATATCATTTTTGTAGGCCTTTTGGCCATGAACAATTATGAAATTTCAATAAAGAAATGTGTTTGTAATGTCATTGCAAATGGTGTTACTGCTTTTTATGGATAATTGAATAATGGTGTATATATGTTATCACAACCTGTTAATATAGTCTATTCTACTAGCAAGCATCCTAGATTAGATAGTGTATCAGATATTTACTTACGGCATTATAGGCTGGGTCATATAAATAAGAATAGGATAAATAGGTTAACTCAAGAGGGAATCCTCGAAGTCAGTGATTGTGAATCACTTCCAACCTTTGAGTCCTGTCTTCTTAGTAAAATGACCAAGTCACCTTTTACTAGAAAAGGTGAGAGAGCCAATGAGCTTTTAGGTCTAGTACATACTGATGTATGTGGACCAATGAGCATAAGTGCCAGCGATGGATATGTCTACTTCATCACTTTCATAGACGATCTATCCAGATATGGATATGTCTATTTGATGAAACATAAGTCAGATTCTTTTGAAATGTTCAAATGATTCTGAAGTGAAGTAGAAAAATAAACTGAAAAGAGTATTAAAACTCTTTGGTTTGACCAAGGAGGAGAATACATTTCTGGTGAGTTTTTCACATATCTAGGAGAGAATAGAATTCTCTTCCAATGGACTCCTCCTAAAACACCACAGCATAATAGTGAGTCTTAAAGGAGGAATCAGATTCTATTAGATATGATCCAATCTATGATGGGATTTGCTAGCTTGCCGATATCCTTCTAGGGTTATGCACTTGAATCGACTTATTATCTATAAAATAGGGTTTCAAGTAAGTCTGTAGTTAAAACCCCATATAAGATATAGACAGGGTGTAAACTAGCACTTTCACATCTTAGGATTTGGGGGTGCCCGACCTATGTTAAATGGTTAGTTACAGACAATCTTGGACCTAGCTCTGATAAGTGTACATTCATAGGATACCCAAAAGAGACCAAAGGATACTATTTCTATTATGCTGATGAACAAAAGGTGTTCGTCAGTCTTAGGGCAATCTTTTTGAAAAAGAAGTTTCTTGGTGAAGAAACTATTGCCTCTAAGGTTGAACTTGATGAAATTCAATAGGTAGAAAAATCGATACCTATTGCTGAACCAGAGTCGGATTTGATTAGATCAGATCTAGAGCCTAGTTTATCTACACCATTAAGGCGATCTGGTAGAGTATCGCATCATCTGGATAGATACTATGGTTTCTTGGTTTGGGATGGTGATCCCATCGAACTGGATGAAAATGATGAAGATCCGATCACCTATATGGATGCTATGCAAAGACCTGATTTTGAAAAATAGCTTGAGGCCATGAAATCTGAAATGGAGTCCATGAAGGTCAATGATGTATGGATATTGGTTGATCCACCCAAAGGGGTTAAACCCATTGGGTGTAAATGAGTCTTCAAAAGGAAGAGAGGCACAGACGGAAAGGTGGAGACCTATAAAGCCCATTTGGTTGCCAAAGGATATCGTCAACGTTATTGTATTGACTATGATGAGACATTCTCTCCTGTGGTAATGCTCAAGTTTATTCGGATTATGCTTGTGATTGTTGTCCATCTAGACTATGAGATCTGGTAGATGGATGTGAAGATAGCTTTCCTAAATGGAGAGCTGACTGAAGAGGTGTATATAATACAACCTGAAGGATTCACATCCATAGATGAGTCCAACATGTGCAAGCTTCAGAGATCCATTTATGGATTGAAGCAGGCATCTCAAAGTTGGAACATGCATTTTGATAGGGTGATCAAAGTGTATGGCTTCGTTAAGAATGGAGAAGAGCCTTGCTTTTACAAATGGGCAAATGGTTCAGTAGTGGTATTCCTTATTTTGTATGTGGATGACATTCTCTTAATCGAGAATGACATCCCTGTTAGATATATGTGCCCTAGAAGCCAGAATTGGCTGACACTTGTAATACACTTCTAGGGGCAAAATTGTAATTTTCACTATAATTAATAAAATGGGTTATTTTCTATCACACATGTGTATTTAGTGTCTGTGATACATCCTTTGAGTTAATGGTAATGATAATTCATATTTTCAAGAGTTGAAAATTTAAGACATGAATAATCATTATTAACTCATAAACAGCTCCCGACCATAGGATCATCACGAGGATGGTGATTGATCCGGAAGGTTGGTGTACGATCGCTTCTCTTTAGTAGATGAGTCTTGAGTCTACGGTGTGGAGACACCGGAGCGAGAGTACAGGTACTCGTTAGAGAACGAGGGCACTGAGCGTGACCACCTCGAGTAGTCATTAGGAAGTCTACCTTCTCGTCAATGACTGACTCGATGCTGCAGTAGTGTGTCTGGTTCTTTGACCTGAGATGCATCGGCAGTTCACTTGAGGGTGTTATAGTTTGACTACACCATTACTCGATCTCCTAGCCATATGGAACCCTGAGGTGTATGTTGGCTATGACATGTTCATTGTAGGAACTGGATTGCATCAAGATGGGATCTATCTACCTCGGTGGTAGAGGAGCAGCCCTATGATGATCATGAGAATCAAGTTCCAGAAATCCATGGCCATGGTAGAGTGAAATAATAGAAAGAGTTTCTATTTAGATTTTCACATTGGACTTGAATCGAATGATTACATCATATGACAGAGACTAGGGTTTGACGAGTTCACCTTAACCCTAATCTGATCGGGGCTCAAGATAGAAGAACTGAATCACACAGGTAGCTGCACCAAGAGGTTCACATTCAGCTCTGATGGGTTGCCACCATATACTGCTAGGTGTCACTGGTGGATTTTGGGAGCAATTAGAATGATTTAGATGATCGATCATTCTAGCTGTTCGAATCAGAAGAGTTCTGATCCATCGAAAGGAGTTTCGATGATGTCTATGATAGAGATCATGACATATCCCATTACCATACAGAACTGAACCTAACTGGGTCACACAAACAAGGGTTTGAATCTGGTGATCATCAATTGAACTGATCCAGTTCAATTGATCTGAATGAGATTCAATTAGGTTCAAGGAAATCGTGCTAGCACTCGATTGAACTTAATGTTCTTCTTTTACTATCATAATAAGTTGTCCTGACTGAGCCAAAGGAGTTTGTGCTCAATCAGAGGCCTTCATAGGTCTGACTGGAGGTTGTCCAAGTCAGAATAGGTTGTCTTATTTGTAAGACATTACCTGCCATTTTTGGTCACCTGCCATTTCTTGTTCTTTGACTTTGGTCAAAAGTCTACCTTTGACTGGTCAAACGTTGACCATTCACCCTTTGACTTTGACCACATGTCATGCACCTATTGGAGAGCTGGTGGGGGCTTGTCCCCCTGCCAGAACCTGGCAAGGAGAAGGGCGCACGCCAAGGGTGGCGTGAGCCCAAGTAGGAGGCGCCTAGGAGTCCTTGTTGGACAAGGACTCCACCTCCCTTTAGGATTCCAATTAGAGTTCTACTAAGAATCCAGTTTGACTGGTCTTAGGCACCCTCTAAGGAGGAATCCAGGGGTCTCTTTTTCAACCAATCAGATTTAGATCTGATTTCACAAAGGGTTGTGATTGGTTGAGAGGAAGAGGAGTTGGATCACAAGAGGTCTATAAATAAGACCCTGCGCCCAACCCTAATTCTAAGTGTGTTTGAAAGAGATTTCCCACGTCCAAGGCTGCCTCTCTCCTCCTTCTCCACTCCATACTCTCTTCTCCCTTTGCTCTCCACGTCCAAAAGGGTTTTGGACTTAGTTTGGTGCGATTCAGATCAAGGAAAGGCGACCAAAAGCAAGAAGGCTGCGCTGCTGCAAAAGGACGACTGCAGATCTTCAAAAGAGTTTTGAAGATCCTCCAAATCAGATCCAGATCTGATTTTTGGAGGTGTGATAGAGAAGAAGAGGTTCTCCAGATCCAACCCGAGTGGATACCGGTAGAGGCCAGGCGCTTGCGTGGCTAAGATCCAGAACCTTCCGCTGCAATCAGGATCATCTACAGGATAATAGGATTACCCAAATCAGGTAAATTAAATTAGATTTAATTTTTACTTATTTTAATTTATTTATTAAAATAATAAGAATCAGATCTGAAACATATGAAGATCTGATTAAGATCAAGAAAAAATTTTTGAAATATATCTCTTGATCTAATCAGATCTGGACGAACCTGGACCGGGAAATCAGGATTTCCCTTCAACTGGTATCAGAGCCATGGTTCTAAAAATTGTTTAGATCTGATTTTAATTTTATTTTAATTAAAAATAACATGATTTCAGATGTCACATGAGATGTGATCAGATCTGAAA
>QRFJ01001353.1:0-38402 GCA_006176705.1 Cocos nucifera
CCAATAACGAGCTTACCTCCAGAAGACGACCTAAAAACCGAACCTTCTTATTCTTCAGAGCATGTGGCCAGATAAGTAGGATTAGTTTCACTATTCAGTGCCATATTTTTGGAATGAAAATACTTTTCTTGTCAGCGCCTTTTCTTATACTCTACCTTTTCTTCTTTCCTCCTTCCACCTCTGCTTTTTCACAGACTTCTTCTTCTTTTCAAAGAACTTTCTCTTGAAAGAAGTCCATTCCATAGCAAGCACTGACCTTTAGAACTTTCATGTAGAAAGCTCAAGCAGTACACTACTAGTTCATAAGGTGACCAAAAAATTTTGAAGTTTATGCATATGATAGTTCATGATGAACTGCCCATTACGCATTAGTCAGAAGATTGCCAGAATATGTCATTCTACAGATCCAAGTTCAACTTCACTCCGAGCTTCTCAACTCTTCCAAGTCCTGATCATCATTAGATAATGATCTTGAACTAAACTGCCCATCATGCCATTCTTAGTCTTAATAGTCGTAGACTTCGATACTTGGCTGCCACATGACTCATACCAAACATCTCTTGTAGCCTGAGGCCAATATTGGCAGCGCAATCCTAGATATCTTCCAATGTATGGCACTTAGAATTTATCAGACATCAAGCCCAATATATAATATCTGGCCATTTTACCCTTCTCGTACCATCCATTTTTAAGAGATCTCTCTATTTCAACAGAGGACGAGTGGTAAGGTGTGGAGGCCTTATCCATACAACGAGTTAACTTCTCAGAATCCAAATTGATTTTGAAAGTTTTAGATGCCAATCCTTGTAAGTGAACCGGTCAGTCTATGCGGTGTCTAGAGATTCGATGGCTAGGGTTGGATGCAACATTCCTCTATAGAAAGTTAAAGTTTTTAGTAGATAAATTATAATATAAGACCCTTAACCCAATATAATATTTACAAGATTTATTTTTTAAATAAATTAGTTTTCGACTATTTTTTCAGGATCCCTACACTCTCTCTATAGAGATGCCGAAAATCTTTCATGCATTAACGAATTTCTAGGTGGTGAGTGCGTTCCACCAACTAACTCTCCACCTCACACCTAACAGTTATTGGGGAATGGATTAGCCAATGACTGGAACAACTCTTGTCAATGATCTCAATCATGCGTGCACCCAAAACTTCGTCTCTAATCATAAAATCTCACAGTCCGAAATATTTGATCCACTCCTTAGTAAGTCAATCCACCATTGCACGGATTGATTTACTAATGAGTCCTTTCATCGTATCTGAAATATGACCAATCCATCCTCCAGACCGTAAACCTATGCCTACCATAGACAAATGGTTGCATATTCTCAGCAACAAACAAACCATCGTAAACCAGCCCGAGAACAATCAACCTCGAAAGTGCTGACAATCTATTAATGGTGGAAGATCTTAGACTAACGTACAATTAGGAAGATCTTTGATATATAGGTCATCAGTTAAACTAGACTTTTATTATATACATAACCATTATGACTAACCTTAGTGCATGGGTTAGCTTCAAATTATTGACCACCTCAGATCAAACTATCCAATTAAACAAATGTACACATGATAAGTGAGGAACCGATGGAAGGGATAATGCCCAATATAATCTGACAAGAATGCCATTCGAGGAAGCCTCCTAATTAAAAAATAGTCGATCGTTATCTACCAGACCTCTAACTTAGACACCCAAAATTAGTGAGCAGAAAACCAATCGATAGCTTACAATCCAGAATCTAACCACGAGCCTAATTGGTCTTAACACTTGACATCGAAATCACTCCATAGACTCAATATTTGATCCCAAAACTTACATCCCATTTAAGTTTATGGTGGATCAATTTAAGCCACTGTTGATCCATCTACCAATCTTGATTCGATTTGATCAACTGCTTAGACTCTAATGAAGAAACTAAACCCATCCAAACCCAATATTATAATATGTCTAGATATGAAATCTCAATTTTAGACCTAATTAATATTTCATAATTTTAATTCTTAATTGAAGTTAGGATTCACAAACAAAACATGTAAATAAAATCCTAGGGTTTCAGGATAACAGGATTTTGCAAAAAATAAAGATTTTTTGATTTACTGATTAAGAAAGATGAACAACGCACCCTTACACAATCATAAGAACATCCCTGTAAATCGAATGGAGGAGAGGCATTTAAACACCCTACTTTATTTTAGATCGGAAACGCCAAAGGGGAACGTCTTAATCAGAAAATATAAATCTACAAAACTAGTTAGATCTACATCATATATCTCATATAAAAATATAAAGTTATACATGTTTTGCATTACCATACATCTCATGTATCATATCATGCATATTTTTTAGATCTAAATTATCTCATAATTATCTAAAAAAATTAATTTAAATTGATCACATCAAAATAAATTCTAATCTAGATAATTATGTAGAACTATTCTACAACTAGTCTAAACATGCATGCATCATATCTCATATGATCTAAAAATTAAATAATTTTATTTTCTATTTTTTAGATCTTATTATAATATTTATAATCATTAAAAAATAAAAAATAAATAGATCTAAAATCATAATTTAATCAAAATAAATCATAATTTTGCAAGACTATGTATAGAACTATTCTATTTTACAACTAGTCATGCATATTGTAGAACTTAGATCTATATTATTTAATTTTAATTTTTTTCTCTAATTTCATATCTAATCACACCTCATGTGATATCTAAAATCATTAATTATTAGATCAAAATAAATTAAAAATTAGATCTAAATATTTTAGAGAACCTGACTCTGATATCGATTGAAGGGAAAATCCTGATTTCCTAGATCAGATTTGTTCAGATCTGACGGATCGAGAGAGATATTTTAAAAATTTCTCTTGTATATCTAGATCAGATCTGAGATATTTTAGATCTAATTTTATAAATCTAATAAATAAAATAAAAATAAAAATAAATTAAATCTGATTTAATTATACCTTGATGCTGGATAATCAAATTATCCTTTGATGATCCTGCTCTGGATCTAGCCATGCAAGTGTCTGGCCTCTACCGGTATCCACTTGGACTAGATCTAGAGATCTTTTTCTTCTTTGTCACTTCTCCAAAAATTAGATCTGGATCTAATTTAGAGGATCTTCAAAACTCCTTCTGAAGATCAGCAGTTGTCTCTGCAGTAGTGCTGCCTTCTTCCTTTTTCGTCAGCATTTTCTTGCCTGGATCGCACCAAACTGAAGCCCAACTACCCTTGGGCGTGGTAAGGAGAGAGAGGATCAGAAGATGGCATGAAGAAGGGAGAGGGGCAGCCTTGGGGTGTGGGCTAAGAGAGAACTCACTGAAAGTTGGGCGCAGATAGGGTTTATATAGACCCTGCTGCACCATGCAGTGCCACATCATCCTAGCCAATTACGTTGCTTTGTGCAATCAGATCTAAATATGATTGGTGGGATGATATCATCTCATCCAATCAGATGAGAGCCCCACTAATTCATCCTTAGATGGTGCCCAAGACTGATCAAAGTCTATAGCTAAGGGTCACCTAAGTAGAATCCAAGAAGCAACCTAGAGTCCCATCTGTATGGGACTCCAGGCATCCCTGTCCATGGGCGCTCGCCTCCCCAGGCATGTGCCACCTCCTTTCCAAAATCTAGCAAGAGGACAAGCCTCTATCTACTCTCCAATAGGTGCATGACACATGGAAAGATGTCCAAGGGTCAAAGGTCAATGTTTGACCAAAGTCAAAGGACAAGAATTAGCAGATGATGAAAAATGGCAGGTGTTGTCTTAAATTTATCTCATAAATTAAGATAATCCTTTTCTAACCTAGACAAGCTTCAGTCAGATCAAGTAAAGGTACTTGAGTGAGCACAAACTCATTTGGCTTAGTCGAGATAATTTTTAATGATAATAGAAGGAGAACATTAGGTTCAATCGTGTGCTAGCACGATTTTCTTGAACCTAATTGAATCTAATTCAAATCAATTGAACTGGATTAGTCCAATTGATGATATCCAGATCCAAATTCTTATTTGTGTAATCCAGTTAGGTTCAGTTCTGTATGATAATGGGATATATCATGATCTTCATCATCGATATCATCGAAACTTCTTTTGATAGATCAGAACTCTTCTAATTTAGACAACTAGAATGATCGATCATCTAAATCATTTTAATTGCTCCCAAAATCCACCAATGACACCTAGCAGTATATGGTGGCAACCCATCAAAACTAAAAATGAACCTCTTAGTACAGCTATCTGTGTGATTAATTTCTTCTATCTTGAGCCCCGATCAGATTAGGGTTAAGGTGAACTTGTCAAACCCCAATTTCTATCATATGATTTAATCATTCGATTTAAGTCCAATATGAAAACCTTAATAGAAACTCTTTCTATTATTTCACTCTGCGATGTCCATGAGCTTATAGACTTGATTCTCATGATCATCATAGGGCTGCTCCTCATCGATCGAGGTAGATAGATTTCCTCTTGGTGCAATCCAATTCCTACAATGAACATGCTATAGCCAACATACACCTCAAGATTTCGAATGGCTAGGAGACTGAGTCATGATGTAGTCAAACTATAACACCCTCAAGATGAACTACCGATGCACCTCAGGTCAAAGAACCAGACACATCACTGCAGCTTTGAGTCAGTCATCGATGAGAAGGTAGACTTCCTTATGACTACTCGAGATGGTCATGCTCAGTGCCCTCATTCTCTAATAAGTACCTATACTCTCGCTCTGGTGTCTCTACACCATAGACTCAAGACTCATCTACTATAAAGAAGCGATTGTATACCAACCTTCTGGATCAATTACGATCATCAGGATGATCCTACGGTCGGGAGCATTTTATAAGTTAATAATGAAAATTCTTATCTTAAATTTTCAACTCTTGAAAACAAGAATTATCATTACCATTAACTCAAGGGATGTATCACAGACACTAAATATACATTTGCGATAGAAAATAACCTATTTTATTATTTATAATCAAAATTATAATTTTGCCCTTAGAAGTGTATTACAAGTGTCAGCCAATTCTGGCTTCTAGGGCACACATATCTAACACAAGAGCCCTAGGTTCTCTCCTATAGGCGCATAACACATGGCCCAATATCCAAGTGTCCAAGATTAACTATTGACCTATGTCCAAAAAATAGGAATTAGCAAGTGACAAGAATTGGCAAGGGTTGTTTTAAATCCATCTAATAAATTAAGACAATCCTTTTCTAATCTGAACAAGCTCCAGTCAGAAGACAAGGTTCCTGAGTGAGTCTAAACAAATTTGACTAAACCAAGATGAACCAAAATGATTACAAAAGAAGATTGTTAGGCTTAATCGTGTCTAGCATGATTTTTTTGAACCTAATTTGATCTAATCCAAATTAATTGAACTGAGTTAGTATAATCGATGACATCCAAATTCAAACCCTTGTTTATATGATCTAGTTAGGTTCAGTTCCGTATAGTAATGAGACATGTTGCAATCTCTATCATCGACATCATCGAAATACCTTTCGATGGACCAAAACTTTTCTAATTCATACAATTAGAATGATCGATCATCTAAATCATTTTAATTGCTCCCAAAATCTAACAGTGACACCTAGTAGTATATGATGGCAACCCATCGGAACTGAAAGCGAACCTCTTAGTGCAGCTACCTATGTGATTGGGTTCTTCTATCTTGAGCCCCGAATGGATTAAGGTTAAAGTAAACTCATCAAACACAATATCCGTCATATGAATTAATCATTTGATTTGAGTCCAATGTGAAACTCTAATAGAAACTCTTTCCATCATCTTCACTCTATCATGGCCATGGGCTTATAGACTCAATCTCATGATTATCATAGGACTGCTCCTTATCTACCGAGGTAGATAGATCCTTTATTAGTACAATCCAATTTCTATAATGAACATGCTATAGCCAACATACACCTCAGAATTTTGAATGGCTAGGAGATCGAGTTATGATGTAGTCAAACTATAATACCCTCAAGATGAACTATCAATGTACCTCAGGTTAAAGAATCAGACACACCACTACAGCATCAAGTCAGTCATTGATGAGAAGATAGACTTCCTTATGACTGTTCGAGGTGGTCACGCTCAGTGCCCTCATTCTCTAACGAGTGTTTATGAGTTAATTATGAAAGTTCATATCTCAAATTTTTAACTCTTGAAATATGAATTGTCATTACCATTAACTTAAAGGATGTATCACAGACACTTTAAATATATACTATAATAGAAAATAATCCTTTTATTAATTGATAGTCAAAATTATAAAATTGCTCTTAGAAGTGTATTACAAATGTTTAGCCAATCTAGCTTCTAGGGCATACATCTAACTCTTCTGCATCCAGTTAGGTGCTTGACTCTGGTTCTAGTGCTCACTTGTGCACTTCTATGCAGGATCTTGAGAATAGCAGGAGGCTGAGAGATGGTGAGATGATCCTACGTGTCGAAAATAGAGTAAGAGTTGCTGCTGTGGCCATGAAAACCTATCCTCTATGATTACCGTCAGGATTAGATTTAGTTCTTAGAAACTATTTTTATGTGCCTGCAGTAAGTAGGAATTTGATTTCTGTTTCATATTTAGCATAAGAAGGCTATGTAATTAGTTTTCTTAAGGACTATTGTAATATTCTTTATAAAAAAAATAAAATTGCATGTGATTTTCTTATAAATGATCTCTACCAGTTACATATTGATATTTCTATTTTTAATATCGAGCAAAATGTGAATGCCATAGGATCAAAATGACCTAGGGATAGTCCAAATGATAGGTATCTTTAGCACCTTAGGCTAGGTCATATAGCTGAAGATAGGGTTAACAAATTGAAAAAATCTGGGCTATTGAGTCCGTTGACTTTCGAGTCATATCCGATTTATGAATTATGCCTTCATGGCAAAATAACTAAGCTTCCTTTTATAGGATATGGGGAAAGGGCCATAGATCTATTTGTTTACTGATGTATGCGACCTATTTGATGTGCCAGCTAAGGATAATTATGTCTGCTTCATCATCTTTATCGATGGTTTATCTCGGTATGAGTATGTGTATTTGATATGACACAAGTTTGAAGCTTTTGAAAAGTTCAAGAAATTCAGACTCGAGGTAGAAAAGCAAATAGGAAAACCCATTAAGGTTCTTCAATCAAATCAAGGAGGCGAATACCTTAGCCAAAAATTTTTAGACTATCTTAAGAACAATGACATAGTCTCTCAATGCAGTCCACCTGAAATGCCTCAACTCAACAAAATTTCAAAATGGAGAAATCGAATCTTATTAGATATGGTCCGATCCATGATGAGTTTCAAGGACCTTTCTAAGTTTTTTTGAGAATATAGTTTGATGACTGATATATATTTACTGAATAGGGTTCCCTCTAAGACCGTTCCTACTACACCATATGAGATATGACATGGTAAGAAACCAAGTCTAAGTTATCTCAAAATTTAGGATTGTCCGACCCATGTCAAGAGACAACAGGCAGACAAATTAGAGTCTAGGTCCTTTAGAGAGTCATTAGGATATTATTTCTATCTTTCAAAAGATCATAATGTGATAGTGAGTCGACATGCCATTTTTCTTGAAAAATAGTTTATTCAAGATGGTGGCATCAGAAGATAGATTAGACTCGAGGAGAAAGTCTCCAATGAGAAACAAGCTAAGAAACCTATGGAACCCAATTAGATTGAGCCAACCCAGACACTACCTCCTCCATCTCGTAGATCAAGTAGAATTTTCCATCCTCCTAAAAGGTACTTAGGTACTATATCAGAAGACATAGAGAAAATGTTCCTCACAGAAAATGGGATTCATGGTGATGATCCCAAAACTTATGATGAGGCAATACCAAATATTGACTCCGAGAAATGGTTAGAGGTGATAAGGTCAGAGATTAACTCAATGCATTCGAATTAAGTCTGAACCTTGGTAGATCCACCTGAAGGTATAGTACCTATTGGGTGTAAATGAATCTTCAAAAGAAAGATAGGTGCTGATGGAAAAGTAGAGACATTCAAAGCAAGGCTCGTAGCGAAAGGATATTATCAGCACAAAGGCATTGACTATCAGAATACTTTTTTGCCAGTAGTCATGTTCAAATCCATCCGCACATTGCTTGTTGTTGCAGCCTATTTCAATTATAAAATATGACAGATGGACGTGAAAATGATATTCTTAAATGAATATCTTGAAAAAGATATCTATATAAAATAGCCGCTAGGTTTCACATCCAGTGATAATGATCATAAGGTATGCAAGCTACAAGGGTACATATATGGACTTAAGCAAGCATCTCGAAGCTAGAATGCTCATTTCAATGATGTAATCAAATCATTTGGATTCATCAAGAATGAGGAGGAGCCCTATATTTTCAAAAAGATCAATGAGAGTGTTGTTGTCTTCCTCGTATTGTATGTGGATGACATCCTCCTAATTAGGAATGATATTCCCATGTTGACTACAGTCAAAAGGTGGTTGTCTAAGAAGTTCTCTATGAAAGATATAGGAGAGGCATCCTTTATTCTGAGAATTAAGCTCTATAAGGATAGACCGAATAGGATGCTGGGTCTCTCATAGAAAATGTACAAAAAGGAGGTGCTAAAAAGGCTTAGCATGGAAAACTCCAAGATGGGTTTAGTACCCTTTAGATAATTTATCTCTCCAAGAAGATGTATCTAGGGAAGCGCTACTGCAGCACTCCAGCACTTCCTGCCTATCACATAACCATCATACACTCCGGCCTTTCCACCAAGACTGATCAGCAAATCATGCACCAAATTCTTCCACCCTTAGAAAATTTCTTTCCGTTAATCCTCTCAACCTCTACCTTCAACTCGCTGCTCCCGGTTGGCCAAACCACAGCAATAGCAAAGATAGATTTGAGACATACCATGGAATCCTTGTGCAGATTTTTGATTTCACCTTGTATGACTTCTCCTTCTCTTTCATGCTCCATCAGGCTCTGATACCAAATGTTGTTCCTATGGCTGCTCGGAGCCACAGCCATAGATCCGATCTTTTGCATGAACCTAGGTGTTAATCCAGCCCTGAAGAAGATCTAAGAAAGATGAGAGAAGCAAGAGTTTTGGTATTGGAACCAGAGAGAAGAGACAAGAGAGTTAGGAGAAAAAGCTCAATTGTATTTACTTCTTATTGTAAAAGTTACAATGTCCTGGTTTATATATCCTAGAGTTCCCACATGAATCCTAATAAACCACAGCTTAAAATCTCCCTTAGGCTAATCCAATACATGAAAGCACTCACCGAGCCTAAGTCTCAGATGCTCCCATCCCCTCAATCTAATGCCAATCTATACATGAATTAACCCTCTTAAGATCTTTCAAACTAAGTCTTAAAATCCCTAGGATCAATCCAGACCCTAGCCCAAAATAGACCCTTGTATAACTCTGCCCGTGCACTAAGTTGGCTCAGTCTCAGCACTAAGCTGGCTAAGTTTCACTGGGTCGGCTTAGTTTCAGTCTCAGCACTAAGCTGGCTAAGTTTCACTGGGTCAGCTCAGCTCAGTCTGAAACTGAGCCGACCTAGTTCTGTGCCATGCCTGTAGTCCCGAAACATGATCTTTCTATTTTGTCTGTGCTCTGAGACTTAGCCGACCTAGTTTTGGACTGAGCCGGCTAACCTGTAGAAAATATTCTTTCTGCAGTCTTGATTTTTTAACTTTGGTTCCTTGCTTCATCTTCAATCCCAAATCTCCGAAGCATCAACCAAGCCTCTTGAGGTCCTCAATACCCGAACCTCAAGCCCATGGAGAGCTACATGCTGCCTCCACCCTAGGACAACTTCTATCCTAGCCCTAGGACCACACCTATCCTAGCCTCCCCGAAGCCCTCACCCTGGCTCCATCCGTGATCTCTCAAGGCATGGGAGCACTACACCACCTACAATCTCTCCTTTGGTACGTCCAAGCCTTGGCACACCTAGCAACATCCTCCTGCACAATTCTGCTGTCCTTGCATGTTCTGATAGCCCCTCATGCTCATCTTGCCACTGCCATTCTTCTTCAACTACTGAGCTTCCTTTCAGGCCATCGAGATGACCGCCTCCACAACTGAAGTCCTTAGCTTGTTTCTCTGCACCTCCTTTGGAGTTGTAGGTATCCTTCTACTTGGCAACTATATCACTTATCCTAAACTTCCCTAAAGATCATGCAATGTTGCTTTAGCGGCACTCACCGCATATCCTGATACTCCACCTGACACTGTCCCCTCAGAGTCATGCCTATCTCCTTGCACAATCCTCTCCACTTGGAACTGTACAGCCCCGGCACTGGTGCTGGAATATAGGTCCTCCCTCTGCACCCCTCTACTTTGAACTCATATTACAGCTTCCTCCATCCATGAAGCCACCTCTACCCGATGCTCCACCTGGAGCTGAAGTCCCCCTGATGTCGTAGAAGTTGACTCTATCTTCGAGTCCCTCGAGGCCAACCACCCAACGCTGTACTGTTGGGCCTACCACTGTACCTCAAACACCGTCACTGTCCCTTCAAATCCTTTGTACTTCATGGATCCCTTCGAAGCCATCTCGGATACCTCTATAACCCGTGGGGACCTTCGAAACTCAAGAGCTCATCCAACTCTTCTGAAACCAAAGACTGAACCCTAGAGAATTCCACCCTTGTCCTTCTCTTCTGCCCCTACACCAGCCATCGCTCCAGTTATGCCCGAAAAACCATCCTTTATCTAAACTACGACTCTCCTTGATGCTCCTATAGAAGAAATCTGATTCATGATACTCCCAACTACCTGAGATGCCTTTGGTGCTCCCTGAGACCCCCTGGCTCTTCCTGAGACCTACACCTGGTCTTCCTGAGATACCACTGACATTCTCTACTGAGATACACTCCTCGACTGCTGCACCACCGAGCCTCTCTCAGTCCCTGTGCCTTCAAGGTAGCACTCCTACAGCACTCTAGCGCTCCCTAACTCATCTTTGCACTGCTCTACAGCCATCCAGCCCGAACCTATTGGTGAAAAAAAATCCTGATTTTTTGGACCAGGTTCGTTCAGATCTAATCGCATCAAGAGATATATTTTAAAAATTTTTCTCTTTGATCCTAATCAGATCTGGAATGTTTCAGATCTGATTCTTATTATTTTAATAATAAAATTAAAATCTAAATAAATTAAATTAAATTTAATTTATCTTGATGTAGGGTAATCCTATTACCCGTTGATGATCCCGTAAGCAGCGAAAGATTTTGGATCTAGCCATGCAAGTGCCTGGCCTCTACCGATATCCACTTGGGCTGGATCTGGAGATCCTCTTCTTCTTTATCACATCTCCAAAAATTAGATCTGGATCTGATCTGGAGGATCTTCAAAATATCTTTCGAAGATCAGCAGTTGTCCTTTGCAATAGCACAGCCTTCTAGCTTTCCGTCGCCTTTCTCTCATCTGGATTGCACCAACCAAGAACCCAAAACACTTTTGGACGTGGAGAGGAGAGGGAGAAGATGCTTTGGCATGGAGGAGGAGAGGAGAGGAAGCCTTGGGGCATGGAGAATTGTGATGTTTGATCCAATACACTTTGGGTTAGGCGCAGGGTCTAATTTATAGACTAAGCGTGATCCAACTCCTATTCTTTCCAACCAATCACAACCCTTCATGAAATCAGATCTAAATCTGATTGATGAAAATAGAGTCCCTTGGATTCCTCCTTAGATGGCACCTAAGACCAATCAAACTTGGTTCTTAGGAGAACTCTAATCGAAATCCAAAAAGGAGATGGAGTTCTTGTCCAACAGGGACTCTTGGGCATCTCTAGCTTGCGCACATGCCAAGGGTGGTGTGCGCCCTCCTCCTTGCCAGGTTCTAGTAGGGAGACAGGCCCCCACCAGCTCTCCAATAGGTGCATGACACGTGGACAGAAGTCAAAGTGTCAATGGTCAACATTTGACCAGTCAAAGGTCAACTTTTGACCAAAGTCAAAGGATAAGAAATGGCAGGTGACCAAAAATGGCAGGTATTGTCTTACAAAATAAGACAACCCTTTTCTAACCTGGACAAGGCTCCAGTCAGACCAAGTGAAGGCCTCTGAATGAGCACAAACTCCTTTGGCTCAGTCAGGACAACTATTTATGATAGTAAAAGAAGAACGTTAGGTTCAATCGAGTGCTAGCACGATTTTCTTGAACCTAATTGAATCTCATTCAGATCAATTGAACTGGATTAGTTCAATTGATGATCACCAGATTCAAACCCTTGTTTGTGTGACCCAGTTAGGTTCAGTTCTGTATGGTAATGGGATATGTCATGATCTCTATCATCGACATCATCGAAACTCCTTTCGATGGATCAGAACTCTTCTGATTCGAACAGCTAGAATGATCGATCATCTAAATCATTCTAATTGCTCCCAAAATCCACCAGTGACACCTAGCAGTATATGGTGGCAACCCATCAGAGCTGAATGCGAACCTCTTGGTGCAGCTACCTGTGTGATTAAGTTCTTCTATCTTGAGCCCCGATCAGATTAGGGTTAAGGTGAACTCGTCAAACCCTAGTTTCTGTCATATGATGTAATCATTCGATTCAAGTCCGATGTGAAAATCTAAATAGAAACTCTTTCTATTATTTCACTCTGCCATGGCCATGGGCTTCTGGACTTGATTCTCATGATCATCATAGGGCTGCTCCTCTACCACCGAGGTAGATAGATTCCATCTTGATGCAATCCAGTTCCTACAATGAACATGCTATAGCCAACATACACCTCAGGATTTCATATGGCTAGGAGATCGAGTAATGGTGTAGTCAAACTATAACACCCTCAAGGTGAACTGCCGATGCACCTCAGGTCAAAGAACCAGACACACTACTGCAGCATCGAGTCAGTCATTGACGAGAAGGTAGACTTCCTAATGACTACTCGAGGTGGTCACGCTCAGTGCCCTCATTCTCTAACGAGTACCTATACTCTCGCTCCGGTGTCTCCACACCGTAGACTCAAGACTCATCTACTAAAGAGAAGCGATTGTACACCAACCTTTCCGGATCAATCACCATCCTCGTGATGATCCTATGGTCGGGAGCATTTTATGAGTTAATAATGATTATTCATGTCTTAAATTTTCAACTCTTGAAAATATGAATTATCATTACCATTAACTCAAAGGATGTATCACAGACACTAAATACACATATGTGATAGAAAATAACCCATTTTATTGATTTATAGTCAAAATTATAATTTTGCCCCTAGAAGTGTATTACAAGTGTCAGCCAATTTCTGGCTTCTAGGGCACATATATCTAACAATCTCCCACTTGTCCTAAAGCCAATTGGCTACAAGTCTAAGTCCCATCTTCTCAAGGTGGGCTTCGATCTTCTGCTGGTCCAACAATGGCTTTGTAAGTGGGTCTGCCACATTGTCTGCGGAGTTGACTCTCTTGACCTCGACGTAACCCTTCTCGAGGTAATCGCGGATGAGGTGGTATCGCCGCTCAATGTGCTTGGATTTTTGGTGAGACCTCGGCTCCTTAGCAAGGGCTATGGCGCCATTGTTGTCGCAGTATAGAGGAATGGCATCTGATGGCATTACTCCAATTTCTGCAGCAAACTTCTTGTACCAGAATGCTTCCTTCGCAGCCTCTGATGCAGCGATATATTCTGCTTCCATGGTGGAATCTGCTATCATGTTTGCTTGGAACTCTTCCAGCTGACAGCACCACCATTGCACACAAACAGACTCCCAGATGTCGACTTTCGATCATCTATATCGGACATGAAATCCGAGTCTGTGTATCCCTGGACTTGGAGTTCTCCATTACCAAAGACCAACATCATATCCTTAGTTCTTCTCAAGTACTTAAGGATACATTTCACAGAAGTCCAGTGTTCTTCACCTGGATTTGACTGATATCTGCTTGTGACACTCACAGCATGGGCTATATCAGGTCGTGTACATAGCATGGCATACATGAGGCTCCCTATTGCAGAAGCATAAGGGATCTTGCTCATGCATTCTATTTCCTCAGGTGTGCTAGGGCACATCTTCTTGGAAAGATGAATACCATGTCTGAAGGGTATTAATCCCCTCTTAGAGTTTTCCATACTAAACCTCTTTAGTACTTCCTCTATGTACATCTTCTGTGAAAGTCCTAGCATCCTATTCGGTCTATCCCTATAGACCTTAATTCCTAGAATAAAGGATGCTTCACCTAGGTCTTTCATGGAGAATTCCTTGGACAACCATATTTTGACTGTCGTCAACATGGGAATATCATTCCCAATAAGGAGGATGTCATCCACGTACAATACGAGGAAGACAACAGCGCTCCCACTGACCTTTTTGAAAGACACATGGTTCCTCTTCATTTTTGATGAAACCAAACATTTTGATCACATCATTGAAATGAGTGTTCCAGCTCCGAGATGCTTGCTTAAGTCCATATATGGACCTTTGCAGCTTGCAAACCTTGTGATCAGTATCACTGGATGTGAAACCTAGCGGCTGTTCCATATAGATATCTTCCTCAAGATATCCATTTAAGAATGCCATTTTCACGTCCATTTGCCATATTTCATAATCGAAATAGGCTGCAATGGCAAGCAATGTGCGGATGGATTTTAGCATAGCCACTGGAAAAAAGGTATCCTGATAGTCAATGCCTTCGCGTTGACTATAACCTTTTGCCCCTAGTCTAGCCTTGAATGTCTCCACATTCCCATCTGCACCAATCTTTCTCTTGAAGATCCATTTACACCCAATAGGTACTATACCTTCTGGTGGATCTACCAAGGTCCAGACTTGGTTTGAGTGCATCGAGTCAATTTCTGACTGCATTGCCTCTAGCCATTTCTCGGAGTCGATATCTGATATCGCCTCGTTGTAGGTTTTGGGATCATCACCATGAGCACCATTACCTACGAGGAACATTTTCCTCTACTTCCTCTGAAATAATACCTAAGTATCTTTCAGGGGGATGGAAAACTCTTTTCCGATCTACGAGGTGGAGGAGGTAGTGTTCTTATTGGCTCAACCTGATTTGGTTCCAATTGGTCCTTAGCTCGTTGTACTTGTGAGACTTTCTCATCAAGCTTAATCTGCTTTCCAATGCCGCTATCTTGAATAAACTATTTTTCAAGAAAGATGGCATGTCGACTCACAATCACATTGTGGTCTTCTGGAATGTAGAAATAGTATCCTAATGACTCTTTAGGATATCCTATGAATCGAGCTCTGAAGGACCTAAACTCTAACTTGTCCGCTTGTTGTCTTTTGACATGAGCCGGACAACCCCAAATTCTGAGATGACTCAGACTTGGTTTCTTACCATGCCATATCTCATACGGTGTGGTAGGAACGGTTTTAGAGGGAACCCTATTCAGTAGATAAATTGAAGTTAACAATGAATGTCCCCAAAGAAAATCAGGAAGGTCTGTGAAGCTCATCATGGATCGGAACCATATCCAATAGAGTCCGATTTCTCCATTCTGAAACCCGTTGAGTTGAGGTGTTCCTGGTGGAGTCCATTGAGAGACTATGCCATTTTTCTTGAGATAGTCTAGGAATTTCGGACTAAGGTATTCACCTCCTCGATCTGATCGAAGAACCTTAATGGGTTTTTCCAGTTTGTTTTTCTACTTCATGTCTGAATTCTTTGAACTTTTCAAAAGCTTCAGACTTGTGTCTCATAAGATACACATACCCATACCTAGACAGATCATCGGTAAAGGATAATGAAGTAGACAAAATTGCCTCTAGCCGGCACATCAAATGGGCCGCACACATCAGTATGTACTAGGGCAAGGAGATCTGTGGCCCTTTCCCCATGTCCTACAAAAGGGAGTTTAGTCATTTTGCCTTGAAGACAAGATTCACAAGTTGGATATGACTCGAAAGTCAATGGACTCAATAGCCCATTTTTCTCCAATTTGTTGATCCTATCTTCTGCTATATGACCTAATCTCAGGTGCCATAGATATCTATCATTTGGACTATCCCTAGGTCGTTTGGCATTCACGTTTTGCTCGATAGTTAGAATAGGTACATCAATATGTAGCTGATAAAGACCATTAATAAGGAAAACCATTTGCAATTTTATTTCTTTCATAAAGAATGTTACAATGGTCCTTAAAGAAGGTAATCACATAGCCTTCTAGTGCTAAGCATGAAACAGAAATCAAATTCCTGCTAGCTGCAGGCACATAATAACAGTCTTTCAAAACTAAGTCTAAACCAGATGGTAATCGAAGAGGGTATGTTCCCACCGCCACTGCAGCAACTCTTGCTCCATTACCGATGCGTAGGATCATGTCTCCATCCCTCAGCCTCCTGCTATCCTCAAGACCCTGCATGAAAGTGCACAGATGAGCACTAGAACCAGAGTCAAGCACCCAACTGGATGCAGAAGAAATCGTAAGGTTAGACTCAATAACGAGCATACCTCCAGAAGGACCTTCCTTCTTGTTCTTCAGGGTGGCCAGGTAAGTAGGGCAGTTCCGCTTTCAGTGGCCATCGCTGTTGCAATGGAAACACTTTCCTTTAATCAGCGGCTTTCATCTTCGCTCTGCCTTCTTCTTCTTTGCTCCTTCCACCTTCTGCTTTTTCACAGACTTCTTTTTCTTTCCATAAGACTTTCTTTTGGAAGAAGTCCATTCCATAGCAAGAACTGAGCCTTTAGAACCTTTCATAGAAAGCTCAGCGGTGACCAGCATGTTCATTAATTCGGCCAAGGAATTTTGAAGTTTATGCATGTGGTAATTCATGATGAATTGCCCATATGCATCAGTCAAGGATTGCAGAATAATATCGTTCTACAGATCCAAGTCTAACTTCACACCGAGCTTCTCAAGCTCTTCCATGTCCTTGATCATCATCAGATAGTGATCTTGGACTGACTGCCCATCATGCATCTTAGCCTTAAAAAGTTATTTCGTGACTTGATACTTGGCTGCACGACTCTGTTCACCAAACATCTCCTGTAGGTGAGCCAACATTTGGCGAGCAGTCTCGATATCTTCATGTTGGCACTGGAGCTCATCAGACATCGAGCCCAACATGTAATATCTGGCCTTATTATCTTCGTCTATCCATTTTTTCAGAGATGCTCTCTGTTCAGTGGATGGACGGGCTGGTAAGGTGGGAGGGTCCTGGTCCAATACATGGGTTAACTTCTCAAAATCCAAAATAATTTTGTAGTTCCTGAGCCAATCTTTATAATTGGGTCCGGTCAGTCTATGTGTGTCCAGGATACGTGCTAATGGGTTGGACGCAGACATTTTTCCTGTAGAGAGTCAAAGATTCTAGTTAGATACTTATAATTATGACTTGACCAATTTATTTAGAGATTTTATTTTTAAACAAATTAGCTCCCACTATTTTCTTGGATCCCTACACTCCCTCTGTAGAGATGCGAAAATCTCCATGATTAATGATTTCTAGTGGGTGGTGCGGTCTCACCAACTGACTCATCACCTCACCTAACAGTTATTGGTGATGGGTTAGCCAATGAGTGAACAACTCTTGTTCAATGATTCTCTAATCATGGTGCACCCAAACTTGGTCTCTAATTCATGAATCTCACCGTATCCTGAAATATTGATCCACTCCTTAGTTAAGTCAGACCCACCATTTGCACAGACTGGATTCCTAATTGAGTCTCTCACCATATCCAGAATATTGAGCCCAACTCATCCTCCAGCCCATAGCATCCAATGCCTAATAGACATGGTTGCATCTTCCCGGTGCAACTGAGCCACTGTATCCAGTCGAGAACAATCAACCCGGGAAGGGCCCGCACATCTACAATGGTGGAAGACCTCAGACTTAATCTTTTCTTAGGAAGAATTGATTCAGGATCTCATTAAACTAGACTTGTCATAGTCATAACAATTATGACTAACCTAGTGGCATGGGTTAGCTCGGATTATTGACCACCTCAGATCAGAACTGTGTCAATAGATATGGCCAGGTAAGTGAGATCGATGGAAGGAATATGCCATTAACTCATACAAGAATGCATTCAGGTCGAGTAGCTTTCAATTAAAAATCAGTCGGTCGTATGTGCCAAACTTACCTTAGACACCAAATTGTTGAGCCAGAACCAATTGGGTTAGCCTACAATCCAGACTCTAACCTCTGAGCCTAATTAGGTCTTGCTTGATCATGACTCGATCTTGACCCAGACTTAATCCTATTAGGCTGGTCAATTTAAGCATTGTTGATCCCATCTAACCAACTCTTGATTCAATTTGATCAACCGCTTAGACCTAATTGAGCTACCCAAGCCCGAACCCAGTATTATGAATATGTCTTAGATCTGAAATTCTCAATTTTAGACCTAATTTATATTTCATAATCTTAATTCTTAATTAAGTAGGGTTCATAAATAAAATATGCATAATAAATCCTAGGGTTTCAGGATCTAGGATTTTGCAGAAAGTAAGTTTTGGATTTCTGATTAAGGACGAACGCGCAGCACCCCTACACATCATAAGAACACCCCATCGGATGGAGGAGAGGGCCTTTAAACCCTTCTTCATTCTTATGACCGGACGGCCAAGAGGAATGCCTTAATCAAGAACATGTAATACTACAAAATATTTTAGATCTATATCATATATCTCATATACAAATTAGATCTAATCATGGCATATTTTGCATACATCTCATGTATCGAATCATGCATATTTTTCAGATCTAAATTATCTCATAATAATCTAAAAAATTAGATTTAAATTGATCTTATCAAAATAAACTCTAATCTAGATAATTATGTAGAACTATTCTACAACTAGTCTAGACATGCATCAATCATATCTCATATGATGTTTAAAATTAAATAATTTTTATTTACTATTTTTTAGATATTATTATAATAATTATAATATCAAAAAATAGTAAATAAATAGATCTAAATATAATTTAATCAAGATTAAATCGTAAACATGCAAGACTATTCTATAGAACTATTCTATATTAGAACTAGTCATGCATATTTTCTAATCTTAGATCCAAATCATTTAATTTTAATTTTTTTCTAATTTCAGATCTGATCACATCTCATGTGACATCTAAAATTACTTATTTTTCTAATTAAAATAAATTTAAAATTAGATCTAAATACTTTAGAACCTTGGCTCTGATACCAGTTGAAGGAAAATCCTGATTTCTTGGATCAGGTTTATTCAGATCTGATCGAATCAAGAGATATATTTCAAAAAAAATTTTCTTTGATCCTAATTAGATATGAGATATTTTAGATCTAATTTTTATTATTCTAATAATAAAAATAAAATCTAAATAAATTAAATCAAATTTAATTTACCTTGATGTAGGGTAATCCTATTACCCGTTGATGATCCTGTAAGTAGTGAAAGGTTCTGGATCTAGCCACGCAAGTTTTTGGCCTCTACCGATATCTACTCAGACTGGATCTAGAGATCCTCTTCTTCTTTATCATATCTCCAAAAATTAGATCTGGATCTGATCTGGAGGATCTTCAAAACACCTTTCGAAGATCAGCAGTTGTCCTTTGCAGCAGCGCAGCCTTCTAGCTTTCTGTCGCCTTTCTCTCGTCAGGATTGCACCAACCAAGAACCCAAAACACTTTTGGACATGGAGAAAAGAGAGAGAAGATGCTTTGGCATGGAGGAGGAGAGGAGAGGAAGCCCTGGGGTGTGGAGAATTGTGATGTTTGATCTAATACACTTTGGGTCTAATCTATAGACTAAGCGTGATCCAACTCCTCTTCTTTCCAACCAATAACAACCCTTTGTGAAATCAGATCTAAATCTGATTGGTGGAAATAAAGTCCCCTGGATTCCTCCTTAGATGGCACCTAAGATCAGTCAAACTTGGTTCTTAGGAGAACTCTAATCGAAATCCAAAAAGGAGATGGAGTCCCTATCCAACAGGGACTCCTGGGCGTCTCCAACTTGGGCGCACGCCAAGGGTGGCGTGCACCCTTCTTCTTGCCAGGTTCTGGCAAGAGAACAGGCCCCCACCAGCTCTCCAATAGGTGCATGACATGTGGATAGAAGTCAAAGTGTCAATGGTCAACATTTGACCAGTCAAAGGTCAACTTTTGACCAAAGTCAAAGGATGAGAAATGATAGGTGACCAAAAATGGCAGGTATTGTCCCACAAAATAAGACAACCCTTTTCTAACCTAGATAGGCTCCAGTCAGATCAGGTGAAGGCCTCTGAATGAGCACAAACTCCTTTGGCTCAGTCAGGACAACTATTTATGATAGTAAAAGAAGAATGTTAGGTTCAATTGAGTGCTAGCACGATTTTTTTGAACCTAATTGAATCTCATTCAGATCAATTGGACTGGATTAGTTCAATTGATGATCACCAAATTCAAACCCTTGTTTGTGTGATCTAGTTAGGTTCAGTTCTATATGGTAATGGGATATGTCATGATCTCTATCATTGACATCATCGAAACTCTTTTCGATGGACCAGAACTCTTCTGATTCGAACAGCTAGAATGATCGATCATCTAAATCATTCTAATTGCTCCCAAAATCCACCAGTGACACCTAGCAGTATATGGTGGCAACCCATCAAAGCTGAATGCGAACCTCTTGGTGCAGCTATCTGTGTGTGATTAAGTTCTTCTATCTTGAGCTCCGATCAGATTAGGGTTAAGGTGAACTCGTCAAACCCTAGTTTCTGTCATATGATGTAATCATTCGATTCAAGTCCGATGTGAAAATCTAAATAGAAACTCTTTCTATTATTTCACTCTACCATGGTCATGGGCTTTTGAATTTGATTCTCATGATCATCATAGGGCTGCTCCTCTACCACTGAGGTAGATAGATTCCATCTTGATGCTATCCAGTTCCTACAATGAACATGCTATAGCCAACATACACCTCAGGGTTTCGTATGGCTAGGAGATCGAGTAATGGTGTAGTCAAACTATAACACCCTCAAGGTGAACTACCGATGCACCTCAGATCAAAGAACCAGACACGCTACTGCAGCATCGAGTCAGTCATTGACGAGAAGGTAGACTTCCTAATGACTACTCGAGGTGGTCATGCTCAGTGCCCTCGTTCTCTAACGAGTACCTGTACTCTCACTCCGGTGTCTCCACACCGTAGACTCAAGACTCATCTACTAAAAAAAAGTGATTGTACACCAACCTTCTGGATCAATCACCATCCTCATGATGATCCTATGGTCGGGAGCATTTTATGAGTTAATAATGATTATTCATGTCTTAAATTTTTAACTCTTAAAAATATGAATTATCATTACCATTAACTCAAAGAATGTATCACAGATACTAAATACATATATGTGATAGAAAGTAACCCATTTTATTGATTATAGTCAAAATTATAATTTTGCTCCTAAAAGTGTATTACAAGTGTTAGCCAATTTTGGCTTCTAGGGCACATATATCTAACAATTGGACCTCCATGGATCATCCATCTCCATCATCCCCAGGGCTCTGTAAGTCCATGCTATGATCGAACTGCTGAATACATCTCCGACTACTTCTCCATCTTCCTAACATTGAAGGACGTTTAGTCGCTTCTTCAATCTTCCTTCGACCATTATCCCTTAGAAAATCTCTCTTCAACAGCCCTACACTGCCCATCTTCCTAAAAAATTCTGATGCTCTCTATTGAGATACCTCCCTCGACTGCTGTATCACCGAGCCTCTCTCAGTCCTGCATCTTTAGGAAAGCACTACTGCAGTACTCAAGTGCTCCCTGCTTGTCACATAATCATCATACACCTTGGCTTTTCCACCAAGATCGATCAACAAATTATGCACCAAATCCTTCCACCCTAGGAAAATCTCTTTTCATTAATCTTCTCAACCTCCACCTTCAACTTGCTGCTCCTGGTTGGCTAAACCATAGCAATAACAAAGATAGATTTGAGACATACCATGTAATCCTTATGCAGATTTTTGATTTCACCTTGTACGACTTCTCCTTCCCTTCCATGCACCATCAGGCTCTGATACCAAATGTTGGCACACCTACTGGCATCATCTCTCTCTGATACCAATTGATGTTCCATGATATCGCTCGAACGTCAATCATCCTTGGCATCACAAGCCTCAATACTATATTACGGAAGCCCCTGATCTTTAGCATAGATCTGAAGGAACCTGTGACATTCTCTATGGAAAGCAAACCACTGATCCTCCACCTGGATCTATGATGGGGTGCCTCCCTCCTTAGGCTTGAGGGAGATGCCCCCTTCTCTAGGGCTTCTTCAAGAATCCTAGGGTGGCAATTCTAGAGAGAAGAGAAGAAGAGAGTTGAGGGAGAAAAGGTATGTATTCCACAGCAACTTGAAACCCTAATACAACTTATGTATTTATACATAGCCATTAGGCCCGACCAAAAAATTTTTTAGCTAACCCAATACATGAAAGCACTCACTGAGCCCATGTATATCCATGTCTCTCATGCTCTCATCCTCTAGATCTAGACCCGACCCATACATGAATTAGCCCCCTTAAGACCTCTCAAACTAGGCCTTAAGACCCCTAGGATCAACCTAGACCCTAGTCCAAAATAGACCCTCACGTAATTCTGCCCGTGCACTGAGTCGGCTCAATCTCAGCACTGAGCCGGCTAAGTTTCATTGGATCGGCTCAGTCTGAAACTGAGTCAGCCCAATTCTGTGCCGTGCCAGCAGTCCCAAACGTGCAGCTCTCTATTTTGCTTGTGCACTGAGACTTAGCTAACCTAATTTTAGACTGAGCTGGCTAACCTACAGAAAATATTCTTTCTGTAGTTTTGATTCTTCGACTTTGGTTCCTTGTTCCACCTTGAATCTCATGTCTCTGAAGCACCAACCAAGTCCCTTAAGGCCCTCAATACCCAAACCTCAAGCCCGTGGAGAGCTACATGCCATCTCTACCCTAGGATAACTCCTATCCTAGCCCTAGGACCACACCTATCTTAGCCTCTCCGAAGCCCTCACCCTGGTTCCACCCATGACCTCCCAAGGCATGGGAGCACCACACCACCTACACTGAGGAGATTGAATGCATGAGTAAGATTCCTTATGCTTCGATAATAGGGAGCCTCATGTATTGCATGCTATGTACACGACCTGATATTGTCTATATTATGAATGTCACAAGCAGGTATTAGTCAAATCTAGATGAAGAGCACTGGACTTCTATAAAATGTATTCTTAAGTACCTCAGAAGGATTAAGGATATATTTCTGATCTTTGGTAATGGAGAACTCCAGATCCAGGGGTATACAGACTCGAATTTTATGTCCGACATAGATGATCAAAAGTCAACATCTAAAAGTCTGATTATTTATAATGGTGGAGCTATCAGTTGGAAGAGTTCCAAGCAAACAGTGATAGCAAACTCCACCATGGAAGTAGAGTACATTGTTGCATCAAAAGCTACAAAGGAGACATTCTGGTATAAGAAGTTTGCCATAGAGCTCAGAGTGATGCCATCAGATGTCGTCCCTCTGTACTACGATAATAATGGCACTATAGCCCTAGTTAAGAAGTCGAGGTCTCATCAAAAATCTAAGCACATCGAGCGGCGATACCACCTCATCCGTGATTACCTTGAGAAGGGATACATCGAGGTTAGGAAAGTCAATACTATAGATAATGCGGCTGACCCGTTGACAAAACCATTAAGCTAGTAGAAGAACAAAGCCCACTTTGAGAAGATGGGACTTAGATTTATAGCCAATTGGCTTTAGGTCAAGTGAAAGTTTGTTAGATGTGTGCTCTAGAAGCCAGATTGGTTGATACTTGTAATACACTTCTAAGGATAATTTTATAATTTTGATTATAATTTAATAAATGAGTTATTTTCTATTACAGTGTGTATCTAAAGTGTCCGTGATACATTCTTTGAGTTAATGATAATGACAATTCATATTTTCAAGAGTTGATAATTTAAGACATGAATTTTCATAATTAACTCATAACTGCTCCCGACCATAGAATCAACACAAGGATGGTGATTGATATGGAAGATTTGTATACGATCGCTTTCATAGGATAGATGTGTCTTGAGTCAATGGTGTAAAGACACCAAAGCGAGAGTATAGATACTCATTAGAGAATGAGGGCATTGAGCATGACCACCTCGAGCAGTCATAAGAAAGTCTATCTTCTCGTCAATGACTGGCTCAATGCTATAGTGGTGTATCTAGTTCTTTGATCTAAGGTGCATTACTAGTTCACCTTGAAGGTGTTATAGTTTGACTACACCATAACTTGATCTTTTAGCCATTTAGAATCCTAATGTGTATGTTGGCTATAGCATGTTCATTGTAGAAATTGGATTGCACCAATAGAGGATCTATCTACCTCGATAGATGAGAAGCAGTCCTATGATAATCATGAGATTAAGTCCTTAAGCCCATGGCCATGGCAAAGTAAAGATGATAGAAAGAGTTTCTATTAGGATTTTACATCAGACTCGAATCGAATGATTAATTCATATGACGGATATTGAGTTTGACGAGTTCACCTTAACCCTAATCCAGTCGGAACTCAAGATAGAAGAATCCAATCACACAGATAGCTGCACCGAGAGGTTCACTTTTGATTCTGATGGGTTGCCACCATATACTGCTAGGTGTCAATGGGAGATTTTGAGAGCAATTAGAATGATTTAGATGATTGATCATTCTAATTGTATGAATCAAAAAAGTTTTGATCCATCGAAAGGTGTTTCGATGATATCGATGATAGAGATCGCAATATGTCTCATTACTATACAAAACTGAACCTAACTGGATCACACAAATAAGGGTTTGGGTTTGGATGTCATCAATTAGACTAACCTAGTTCAATTGATTTGGATTAGATCCAATTAGGTTCAAGAAAATCATGCTAGCACAAGATTGAGCCTAACATTCTCTTTTTGTAATCATTTTGGTTCATCTCGATTGAGCCAAATTTATTTGGACTCACTCAAAAATCTTATCTTAGTCTGATTGAAGCTTGTCTAGATCAGAAAAAAATTATCTTAATTCATTAGATGGATTTAAGACAACACTGGCCAATTCCTATTTTTGGACATAGGTCAATAGTTGACCCTGGATGCTTGGACATAAGGCCATGTGTCATGCGCCTATAGGAGAGCACCTAGGGCTCTTGTGCCCCTATTAAAAGAGGTAAGAGAGAGGGTGCATGCCACCCTAGGCATGCACCCCATATGGATAAGGGATGGAGTCCCATACAGATGGGACTTTAGGGTTTCTTAATAGGTTCAAACACTTCGGCACTAAAGACTTCCGTTTTATCCAGTATTGATGCTATGTGGATTTTTGAGGGACTCTCATCTGATTGGATCAGATGATATCATCTCATCAATCAGATTTAGATCTGATTGAATGAAGATCTCTGATTGGTTGGGATGATGTGGCATTGCATGGTGCAGTAGGGTCTTTTTAAACCTAGTCTGCACCTAGGGTTAGAGAGCTCCTTCCTCTCACCACACTGCAAGGCTGCCCTACTCTATTCCATGCCTTCCTCTAATCCTCTCTCTCTCCTCTCAACATCTAAAAGAGTTGGGCATGGGTTCAAGTGCCATCCAAGGAAGAAAGGCGCCCAGATCACGAAGAAGGCAGTACTACTAAAAGAGACGACTGCTACTTCTTCAAAAAAAGTTTTGAAGAACTTTAAGATCAGATCCAGATCTAATATTTGAAGAGATGATTCAAAAGAAGAAGACCTCCAGATCCTGCCTGAGTGGACACTGATAGAGGTTAGGTGTGTGCGTGGCTCCTTCCAGAACCTCAGAATCATTTGGGATTATCATAGGATAATCTGATTACCCAAAAATAAGATATAAAATTAAATTAGATTTAATTTTATTTTTATTATATAATATCATATCTTTAGGATCAAATTTGAGATGTCTCAAATTTGATTAGAATTATAAAAAAAAAAATTTAAAATATTTGTTAAGATCCAATCAGATCTGAACGATCCTATGCCGAAAAAATAGGATTTTTTCTTCAGTGAAGTACCGCCAGTCTTTACTTCGGAGGTGCCTCTTCAAAGAGAAGAATGCTCGAAATAGCAGGCACCTTGGCTTGACTCGATCGGACAAATCTAGGTAAGGATGAGCTAAAAAAAGTCAAAAAGATTGGAAATGAAAGGATGAAAAGGAAACTAAAATTTGGCATAAATAAATTCCTTGTAAATGGCGAGCAGCCCCTTTGGGGGATCAAACATCTGGCTAGTTTGACCAAATAGTTTCAACCAAAATAGATTAGAAAATTGATACTGAGCCTAGATCCTCTTCAAGTTGGACTCGGTAAGGTTAGAACTCTCCGCTTGCAACCCATGCTCAGGGGCATTTGAACCAGATGGTTCAAACTAAGCCGGGGGATTCGAGATGGCAATGGTCCATGGTTCTACCCCAAATGTGATCTGAGGAAGGACCGATCAAGAGTCCCAACCACCCCAAAAGTTTTCACCCTAGGTCTCACTGCCATCAGATTCCATTTCAATCAAAAGAAAGATAAAAATAGGAAGAAAATTTAGGAAAGTGAAGGGCCAAAGGTGGGAAAAGAATTGGATGGAGAGCTTACAAAAGGAGGCCCTAACAACTACAAGTAAGGACAGAAAAGATGCACGATAGAAAGAAGTAGGTGAGAAAAGTCCACTGGATAGCCAGATGATCACTGGAAGCTTCAAAGTGAAGGAAAAATTCTATTTCTCGGGTTAGGTTCGTTCAGATCTGATTTGATCAAGAGGGATATTTAAAAAAATTTTCACTTAGATCTAAATCAGATCTGAGACTCTTCAAATCTAATTTTATCAATTTGATAAAAATAAAAATAAATTAAATTAAATATAATTTAATTATACCTTGTTATGGGTAATCCTATTATCCTATGATGATCTCGATGTTTGCCTGAGGTTCTAGATGTGGCCATGCAAGTGGTTGGCCTCTACTGGTATCCACTCAGGTAGAATCTAGAGATCTTCTTCTTCTCAATCTGTACTCTAAAGATCAGATCTGGATCTAATTTTGAAGGTCTTCAAAAATACCTTTTGAAGATCGGGTGTTGTCTCTTGCAGCAGTATTGCCTTCTTCTTTCTTGTCGCCTTTCTCTTGCTTGGATCACACCAAACTCGAGCCCAAAGCTTCTTGGGCATGGAGAGGAGAGAGAGGATCTGAAGATGGCATGGAGAGGGAGGAGAGAAGTCTTGTGGCATGGGCAAAGGATAGAGGATCTAAATCCTAAGCGTAGATAGGGTTTATAAAGATCCCACTGTGCCATGCAGTGCCACATCATCCCAACCAATCATGGCTCTTCATACAATCAGATCTAAATCTGATTGGTGGAATGATATCATCTAATCTAATTAGATTAGAATCCCTCACAAACCTCCTTAGGTGGTGCCAAGATTGATCAAAGATGACTCTTTGGCGCCACCCAAGTTGAATGCATGAAGCAACTGGAGGCCCATCTATATGGGACTCCAATCCTTATCCACTTTGGGTGCACGCCTTTCTACTATTTAGTAGATGGACAAGGGTCAAAGCTCTCTTCTATGGGTGTATGACATATGGGCAGATGTTTAAGTATCAAAGGTCAATATTTGATCAAAGTCCAAAGACAAGATTTAGCAAGTAACGAAAAATGGCAGGTGTTGTCTTAAATTTATCTTATAAATTAAGACAATCCTTTTTCTCACCTGGACAAGCTCCAGTCAGACTAAGTAAAGATTCCTGAGTGAGCCCAAACATATTTGGCTCAGTCGAGACAACTTTTAATAATTGTTGAAGGAGAACATTAGGCTCAATCATGTGCTAGCATGATTTTCTTGAATCTAATTAAATTTTATTCAAATCAATTGAACTGGGTTAGTCCAATTGATGATATCCAAATCCAAACCCTTGTTTGTGTGATCCAGTTAGGTTCAGTTCCATATGGTAATGGGATATTGAAGGGAAATCCTGATTTCCCGGTCCAGGTTCGTCCAGATCTGATTAGATCAAGAGATATATTTCAAAAATTTTCTCTTGACCTTAATCAGATCTTGATATATTTCAGATCTGATTCTTATTATTTTAATAAATAAAATAAAAGAAGATAAATTAAATCAAATTTCAATTTACCTGATTTGGGTAATCCTATTACCCTGTAGATGATCCTGATTGCAGCGGAAGGTTCTGGATCTTAGCCACGCAAGCGCCTGGCCTCTACCGGTATCCACTCGGGTTGGATCTGGAGAACCTCTTCTTCTCTATCACACCTCCAAAAATCAGATCTGGATCTGATCTGGAGGATCTTCAAAACTCTTTTGAAGATCTGCAGTCGTCCTTTTGCAGCAGCGCAGCCTTCTTGCTTTTGATCGCCTTTCCTTGATCTGAATCGCACCAAACTAAGTCCAAAACACTTTTGGACGTGGAGAGCAAGGGGAGAAGAGAGTATGGCATGGAGAAGGAGGGGAGAGGCAGCCTTGGACGTGGGAAATCTCTATTGAATTCACTTAGGATTAGGGTTGGGCGCAGGGTCTTATTTATAGACCTCTTGTGATCCAACTCCTCTTCCTCTCAACCAATCACAACCCTTTGTGAAATCAGATCTAAATCTGATTGGTTGAAAAAGAGACCCCTGGATTCCTCCTTAGAGGGCGCCTAAGACCAGTCAAACTGGATTCTTAGTAGAACTCTGATTGGAATCCTAAAGGGAGGTGGAGTCCTTGTCCAACAAGGACTCCTAGGCGCCTCCTACTTGGGCTCACGCCACCCTTGGCGTGCGCCCTTCTCCTTGCCAGGTTCTGGCAGGGGGACAAGCCCCCACCAGCTCTCCAATAGGTGCATGACATGTGGTCAAAAGTCAAAGGGTCAATGGTCAACGTTTGACCAGTCAAAGGTAGACTTTTGACCAAAGTCAAAGAACAAGAAATGGCAGGTGACCAAAAATGGCAGGTAATGTCTTACAAATAAGACAACCTATTCTGACTTGGACAACCTCCAGTCAGACCATATGAAGGCCTCTGATTGAGCACAAACTCCTTTGGCTCAGTCAGGACAACTTATTTATGATAGTAAAAGAAGAACGTTAGGTTCAATCGAGTGCTAGCACGATTTCCTTGAACCTAATTGAATCTCATTCAGATCAATTGAACTAGATCAGTTCAATTGATGATCACCAGATTCAAACCCTTGTTTGTGTGACCCAGTTAGGTTCAGTTCTGTATGGTAATGGGATATGTCATGATCTCTATCATAGACATCATCGAAACTCCTTTCGATGGATCAGAACTCTTCTGATTCGAACAGCTAGAATGATCGATCATCTAAATCATTCTAATTGCTCCCAAAATCCACCAGTGACACCTAGCAGTATATGGTGGCAACCCATCAGAGCTGAATGCGAACCTCTTGGTGCAGCTACCTGTGTGATTCAGTTCTTCTATCTTGAGCCCCGATCAGATTAGGGTTAAGGTGAACTCGTCAAACCCTAGTCTCTGTCATATGATGTAATCATTCGATTCGAGTCCAATGTGAAAATCTAAATAGAAACTCTTTCTATTATTTCACTCTACCATGGCCATGGATTTCTGGACTTGATTCTCATGATCATCATAGGGCTACTCCTCTACCACCGAGGTAGATAGATCCCATCTTGATGCAATCCAGTTCCTACAATGAACATGCTATAGCCAACATACACCTCAGGGTTCCATATGGCTAGGAGACCGAGTAATGGTGTAGTCAAACTATAACACCCTCAAGGTGAACTGCCGATGCATCTCAGGTCAAAGAACCAGACACACTACTGCAGCATCGAGTCAGTCATTGACGAGAAGGTAGACTTCCCTAATGACTACTCGAGGTGGTCACGCTCAGTGCCCTCGTTCTCTAACGAGTACCTGTACTCTCGCTCCGGTGTCTCCACACCGTAGACTCAAGACTCATCTACTAAAGAGAAGCGATCGTACACCAACCTTCCGGATCAATCACCATCCTCGTGATGATCCTATGGTCGGGAGCTGTTTATGAGTTAATAATGATTATTCATGTCTTAAATTTTCAACTCTTGAAAATATGAATTATCATTACCATTAACTCAAAGGATGTATCACAGACACTAAATACACATGTGTGATAGAAAATAACCCATTTCATTAATTATAGTCAAAATTACAATTTTGCCCCTAGAAGTGTATTACAAGTGTCAGCCAATTCTGGCTTCTAGGGCACATATATCTAACAATCTCCCACTTGTCCTAAAGCCAATTGGCTACAAGTCTAAGTCCCATCTTCTCAAGGTGGGCTTCGATCTTCTGCTGGCCCAACGGCTTTGTAAGTGGGTCTGCCACATTATCTGTGGAGTTGACTCTCTTGACCTCAACGTAACCTTTCTCAAGGTAATCGCGGATGAGATGGTATCACCGTTTGCTTGGAACTCTTCCAGCACAAACAGTCTGCCAGATGTCGACTTTCGATCATCTATATCGGACATGAAGTCCGAGTCTGTGTATCCCTGAACTTGGAGTTCTCCATTACCAAAGACCAACATCATATCCTTAGTTCTTCTCAAGTACTTAAGGATACATTTCACAGAAGTCCAGTGTTCTTCACCTGGATTTGACTGATATCTGCTTGTGACACTCACAGCATGGGCTATATCAGGTCGTGTACATAGCATGGCATACATGAGGCTCCCTATTGCAGAAGCATAAGGGATCTTGCTCATGCGTTCTATTTCCTCAGGTGTGCTGGGGCACATCTTCTTGGAAAGATGAATACCATGTCTGAAGGGTATTAATCCCCTCTTAGAGTTTTCCATACTAAACCTCTTTAGTACTTCCTCTATGTACATTCTTCTGTGAAAGTCCTAGCATCCTATTCGGTCTATCCCTATAGACCTTAATTCCTAGAATAAAGGATGCTTCACCTAGGTCTTTCATGGAGAATTCCTTAGACAACCACATCTTGACTGATGTCAACATGGGAATATCATTCCCAATAAGGAGGATGTCATCCACGTACAATACGAGGAAGACAACAGCGCTCCCACTGACCCTTTTGAAAACACATGGTTCCTCTTCATTTTTGATGAAACCAAACTTTTTGATCACATCATTGAAACGAGTGTTCCAGCTCCGAGATGCTTGCTTAAGTCCATATATGGACCTTTGCAGCTTGCAAACCTTGTGATCAGTATCACTGGATGTGAAACCTAGCGGCTGTTCCATATAGATATCTTCCTCAAGATATCCATTTAGGAATGCCGTTTTCACGTCCATTTGCCATATTTCATAATCGAAATAGGCTGCAACAGCAAGCAATGTGCGGATGGATTTTAGCATAGCTACCGGGGAAAAGGTATCCTGATAGTCAATGCCTTCACGTTGACTATAACCTTTTGCCACCAGTCTAGCCTTGAATGTCTCCACATTCCCATCTGCACCAATCTTTCTCTTGAAGATCCATTTACACCCAATAGGTACTATACCTTCTGGTGGATCTACCAAGGTCCAGACTTGGTTTGAGTGCATCGAGTCAATTTCTGACTTCATTGCCTCAAGCCATTTCTCGGAGTCGATATCTGATATCGCCTCGTTGTAGGTTTTGGGATCATCACCATGAGCACCATTACCTATGAGGAACATTTCCTCTACATCCTCTGAAATAATACCTAAGTATCTTTCAGGGGGACGGGAAACTCTTTCCGATCTACGAGGTGGAGGAGGTAGTGTTCTTATTGGCTCAACCTGATTTGGTTCCACTTGGTCCTTAGCTCGTTCTGCTTGTGAGACTTTCTCATCAAGCTTAATCTGCTTTCCAATGCCACTATCTTGAATAAACTATTTTTCAAGAAATATGGCATGTCGACTCACAATCACATTGTGGTCTTCTGGAATGTAGAAATAGTATCCTAATGACTCTTTAGGATATCCTATGAATCGAGCTCTAAAGGACCTAAACTCTAACTTGTCCGCTTGTTGTCTTTTGACATAAGCCGGACAACCCCAAATTCTGAGATGACTCAGACTTGGTTTCTTACCGTGCCATATCTCATACGGTGTGGTAGGAACGGTTTTAGAGGGAACCCTATTCAGTAAATAGATTGAAGTTAATAATGAATGTCCCCAAAGAAAATCTGGGAGGTCTGTGAAGCTCATCATGGATCGAACCATATCCAATAGAGTCCGATTTCTCCGTTCTGAAACCCCGTTGAGTTGAGGTGTTCCTGGTGGAGTCCATTGAGAGACTATGCCATTTTCCTTAAGATAGTCTAGGAATTCCCGGCTAAGGTATTCACCTCCTCGATCTGATCGAAGAACCTTAATGGGTTTTCCAGTTTGTTTTTCTACTTCATGTCTGAATTCTTTGAACTTTTCAAAGGCTTCAGACTTATGTCTCATAAGATACACATACCCATACCTAGACAGATCATCGGTAAAGGTAATGAAGTAGACAAAATTGCCTCTAGCCGGCACATCGAATGGGCCGCACACATCAGTATGTACTAGGGCAAGGAGATCTGTGGCCCTCTCCCCATGTCCAACAAAAGGGAGTTTAGTCATTTTGCCTTGAAGACAAGATTCACAAGTTGGATATGACTCAAAAGTCAATGGACTCAATAGCCCATTTTTCTCCAATTTGTTAATCCTATCTTCTGCTATATGACCTAATCTCAGGTGCCATAGATATCTGTCGTTTGGACTATCCCTAGGTCGTTTGGCATTCACGTTTTGCTCGATAGTAAAATAAAACAGGTACATCAATATGCAACTGATAAAGACCATTAACAAGGAAACCATTTGCAATTTTATTTCTTTCATAAAGAATGTTACAATGGTCCTTAAAGAAGGTGATCACATAACCTTCTTGTGCTAAGCATGAAACAGAAATCAAATTCCTGCTAGCTGCAGGCACATAATAACAGTCTTTTAAAACTAAGTCTAAACCAGATGGTAATCGCAGAGGGTATGTTCCCACGGCTACTGCAGCAACTCTTGCTCCATTACCGACGCGTAGGATCATGTCTCCATCCCTCAGCCTCCTGCTATCCTCAAGACCCTGCATAGAAGTGCACAGATGAGCACTAGAACCAGAGTCAAGCACCCAACTGGATGCAGAAGAAACCGTAAGGTTAGACTCAATAACGAGCATACCTCCAGAAGGACCTTCCTTCTTGTTCTTTAGGGTGGCCAGGTAAGTAGGGCAGTTCCGCTTCCAATGGCCGTCGCTGTTGCAATGGAAACACTTTCCTTTGCCATCGACCTTCTTCTTCGGTTCTGCCTTCTTCTTCTTTGATCCTTCTACCTTTTGCTTTTTCACAGACTTCTTTTTCTTTCCATAAGACTTTCTTTTGGAAGAAGTCCGTTCCATAGCAAGAACTGAGCCTTTAGAACCTTTCATAGAAAGCTCAGCGGTAACCAGCATATTCATCAACTCGGCCAAGGAATTTTGAAGTTTATGCATGTGGTAATTCATGATGAATTGCCCATATGCATCAGTCAAGGATTGCAGAATAATATCGTTCTGCAAATCCAAGTCCAACTTCACACCGAGCTTCTCAAGCTCTTCCATGTCCTTGATCATTGTCAGACAGTGATCTTGGACTGACTGCCCATCACGCATCTTAGCCTTAAAAAGTCATTTTCGTGACTTGATATTTGGCTGCGCGACTCTGTTCACCAAACATCTCCTGCAGGTGAGCCAACATTTGGCGAGCAGTCCCGATATCTTCATGTTGGCGCTGGAGCTCATCAGACATCGAGCCCAACATGTAGTATCTGGCCTTATTGTCTTCGTCAATCCATTTTTCCAGAGACGCTCTCTGTTCAGTGGATGGACGAGCTGGTAAGGTGGGAGGGTCCTGGTCCAAAACATGTGTTAACTTCTCTGAACCCAAAACAATTTTGTAGTTCCTGAGCCAATCTTTATAATTGGGTCCAGTCAGTCTATGTGTGTCTAGGATACGTGCCAGTGGGTTGGACGCAGACATTTTCCTGTAGAGAGTCAAAGATTCTAGTTAGATACTGTAATTTTGACTTGACCAATTTGTTTAGGGATTTTATTTTTAAACAAATTAGCTCCCACTATTTTCTCGGATCCCTACACTCCCTCTGTAGAGATGCGAAAATCTCCGCGATTGATGATTTCTAGTGGGTGGTGCGGTCTCACCAACTGACTCATCACCTCACCTAACAGTTATTGGTGATGGGTTAGCCAATGAGTGAACAACTCTTGTTCAATGATTCTCTAATCATGGTGCACCCAAACTTGGTCTCTAATTCATGAATCTCACCGTATCCGGAATATTGATCCACTCCTTAGTTAAGTCAGACCCACCATTTGCATAGACTGGGTTCCTAATTGGGTCTCTCACCGTATCCGGAATATTGAGCCCAACTCATCCTCCAGCCCATAGCATCCAATGCCTAATAGACATGGTTGCGTCTTCCCGGTGCAACTGAGCCACTGTATCCAGCCGAGAACAATCAACCCCGGGAAGGGCCCGCACGTCTACAATGGTGGAAGACCTCGGACTTAATCTTTTCTTAGGGAGAATTGATTCAGGTCTCATTAAACTAGACTTGGCTTAGTCATAACAATTATGACTAACCTAGTGGCATGGGTCAGCTCGGATTATTGACCACCTCAGATCAGAACTGTGTCAACAGATATGGCCAGGTAAGTGAGACCGGTGGAAGGAATATGCCGTTAACTCGCACAAGAACGCATTCAGGTCGAGTAGCTTCCAATTAAAAACCAGTCGGTCGTCTGTGCCAAACTTACCTTAGACACCAAATTGTTGAGTCAGAACCAATTGGGTTAGCCTACAATCCAGACTCTAACCTCTGAGCCTAATTAGGTCTTGCTTGATCGTGACTCGATCTTGACCCAGACTTAATCCTATTAGGCTGGTCAATTTAAGCATTGTTGATCCCATCTAACCAACTCTTGATTCGGTTTGATCAACCGCTTAGACCTAATTGAGCTACCCAAGCCCGAACCCAGTATTATGAATATGTCTTAGATCTGAAATTCTCAATTTTAGACCTAATTAATATTCCATAAACTTAATTCTTAATTAAGTTGGGTTCATAAACAAAATATGCACAATAAATCCTAGGGTTTCAGGATCTAGGGTTTTGCAGAAAGTAAGTTTTGGGTTTCTGATTAAGGACGAACACGCAGCACCCCTACACGTCATAAGAACACCCCATCGAATGGGAAGAGAGGGCCTTTAAACCCTTCTTCGTTCTTATGACCGGACGGCCAAGAGGAACGCCTTAATCAGGAACATGTAAATCTACAAAACAGTTATAGATCTATATCATATATCTCATATACAAATTTAGATCTAATCAAGGCATATTTTGCATACATCTCATGTATCAATCATGCATGTTTTCAGATCTAAATTATCACATAATAATCTAAAAAATTAGATTTAAATTGATCTAATCAAAATAAATTCTAATCTAGACAATTATGTAGAACTATTCTACAACTAGTCTAGTCATGCATCTATCATATCTCATATGATATTTAAAATTAAATAATTTTTATTTGCTGTTTATCAGATGTTATTATAACACTTATAATATCAGAAAATAGTAAATAAGAAGATCTAAAATATGATTTAATCATATTAAATCAAAGACATGCAAAACTATTCTATAGAACTATTCTATTCTAGAACTAGTCATGCATATCTTCATGTTCTTAGATCCAAATCATTTAATTTTAATTTTTCTGATTTCAGATCTGATCACATCTCATGTGACATCTGAAATCACATTATTTTTAATTAAAATAAAATTAAAATCAGATCTAAACAATTTTAGAACCATGGCTCTGATACCAGTTGAAGGGAAATCCTGATTTCCCGGTCCAGGTTCGTCCAGATCTGATTAGATCAAGAGATATATTTCAAAAATTTTCTCTTGATCTCAATCAGATCTTGATATGTTTCAGATCTGATTCTTATTATTTTAATAAATAAAATAAAATAAGATAAATTAAATCAAATTTAATTTACCTGATTTGGGTAATCCTATTACCCTGTAGATGATCCTGATTGCAGCGGAAGGTTCTGGATCTTAGCCACGCAAGCGCCTGGCCTCTACCGGTATCCACTCGGGTTGGATCTGGAGAACCTCTTCTTCTCTATCACACCTCCAAAAATCAGATCTGGATCTGATCTGGAGGATCTTCAAAACTCTTTTGAAGATCTGCAGTCGTCCTTTTGCAGCAGCGCAGCCTTCTTGCTTTTGATCGCCTTTCCTTGATCTGAATCGCACCAAACTAAGTCCAAAACACTTTTGGACGTGGAGAGCAAGGGGAGAAGAGAGTATGGCATGGAGAAGGAGGGGAGAGGCAGCCTTGGACGTGGGAAATCTCTATTGAATTCACTTAGGATTAGGGTTGGGCGCAGGGTCTTATTTATAGACCTCTTGTGATCCAACTCCTCTTCCTCTCAACCAATCACAACCCTTTGTGAAATCAGATCTAAATCTGATTGGTTGAAAAAGAGACCCCTGGATTCCTCCTTAGAGGGCGCCTAAGACCAGTCAAACTGGATTCTTAGTAGAACTCTGATTGGAATCCTAAAGGGAGGTGGAGTCCTTGTCCAACAAGGACTCCTAGGCGCCTCCTACTTGGGCTCACGCCACCCTTGGCGTGCGCCCTTCTCCTTGCCAGGTTCTGGCAGGGGGACAAGCCCCCACCAGCTCTCCAATAGGTGCATGACATGTGGTCAAAAGTCAAAGGGTCAATGGTCAACGTTTGACCAGTCAACGGTAGACTTTTGACCAAAGTCAAAGAACAAGAAATGGCAGGTGACCAAAAATGGCAGGTAATGTCTTACAAATAAGACAACCTATTCTGACTTGGACAACCTCCAGTCAGACCATATGAAGGCCTCTGATTGAGCACAAACTCCTTTGGCTCAGTCAGGACAACTTATTTATGATAGTAAAAGAAGAACGTTAGGTTCAATCGAGTGCTAGCACGATTTCCTTGAACCTAATTGAATCTCATTCAGATCAATTGAACTAGATCAGTTCAATTGATGATCACCAGATTCAAACCCTTGTTTGTGTGACCCAGTTAGGTTCAGTTCTGTATGGTAATGGGATATGTCATGATCTCTATCATAGACATCATCGAAACTCCTTTCGATGGATCAGAACTCTTCTGATTCGAACAGCTAGAATGATCGATCATCTAAATCATTCTAATTGCTCCCAAAATCCACCAGTGACACCTAGCAGTATATGGTGGCAACCCATCAGAGCTGAATGCGAACCTCTTGGTGCAGCTACCTGTGTGATTCAGTTCTTCTATCTTGAGCCCCGATCAGATTAGGGTTAAGGTGAACTCGTCAAACCCTAGTCTCTGTCATATGATGTAATCATTCGATTCGAGTCCAATGTGAAAATCTAAATAGAAACTCTTTCTATTATTTCACTCTACCATGGCCATGGATTTCTGGACTTGATTCTCATGATCATCATAGGGCTACTCCTCTACCACCGAGGTAGATAGATCCCATCTTGATGCAATCCAGTTCCTACAATGAACATGCTATAGCCAACATACACCTCAGGGTTCCATATGGCTAGGAGACCGAGTAATGGTGTAGTCAAACTATAACACCCTCAAGGTGAACTGCCGATGCATCTCAGGTCAAAGAACCAGACACACTACTGCAGCATCGAGTCAGTCATTGACGAGAAGGTAGACTTCCCTAATGACTACTCGAGGTGGTCACGCTCAGTGCCCTCGTTCTCTAACGAGTACCTGTACTCTCGCTCCGGTGTCTCCACACCGTAGACTCAAGACTCATCTACTAAAGAGAAGCGATCGTACACCAACCTTCCGGATCAATCACCATCCTCGTGATGATCCTATGGTCGGGAGCTGTTTATGAGTTAATAATGATTATTCATGTCTTAAATTTTCAACTCTTGAAAATATGAATTATCATTACCATTAACTCAAAGGATGTATCACAGACACTAAATACACATGTGTGATAGAAAATAACCCATTTCATTAATTATAGTCAAAATTACAATTTTGCCCCTAGAAGTGTATTACAAGTGTCAGCCAATTCTGGCTTCTAGGGCACATATATCTAACAGATTACAATTCTGGCTTCTAGGGCACATATATCTAACAATCAGACTTAATTCTCATGATCATCATAGGGCTGCTCCTCATCTACCGAGGTAGATAGATTCTCCTATTGGTGCAATCCAATTCCTACAATGAACATGCTATAGCCAACATACACCTCAGGATTTCTGAATGGCTAGGAGATCGAGTTATGGTGTAGTCAAACTATAACACCCTCAAGGTGAACTATCGATGCACCTCAGGTCAAAGAACCAGACACACCACTACAGCATCGAGTCAGTCATCGA
>QRFJ01001353.1:39402-66019 GCA_006176705.1 Cocos nucifera
GAGTCTGAGTCTACGGTGTGGAGACACCGGAGCGAGAGTACAGGTACTCGTTAGAGAACGAGGGCACTGAGCGTGACCACCTCGAGTAGTCATTAGGGAAGTCTACCTTCTCGTCAATGACTGACTCGATGCTGCAGTAGTGTGTCTGGTTCTTTGACCTGAGGTGCATCGGCAGTTCACCTTGAGGGTGTTATAGTTTGACTACACCATTACTCGGTCTCCTAGCCATATGGAACCCTGAGGTGTATGTTGGCTATAGCATGTTCATTGTAGGAACTGGATTGCATCAAGATGGAATCTATCTACCTCGGTGGTAGAGGAGCAGCCCTATGATGATCATGAGAATCAAGTCCAGAAGCCCATGGCCATGGCAGAGTGAAATAATAGAAAGAGTTTCTATTTAGATTTTCACATTGGACTCGAATCGAATGATTACATCATATGACAGAGACTAGGGTTTGACGAGTTCACCTTAACCCTAATCTGATCGGGGCTCAAGATAGAAGAACTTAATCACACAGGTAGCTGCACCAAGAGGTTCGCATTCAGCTCTGATGGGTTGCCACCATATACTGCTAGGTGTCACTGGTGGATTTTGGGAGCAATTAGAATGATTTAGATGATCGATCATTCTAGCTGTTCGAATCAGAAGAGTTCTGATCCATCGAAAGGAGTTTCGATGATGTCGATGATAGAGATCATGACATATCCCATTACCATACAGAACTGAACCTAACTGGGTCACACAAACAAGGGTTTGAATCTGGTGATCATCAATTGAACTGATCTAGTTCAATTGATCTGAATGAGATTCAATTAGGTTCAAGGAAAATCGTGCTAGCACTCGATTGAACCTAACGTTCTTCTTTTACTATCATAAATAAGTTGTCCTGACTGAGCCAAAGGAGTTTGTGCTCAATCAGAGGCCTTCATATGGTCTGACTGGAGGTTGTCCAAGTCAGAAAAGGTTGTCTTATTTTGTAAGACATTACCTGCCATTTTTGGTCACCTGCCATTTCTTGTTCTTTGACTTTGGTCAAAAGTCTACCTTTGACTGGTCAAATGTTGACCATTGACACTTTGACTTTTGACCACATGTCATGCACCTATTGGAGAGCTGGTGGGGGCCTTGTCCCCCTGCCAGAACCTGGCAAGGAGAAGGAGGGCGCACGCCACCCTTGGCGTGTGCCCAAGTTGGAGGCGCCTAGGAGTCCTTGTTGGACAAGGGACTCCATCTCCTTTTTGGATTCCAATTAGAGTTCTCCTAAGAACCAACTTTGACTGGTCTTAGGCACCCTCTAAGGAGGAATCCAGGGGACTCTATTCCCACCAATCAGATTTAGATCTGATTTCACAAAGGGTTGTGATTGGTTGGGAAGAAGAGGAGTTGGATCACAGCTTAGTCTATAAATAAGACCCTGCGCCCAACTCAAAGATTGAATTGAATCAATTCCCACGCCCCAAGGCTGCCTCTCCCCTCCTTCCTCCATGCCAAACCTCTTCTCCCTCTCCTCTCCACGTCCAAAAGGAGTTTTGGACCTTGGTTGGTGCGATCCAGATCAAGAGAAAGGCGACTGAAAGCTAGAAGGCTGCGCTGCTGCAAAGGACGACTGCTGATCTTCAAAAGGAGTTTTGAAGATCCTCCAGATCAGATCCAGATCTAATTTTTGGAGATGTGATAGAGAAGAAGAGGATCTCCAGATCCAGCCTGAGTGGATACCGGTAGAGGCCAGGCACTTGCGTGGCTAGATCCAGAACCTTCCGCTGCTTACAGGATCATCAACGGGTAATAGGATTACCCACATCAAGGTAAATTAAATTTGATTTAATTTATCTAATTTTTTATTTTATTTATTAAAATAATAAGAATTAGATCTAAAATATATCAAGATCTGATTAGATCAAAGAAAAAAATTTTTGAAATATATCTCTTGATCTGATCAGATCTGAACGAACCTGGTCCGGGAAAATCAGGATTTTCCCTTCAACTGGTATCAGAGCCAAGGTTCTAAAAGTGTTTAGATCTGAATTTTAAATTTATTTTAATTAAAAAATAAGTGATTTTAGATGTCACATGAGATGTGATCAGATCTGAAAATCAGAAAAAATTAAAATTAAATGATTTGGATCTAAGATTAGAAAATATGCATGACTAGTTCTAAAATAGAATAGTTCTATAGAATAGTCTTGCATGTTTTTGAATTTAATTTGATTAAATCATATTTTAGATCTATTTATTTACTATTTTTTGATATTATAATGGTTATAATAACATCTAAAAAATAGTAAATAAAAATTATTTAATTTTAAATATCATATGAGATATGATTGATGCATGTCTAGACTAGTTGTAGAATAGTTCTACATAATTGTCTAGATTAGAATTTATTTTGATTAGATCAATTTAAATCTAATTTTTTAGATTATTATGAGATAATTTAGATCTGAAAAATATGCATGATTCGATACATGAGATGTATGCAAAATATGCCATGATTAGATCTAATTTGTATATGAGATATATGATATAGATCTAAAACTGTTTTGTAGTATTGCATGTTCCTGATTAAGGCGTTCCTCTTGGCCGTCCGGTCATAAGAATGAAGAAGGGTTTAAAGGCCCTCTCTTCCCATTCGATGGGGTGTTCTTATGATGTGTAGGGGTGCTGCGTGTTCGTCCTTAATCAGAAATCCAAAACTTACTTTCTGCAAAACCCTAGATCCTGAAACCCTAGGATTTATTGTGCATATTTTGTTTATGAACCCTACTTAATTAAAAATTAAGATTATGAAATATTAATTAGGTCTAAAATTGAGAATTTCAGATCTAAGACATATTCATAATACTGGGTTCGGGCTTGGGTAGCTCAATTAGGTCTAAGCGGTTGATCAAACCGAATCAAGAGTTGGTTAGATGGGATCAACAATGCTTAAATTGACCAGCCTAATAGGATTAAGTCTGGGTCAAGATCGAGTCACGATCAAGCAAGACCTAATTAGGCTCAGAGGTTAGAGTCTGGATTGTAGGCTAACCCAATTGGTTCTGACTCAACAATTTGGTGTCTAAGGTAAGTTTGGCACATACGACCGACTGATTTTTAATTGGAAGCTACTCGACCTGAATGCATTCTTGTACGAGTTAATGGCATATTCCTTCCACCGGTCTCACTTACCTGGCCATATCTGTTGACACAGTTCTGATCTGAGGTGGTCAATAATCCGAGCTAACCCATGCCACTAGGTTAGTCATAATTGTTATGACTATGACAAGTCTAGTTTAATGAGACCTGAATCAATTCTCCCTAAGAAAAGATTAAGTCTGAGGTCTTCCACCATTGTAGATGTGCGGGCCCTTCCCGGGGTTGATTGTTCTCGGCTGGATACAGTGGCTCAGTTGCACCGAAAAGATGCAACCATGTCTATTAGGCATTGGATGCTATGGGCTGGAGGATGAGTTGGGCTCAATATTTCGGATACGGTGAGAGACTCAATTAGGAACCCCAGTCTATGCAAATGGTGGGTCTGACTTAACTAAGGAGTGGATCAATATTCGGATACGGTGAGATTCATGAATTAGAGACCAAGTTTGGGTGCACCATGATTAGAGAATCATTGAACAAGAGTTGTTCACTCATTGGCTAACCCATCACCAATAACTGTTAGGTGAGGTGATGAGTCAGTTGGTGAGACCGCACCACCCACTAGAAATCATTAATCATGGAGATTTTTGCATCTCTACAGAGGGAGTGTAGGGATCCGAGAAAATAGTGGGAGCTAATTTGTTTAAAAATAAAATCCTAAATAAATTGGTCAAGTCATAATTACAGTATCTAACTAGAATCTTTGACTCTCTACAGAAAAATGTCTGCCTCCAACCCATTGGCACGTATCCTGGACACACATAGACTGACCGGACCCAATTATAAAGATTGGCTCAGGAACTACAAAATTATTTTGGGTTCCGAGAAGTTAACCCATGTATTGGACCAGGACCCTCCCACCTTACCAGCCCCATCCATCTGTTGAACAGAGAGCGTCTCTGGAAAAATGGATAGACGAAGATAATAAGGCCAGATATTACATGTTGGGCTCGATGTCTGATGAGCTCCAGCGCCAACATGAAGATATCGGGACTGCTCGCCAAATGTTGGCTCACCTGCAGGAGATGTTTGGTGAACAGAGTCGCGCAGCCAAATATCAAGTCACGAAATGACTTTTTAAGGCTAAGATGCGTGATGGGCAGTCAGTCCAAGATCACTGTCTGATGAATGATCAAGGACATGGAAGAGCTTGAGAAGCTCGGTGTGAAGTTAGACTTGGATCTGCAGAACGATATTATTCTGCAATCCTTGACTGATGCATATGGGCAATTCATCATGAATTACCACATGCATAAACTTCAAAATTCCTTGGCCGAATTAATGAATATGCTGGTTACCGCTGAGCTTTCTATGAAAGGTTCTAAAGGCTCAGTTCTTGCTATGGAACGGACTTCTTCCAAAAGAAAGTCTTATGGAAAGAAAAAGAAGTCTGTGAAAAAGCAAAAGGTGGAAGGAGGAAAAGAAGAAGAAGGCAGAGCCGAAGAAGAAAGGCCGATGTCAAAGGAAAGTGTTTCCATTGCAACAGCGACGGCCATTGGAAGCGGAACTGCCCTACTTACCTGGCCACCCTGAAGAACAAGAAGGAAGGTCCTTCTGGAGGTATGCTCGTTATTGAGTCTAACCTTACGGTTTCTTCTGCATCCAGTTGGGTGCTTGACTCTGGTTCTAGTGCTCATCTGTGCACTTCCATGCAGGGTCTTGAGGATAGCAGGAGGCTGAGGGATGGAGACATGATCCTACGCATCGGTAATGGAGCAAGAGTTGCTGCAGTAGCCGTGGGAACATACCCTCTTCGATTACCATCTGGTTTAGACTTAGTTTTGAAAGACTGTTATTATGTGCCTGCAGCTAGCAGGAATTTGATTTCTGTTTCATGCTTAGCACTAAGAAGGCTATGTGATTACCTTCTTTAAGGACCATTGTAACATTCTTTATGAAAGAAATAAAATTGCAAATGGTTTTCCTTATTAATGGTCTTTATCAGCTACATATTGATGTACCTATTCTAACTATCGAGCAAAACGTGAATGCCAAACGACCTAGGGATAGTCCAAACGATAGATATCTATGGCACCTGAGATTAGGTCATATAGCAGAAGATAGGATCAACAAATTGGAGAAAAATGGGCTATTGAGTCCATTGACTTTCGAGTCATATCCAACTTGTGAATCTTGTCTTCAAGGCAAAATGACTAAACTCCCTTTTGTTGGACATGGGGAGAGGGCCACAGATCTCCTTGCCCTAGTACATACTGATGTGTGCGGCCCATTTGATGTGCCGGCTAGAGGCAATTTTGTCTACTTCATTACCTTTACCGATGATCTGTCTAGGTATGGGTATGTGTATCTTATGAGACACAAGTCTGAAGCTTTTGAAAAGTTCAAAGAATTCAGACATGAAGTAGAAAAACAAACTGGAAAAACCCATTAAGGTTCTTCGATCAGATCGAGGAGGTGAATACCTTAGCCGAGGAATTCCTAGACTATCTCAAGGAAAAATGGCATAGTCTCTCAATGGACTCCACCAGGAACACCTCAACTCAACGGGGTTTCAGAATGGAGAAATCGGACTCTATTGGATATGGTTCGATCCATGATGAGCTTCACAGACCTCCCTGATTTTCTTTGGGGACACTCATTGTTAACTTCAATTTATCTACTGAATAGGGTTCCCTCTAAAACCGTTCCTACCACACCGTATGAGATATGGCACGGTAAGAAACCAAGTCTGAGTCATCTCAGAATTTGGGGTTGTCCGGCTCATGTCAAAAGACAACAAGCGGACAAGTTAGAGTTTAGGTCCTTTAGAGCTCGATTCATAGGATATCCTAAAGAGTCATTAGGATACTATTTCTACATTCCAGAAGACCACAATGTGATTGTGAGTCGACATGCCATCTTTCTTGAAAAATAGTTTATTCAAGATAGCGGCATTGGAAAGCAGATTAAGCTTGATGAGAAAGTCTCACAAGTACAACGAGCTAAGGACCAATTGGAACCAAATCAGGTTGAGCCAATAAGAACACTACCTCCTCCACCTCGTAGATCGGAAAGAGTTTTCCATCCCCCTGAAAGATACTTAGGTATTATTTCAGAGGAAGTAGAGAAAATGTTCCTCGTAGGTAATGGTGCTCATGGTGATGATCCCAAAACCTACAACGAGGCGATATCAGATATCGACTCCGAGAAATGGCTAGAGGCAATGCAGTCAGAAATTGACTCGATGCACTCAAACCAAGTCTGGACCTTGGTAGATCCACCAGAAGGTATAGTACCTATTGGGTGTAAATGGATCTTCAAGAGAAAGATTGGTGCAGATGGGAATGTGGAGACATTCAAGGCTAGACTAGTGGCAAAAGGTTATAGTCAACGCGAAGGCATTGACTATCAGGATACCTTTTCTCAGTGGCTATGCTAAAATCCATCCGCACATTGCTTGCCGTTGCAGCCTATTTCGATTATGAAATATGGCAAATGGACGTGAAAATGGCATTCTTAAATGGATATCTTGAGGAAGATATCTATATGGAACAGCCGCTAGGTTTCACATCCAGTGATACTGATCACAAGGTTTGCAAGCTGCAAAGGTCCATATATGGACTTAAGCAAGCATCTCGGAGCTGGAACACTCATTTCAATGATGTGATCAAAACGTTTGGTTTCATCAAAAATGAAGAGGAACCATGTGTTTTCAAAAAGGTCAGTGGGAGCGCTGTTGTCTTCCTCGTATTGTACGTGGATGACATCCTCCTTATTGGGAATGATATTCCCATGTTATGACAACAGTCAAATTATGGTTGTCCAAGGAATTCTCCATGAAAGACCTAGGTGAAGCATCCTTTATTCTAGGAATTAAGGTCTATAGGGATAGACCGAATAGGATGCTAGGACTTTCACAGAAGATGTACATAGAGAAAGTACTAAAGAGGTTTAGTATGGAAAACTCTAAGAGGGGATTAATACCCTTCAGACATGGTATTCATCTTTCCAAGAAGATGTGCCCTAGCACACCTGAGGAAATAGAACGCATGAGCAAGATCCCTTATGCTTCTGCAATAGGGAGCCTCATGTATGCCATGCTATGTACACGACCTGATATAGCCCATGCTGTGAGTGTCACAAGCAGATATCAGTCAAATCCAGGTGAAGAACACTGGACTTCTGTGAAATGTATCCTTAAGTACTTGAGAAGAACTAAGGATATGATGTTGGTCTTTGGTAATGGAGAACTCCAAGTCCAGGGATACACAGACTCGGATTTCATGTCCGATATAGATGATCGAAAGTCGACATCTGGGAGTCTGTTTGTGTGCAATGGTGGTGCTGTCAGCTGGAAGAGTTCCAAGCAAACGGTGATAGCAGATTCCACCATGGAAGCAGAATATATCGCTGCATCAGAGGCTGCGAAGGAAGCATTCTGGTACAAGAAGTTTGCTGCAGAAATTGGAGTAATGCCATCAGATGCCATTCCTCTATACTGCGACAACAATGGCGCCATAGCCCTTGCTAAGGAGCCGAGGTCTCACCAGAAATCCAAGCACATTGAGCGGCGATACCACCTCATCCGCGATTACCTCGAGAAGGGTTACGTCGAGGTCAAGAGAGTCAACTCCACAGATAATGTGGCAGACCCACTTACAAAGCCGTTGGGCCAGCAGAAGATCGAAGCCCACCTTGAGAAGATGGGACTTAGACTTGTAGCCAATTGGCTTTAGGACAAGTGGGAGATTGTTAGATATATGTGCCCTAGAAGCCAGAATTGGCTGACACTTGTAATACACTTCTAGGGGCAAAATTATAATTTTGACTATAATCAATAAAATGGGTTATTTTCTATCACATATGTGTATTTAGTGTCTGTGATACATCCTTTGAGTTAATGGTAATGATAATTCATATTTTCAAGAGTTGAAAATTTAAGACATGAATAATCATTATTAACTCATAAAATGCTCCCGACCATAGGATCATCACGAGGATGGTGATTGATCCGGAAGGTTGGTGTACAATCGCTTCTCTTTAGTAGATGAGTCTTGAGTCTACGGTGTGGAGACACCGGAGCGAGAGTACAGGTACTCGTTAGAGAACGAGGGCACTGAGCGTGACCACCTCGAGTAGTCATTAGGGAAGTCTACCTTCTCGTCAATGACTGACTCGATGCTGCAGTAGTGTGTCTGGTTCTTTGACCTGAGGTGCATCGGCAGTTCACCTTGAGGGTGTTATAGTTTGACTACACCATTACTCGGTCTCCTAGCCATATGGAACCCTGAGGTGTATGTTGGCTATAGCATGTTCATTGTAGGAACTGGATTGCATCAAGATGGAATCTATCTACCTCGGTGGTAGAGGAGCAGCCCTATGATGATCATGAGAATCAAGTCCAGAAGTCCATGGCCATGGCAGAGTGAAATAATAGAAAGAGTTTCTATTTAGATTTTCACATTGGACTCGAATCGAATGATTACATCATATGACAGAGACTAGGGTTTGACGAGTTCACCTTAACCCTAATCTGATCGGGGCTCAAGATAGAAGAACTTAATCACACAGGTAGCTGCACCAAGAGGTTCGCATTCAGCTCTGATGGGTTGCCACCATATACTGCTAGGTGTCACTGGTGGATTTTGGGAGCAATTAGAATGATTTAGATGATCGATCATTCTAGCTGTTCGAATCAGAAGAGTTCTGATCCATCGAAAGGAGTTTCGATGATGTCGATGATAGAGATCATGACATATCCCATTACCATACAGAACTGAACCTAACTGGGTCACACAAACAAGGGTTTGAATCTGGTGATCATCAATTGAACTGATCTAGTTCAATTGATCTGAATGAGATTCAATTAGGTTCAAGGAAATCGTGCTAGCACTCGATTGAACCTAACGTTCTTCTTTTACTATCATAAATAAGTTGTCCTGACTGAGCCAAAGGAGTTTGTGCTCAATCAGAGGCCTTCATATGGTCTGACTGGAGGTTGTCCAAGTCAGAAAAGGTTGTCTTATTTTGTAAGACATTACCTGCCATTTTTGGTCACCTGCCATTTCTTGTTCTTTGACTTTGGTCAAAAGTCTACCTTTGACTGGTCAAATGTTGACCATTGACACTTTGACTTTTGACCACATGTCATGCACCTATTGGAGAGCTGGTGGGGGCCTTGTCCCCCTGCCAGAACCTGGCAAGGAGAAGGGGGCGCACGCCACCCTTGGCGTGTGCCCAAGTAGGAGGCGCCTAGGAGTCCTTGTTGGACAAGGACTCCATCTCCTTTTTGGATTCCAATTAGAGTTCTCCTAAGAATCCAACTTTGACTGGTCTTAGGCACCCTCTAAGGAGGAATCCAGGGGACTCTATTCCCAACCAATCAGATTTAGATCTGATTTCACAAAGGGTTGTGATTGGTTGGGAAGAAGAGGAGTTGGATCACAAGCTTAGTCTATAAATAAGACCCTGCGCCCAACCCTAATGATTGAATGAACAATTCCCATGCCCCAAGGCTGCCTCTCCCCTCCTTCTCCATGCCAAACCTCTCTTCTCCCTCTCCTCTCCACGTCCAAAAGTGTTTTGGACTTAGTTTGTGCGATTCAGATCAAGGAAAGGCGATCAAAAGCTAAGAAGGCTGCGCTGCTGCAAAAGGACGACTGCAGATCTTCAAAAGAGTTTTGAAGATCCTCCAGATCAGATCCAGATCTGATTTTTGGAGGTGTGATAGAGAAGAAGAGGATCTCCAGATCCAACCCGAGTGGATACCGGTAGAGGCCAGGCGCTTGCGTGGCTAAGATCCAGAACCTTCCGCTGCAATCAGGATCATCTACAGGGTAATAGGATTACCCAAATCAGGTAAATTAAATTTGATTTAATTTATCTAATTTTATTTTATTTTATTTATTAAAATAATAATAATAAGAATCAGATCTGAAACATATATCAAGATCTGATTGAGATCAAGAGAAAAATTTTTGAAATATATCTCTTGATCTAATCAGATCTGAACGAACCTGGACCGGGAAATCAGGATTTTCCTTCCAAGAAAAAGAAAAAGAAAGTTCTTCGGGTTTTTTTTGTTTTTTATCTCACAGAGGGAAGTGTAGGAAGGATTAGCACAATACTAGCATACTGTGCTGATTTCCTGTCGCTGAATTTTAGATCAATGATCGAGGCTTCGTGTGGACTTTCTATAGAGGCTGGACACATGTGTGGCTTGAAGTAATGACCTCAGCCTTAGATTAGCACGTTGAAGATCCCAACTTGCAAAAGATAAAAAAAATTCGATCTCTTTCTCCTACTAGATTAGATATTGTCTCGATTTAATGTTGATATGATCAACATCATTATATTTATTTAATATTTAATTTTAGATTTATTTGCATACATAGATCATGTTATTAGATCATAAATCTAAAATTTATTTATATATTTTAATAAAATAATATGATTAATTTATTGCATTCGTTGATCTATTTTAAAAAAAATTTAAAATACCTACATGAAATCCTCCCAAGTCTTCCGTCTCATGCCCGATTCACCTCCACTTGGAGCTCCACCTTGCACTAAGATTCCCACCATGAGGTAGTATCTTCCATACTTTCTTTCTCTAATCACCATCCTACTATCGTGCATGATCTTCAGGATTCCTTCATCAGCTTTCCATCTGAAGTCGGTCGAATCCAGTTTGCTCAGTGAAATTAGATTCTTCTTAAAGTTGGGTATGTATCAGACCTCACCCAACTTCTTCACTATTCCATCATGGAGCTTCATGCTGACCGTCATGCTATCCTTGATCTCGTAGCTTGATTTATTCGGTAAGAATACATTTTCTGCATTGATCTCTAGGGAGTTAAACAGCTCCTCTCTGCAACATGCATGATGAAAACAAGCAGAATCCATAATCCACTGAAAGAAAGAAGTAGATACCTCATCAGTTACCAGAAAGATATTATCATTACCTTCTGTACCGCTACTGGCCATTACCATATTAGCCTGCATCTGATCTTTGAATAATTGGCAATCTTTGACATGATGCCTCAACTCATCATACTGATAGCACCCGATCTTGCTCTGATCCCTTATCCTAGACCTGGACCTGGACCTAGACTCGGACCCCCCACCATGCAATCTCCTACCACTCCATCTACTACCACTTGTTCCTCTAGAAACTGCCAAAGCTAATCCACCATTTGAGCTTGAAGCTAAATTTTTCCTCCTAGGAATCTCATTTTGGAGAATCACCATAGTAACCTTGTCCATCTTGATGGTGCTTTTTTCTATTAGAAGAGCAGTCACCAAAGACTCATACGAAGGGAGAAGCAATGCTAGCAAGATTAATGTCCTAGTTTTCTCCTTAATTTTTTTATCAATGCTGAGGAGGTTGGTGAGGATCTTCTTAAAGTTGGATAGATGCTCCTGCATGCTTTAACCTTCATCAATCTATAGCTGATAAAATTATCTCTAAAGGAATAGTGTGTTGGTGATTGACTTCATCAATTTATAGATGACAAAATTATCTCTTTGAGTTTCAACCATACCGTTATCAAAAAAGTCTTGTCAAGTATATGGATCACCACATCATCCTCTAAGTATAAGCGGATCATGCTCACTGCCTACATTTGGAGCTGCTTTCAATCCTACACCTTTATAGTAGTCGACATCTCCTCATATATGAGAGCATTGATCAAATCTTGTTGGATGAGAACATCCTTCATCCTTACTTACCACAACGAGAAGTTGCCTTTTTTTATTGAACCTGTTGATCTCCACTTCGACTGCACTTATCTTCTTTATATTTTTTAATCTTGATCACTATTGCCACAATCTATGGTTTGGTACTTTCTAGCTCTGATATCAATTGTTAGGGATCTTGTACCAAAATATTATGGTAGAAAGAAAAAGAAATAAAAAGAGCACAATCAAGTACGTAGATTAGACCAAGGTCTACCTTCATGGGACATACAAGGATTCACTATGAGAAAGAAATAAATAGAAGAGAAGATTGTCCACTCTCAACACTCGTATATAATCCTCTCAACTAGAAGCTATCCTTATAGAGCTGTCTCCTAAAGATCCCTTGAAATGATTGCTGTCCACTGCTTAGCTGTCCATCCGAAGCTCCCTGCTCTTGCTGTCCATTGGCGCCCTTTAAAGTTTGATGACTACTGCCGTTGAACTTGACTCTCGGCTACTAGAGACCTGCTAAACCACACCTTGCTCTCAATCTGCCATAGGTTTTTTATAAGCCTGAAACTGAGCTCAAATCAGAGATCTATCTCAATTTATAACTCAAATATGCCTTTGACCACATCCGCAAGCCCCTAAGCTACTTGATCTTAATCAGGAGTGATGCAAGCCATCGGGTTGCACAAATGGTCCATGAAAAACCCCAGGACCATGTAAAATAGGATAAAAAATGCTCCCGATCCATGGTGGACCACATGAAATGGGGCAGGAAATGACCCCGATCCACGGCCATGCATGGACCATGTGAAATTGGGCCTGCACACGCATTCGCCTGAGCTGGGCCACGCTCGCGCATGCCTGCACTAGGCCACAACCTTGTGGTTGGCTCGTGCCTCATGCTAGGCCCTAGCAGCCTATTAGCTTTCGCTGGCCCATTGGCCCTACTGGCAGTCTGTGGGTCATACCAGCCTGCTATTGATCTTTCTTCACGTGTATCTCCTCTATCTGAACTTTGATTGGGGTGTTCTTGGGCTCGTTGGACTCTGTTCATCATCCTAGACCTCACTGTGGACTTATTATGGGAGAATTCAAAGCATTTTCCTTAACAAACTAGCAGCTCACTTAATTTTGCAACCATCTTCCTCATGGGCCCAAGTTGTGGGTGCAAAATATCACTTCAAAGGGTCATGGGACTCTTATTCCAAGGCTAGATATTGCTCTGCTATATGGGGTAAAATTGTTGCCTATGGTAAAAGAGTTCAAAACAAATTTCAATGGCTAATTTGTAGTGGTTAAAATGTCAATGTGCTTGCTGATCCTTGGATTACTAATATAGCCCTTCTTAAATAGCCCGCCTTCCTAAAGATGGATATTAATATTGATGACATGCAAGTCTCTAATTTCATCACTTTGTCTTATAATTGGGATCTGAATCTTTTGAGCCATTGTTTTGCAACTGATTTGATGAATCAGGTCCAAAGAATCCCTATAATTCATGGACTTAGGCTTGATCATCTGGTTTTGTGCCATTCTTGAGCTAGTTCTCTTTGTCTGACTTCTCTAATCCTTCTTCACGATCTCAATTGCCTCATAATGTTAACTTCAAGTGGGTCTAGAATCTTAAAATCCCTCCATGAGTTAAGATGTTCTAGTGGTGACTTGTGTGGAACAGGGTGCCTTACAAATTTGTTTTGATTAGAAGAGGAATCATTCCTAACAATGAATTTTTTTTGTGATGTCTGTCATCAAATGAAAGAGGACTGTGATAATGTCATTATTAGCTAGAGGTAAACTTGGCTTCGATTGACCGGAGCCCAACCTACATCCAATCAGATCTTCGGTCGTTCGATCAATGCACATCTTCGAGCACGCATCTAAAAAGGCGCATCGACTGAAAAAAATAGGCACTTGTGCCTAAAAAAAAAAAATACCTGCTTGAAAAAAAATTAGAAAAAAAATAAAAGCTAAAGCTAAAAAAAGCCTAAAAAAATTCAAAAAAAAATAAAAAGAAGCCTAAAAACATTCAGAAAAAAAAATCTGAAGAGAGAGAGAGAGAGAGAGAGAGGGAAAGAAGTCACCTTCTTTCCCAAGAATGCGCCTTCTTTCCCTCTCTCTCTCTCTTTTTTTTTTATTTTTCTTTCTCAAGGTGTAGGGTTCTTTTTTTGAATTTTTTTTCAATTTTTTTGTCTTCAGGCCAAAAAAAGCTTTTTTTTTCTATAAGGCTGAAAAAGTACCTGAAAAAAAACTAAATCAAAGTGCACCTTTCTTTTTCATTTTTTTAAAATTTTTTAGATTTTTTTTCAAGACCTGGAGGCACCTAAGGCCACCTTCACATGCCTCCAAGCAAAAAAAAAAAGACTAAAAAAAATGAAAAAAACTAAAAAAAAGTTAAAAAAACATGTCTATTTTTTTTTTTGAATTTTTTAGGCTTTTTTTTTGGCATTTTTTTCGAACTTTTTTTCAGGCGACAAGCCTTTTTTTTATTTTTTTCAGGCACAAGTGCACCTGCTTTTTTCAGCTGGTGTGCATTTGAAGATGTGGCTGATCGAATGATCGAGAATCCAACTAGATGTAGGCACCTAGTCTACCTCTTATTAGCTGCTCATTTGCAAAGTCTTACTAGATCCACTTTGAAAACCTTAGCGATGCAAATTTCTATCCTACTTCTCTATCGACCCTAGTTCAAAATTTATCTAGTGTCAAGGTAGAGGGGGACCGAAAATACTTAATTGCTTATTTGGCTTGGTTCATATGAATTGTTTGCAATGAGCACTTATTTCACCAAATTAATTAGTTCCCTTATCACTTGATCAGGAAGGCTTTTGTTAGTTATATGAATTTTGGGTCTATACAAAACCAGAGCTTCCTTAATACCTTGTCTAGGCACTAGGGTAGTGGCTTGCAGAAATTACGCATGTTCTCTCCTTCTAATAGAGTCTGGTAGCTGCCTCCTCTCTCTAGGGTACTAAAGGTGAACTTTGATTTATCTATTAAAACCAATCAAGTAGTAGCTGGGTTTGTAATTTGAAATGAGATGGGGAAAACACTTCGAGCAGGTGGAAAACTCCTGATGCTTTCTTTTGTACTAATGGTTGAGCTAACTATTGCTTGGCTAGGGTTAGGATGTGTTTAGGAGTTTGGGGCTAAGCAAATTTGGATTGAAGGTGACTCCTTCACTATAATTAACTAGCTCAAGGGCCTTGCCTCTTCTAGAATGAAACACAATCCAATTCTATAGAATATTTTGTTGGAAATTATGTCTCAAAGCTAATCGTCAGCCTGTTGATGGTTGAGCTAATTTTATAAATTATATATAATTTATTTATAAATAAAAAAAATATTTTGTCTTATTCATCATAAGTTGTGCATCTTTCTTTTATGAACTCTTGTATTATGATGAAGTCTTTAGGACTATTTAAAATTGATAAAGAAGAATTTATCATTTAGTCATTAAATCTGTTCGCAATCAAATGATACATTGTTACCTAGGATGATAATATTTATCGAGTGTAGGTCATTGTGTGTCATATAAGTTAATTATCCTTTTAACTAAGGAGTGTGGAGATACTAATATGGCATGCAGATGAGATGTAGAGGTACATCTACACTAAACATGACCAACTTTAGAGTATTCTGCTATAAAGATTTATTCTGAAGGAATATGGTTATAAGTATCCCTCCAACCAGAGATCATCACAGTGACTTGCAAGCAACTCACTATGCTTTGGTGCTAGACTACCTAAATTTTTAATTCAGTAATAGAAGATTTTTAAGCACCATCAAATACTTTTAAAGTTAGTATATGAGTCAAGATGGGATTGACTACTCCTTGTTTCAGAAAATGTGTTATATTATATTTCAATTTAGCAAAATTTTGGCCAGAATAGCTCTTGTGAGGAGTCACAGGACTGATTGCATTGAGATACATTATGGATGTATTTTTTTAAGAGTTGATATTTTAACTTTAAATCATCCTAAATATAGAGGTCAAAGGAATGAATTATATAGTAACCATAGACTAGGGTTCTTGAATGTTGCTTTACATACATTCAATCTATTCAGATGACTGGTATCATTGCTACAAGATCACTTTGATTAGTGTAGAAATTTATTTCTATGCTACCAATTTAAGTTTAAACCTATAGAGTCACACACGTAAGAGATTTTTGTCTGATCGGATGGTTGATTAATAATTATGAATCATTTTAGGATCAAATCGTCAATATGATTAATGATTGATCAAGTATAAGTGTTGCAGAAGGATATTAACATTTGGATTTCTAATTGACTCAATTAGATTGAGTATTAGGGATGAGATCAAGTCTAATTAAATTAGATTCAATTTGGTTTGCTTTGGATTTGATTAGGTCAAGTCTAATTGGTTTATGAGATAACCCAATTACAAGGGAGATTAATTCTCTATTCGATTAGAACTTGAGTATACCTAATTCCTAATTAACTTAGGATTTAAATTAGATTTAAATAAGATTTAATCATATTTAAATAGGCTCTTAATTAGACTAGGATCATCCTTAATTAGGTTACACCAATCCTAATTTAAATAGGATTAACATTGGTTTGATAAAAAAGAATAAGAGAGCATAGTTGGACTGGGACTCTCTTCTCTCTCCCTTGTGCCAAATATTCAAGCTCCACACCCACATATTTTGAGTTTGATGTGTGTTTTCTCATGCCTAAGAGAGCCCCACACATGCCCCTCCCTCTTGGTTTAGGAATAAAGTTTGACTAGATCAAATGTTGACCCGCCCAAGTGATTTTGATGATGACCAAACATTAAAGCAAATAACTATTAATATACTCTATTTTAAGTGTTATAATGATAGAAGAAAGAGAGCTCTTTGATCAAAATGAGAATGACACAGTTTAATTTAAATAAAAATCAAATCTTCTTGATTGGTACAAAAAAATCCTTTAAAATAGCTTTAGAGCAATTTTTGAGATGTCTCAAAATTTTTTTGAGAGCTCTCGTGAGGATTGGCACATCCAGATGAGCTTTTGGCATGGTTTCAACAGATCTCGAGTGAATCTCGAGAGCTCTCGATCTCAAGAGATAGAAATAGTTTCTACGCTCTGGGAGCGAGAGGTCTCCCAGTATTCTCGAGAGATCTCATGCTTCCGACGAGAGCTCTTATTCAAAATCAAGAGCTCTCGATCTTAGGTGAGTCAATATTTTTAGAAAGCTATTTTTTTGAGTGACTGAAGGTGAGAGCTCTCTTGATCAAATCGAGAGATCTCGTAACCTGGTGAGACATCTCGAGATAAATCGAGAGGTCTCGAGACATGGCGACAGCCTTTTGATGGGACATTCTAGATTGAATTTTCTCAACTCAAATGGCTAGTTGCTGCTCTCCAATGATTGGATTTTATTTTTTTTGAACTTCAATCATCACCAGAAGAGAGAGAATGCACTAGATATAAAAGGAAGAAGATGTATTTTTGAAAGACCTAAGAAAAATGAGAGAAAGGAATGCATGCCTTGTTTTTCAATGAATACACAAATCTCCAATCAAATAGTTCTCTCAAGCATTGAAAAGCCCTCAAGTGCAATAATTCTAAATTCAAGGAGGCTTCCAATGAACTGCAATGATAATCTTTCTGCTCATTCAATGGAGCATTCTTTGTTGTAAAATCTTTCTTTCTCTTTCTATGTATTTGGTTTCAGTAGGGATTGGAACTTAGGCTTTAGGATTTTTCTCCCCATTATTTCTCTCAGTTTGATTTGTCTAATCTTTGTAAGAATTGTGGTTGGTAAACCTAAGAAAAAAGTCAACTAGATTTTTGGATAGTGAGTCTGAAAAAACTATCCGGCTGTAATCTTGCAGGATTATAGTGGAATTTCCAAGAGTCTTGCTTGGAGAGTGGACGTAGGTGCTGGGAGTGCACCAAATCACTATAAAATTCTCTTATTTGTGTGCATGCGATTGCTTGTGTCTTTTATTTGCTCTCTCATTTGATTCACATAGGCTTCAAATGTTTTCACCACACATATCTGCTTTAAATTTTTGAAAATCCAATTCACCCCCCTCCTCTTGGGTTGTCTATCTGGGCAATAATTGATATCAGAGCCTTGATTCTCTACTAATTATTAATTTTATCAACTAGAGATAAAGATCATGTCAACCTAACTAGGAGGTTCACTTGTCAAAGGACAATCCACAAATAGGCCACCTCTTTTTAATGGATCCAACTATACCTATTGGAAAGCTCGCATGCGCATTTTTATTCAAGCCCTCGACTATGACATATAGAGTGTCATTGTTAATGGCCCACACACAACTATAATCATTGTCAATGGCATATCTTCTCCTAAGCTAGAGAAGAATTGGGATAAGATAGATAAGAAACTTGTCCAATTAAATGCCAAGGCAATGAATGTACTCTACTATGCCCTTGATGCAAATGAGTTTAACCAAAATTTTACTTACAATTCAGCTAAAAAAATTTGGGATAGACTTGAGGTCACACATGAAGGGACAAATCAAGTAAAAGAAACAAAGATTAACATGCTAGTTCACAAATATGAGTTATTTAAAATGGATCCTATTGAATCTATCACTAGCATGTACATAAAATTCACTGATATTATAAATGGTTTGAAAAGCTTAGAAAAAATTTATACTAATAGTAAATTGGTAAGAAAGATTCTCAAGTCTTTGCCTAGGACATGGAAAGCCAAGGTGACAGACATCTAGGAGGCAAAGGATCTGAACACTCTACCTCTAGAGAAGTTCATTGGATACCTGATGACACATGAGCTTGCCATGAGTCGGCACAATGAAGAGGACAACAAGAAGAAGAAAATAATAGCACTGAAATCCATGGCAGCTGAAGAAAATGATGATCTATCCACTAGTGAGGAGAATGATAAAGAAACGGCCTTGGTGATCAAAAAATTTAAGAAATTTATGAAAAAAAGAAGACAGGGATTTAAGAAGAGGAGCTTCATTAGAGGAGAAGCCAGTAGGGAGAAGGAGAAAGAAAAAGAGAAGGATCAGCTCACTTGCTATGAATGCAAGAAGCCAGGACATTTTATGGCAGAATGTCGTCAGTTGAAGAAGGGATCAAAAAGAACAAAAAAGAAAGCAATGTTAGTAACTTGGAGCGATAGTGACGAGTCAAGCTCGGAGGAAAAAACCAAATGAAGTAAACTTATGTTTCATGGCACAAGATGATGGGTATCCTCCACTCTTGACTCAGATTTTAATTTTGATGAGCTTCAAGATGCTTTTAATGATTTGATGAAAGATTTCAAAAAGATTAGTACAAAAAATAAAAATCTTAAGAAAATGATTCAAACTCTTTTAAAAGAAAAGAAAGAGGTAATTAGTAACCACAACAAGTTAAAAGAAGAAAACAATATCCTAAAGGATGAATTAGATAAATTAAAACCTTTAGTTGATAAATTTACTTATAGTTCTAAAAATTTTAAATATTCATAAAGGAGTTTATAATAAAGTTAGACTAGGATATAAACCTAAAGACAAAACTAAGTTTCTAAAGAATTTTTTATTGCACCCATTTTAATTAGCACTTCACATATCACTCACTTTAAATGCAAAAAAAGTAGGAAATAAAGCATTTGAGTGTAATACTAGAAAATTCAGTGAAAAATAAGTTAAAAGAATTTGGGCTCCAAAAGAAATCATGACCACTAATCCAAAAAAGATCCAAGAAGATTTGGGTACTTGAAACTATCACTTGATTGTTTGTGTAGGAATGCCTTGCAGCCCAAGGATCCAAATGGAAGTGGTACTTAGATAACGGCTGCTCAAGACATATATCAGATGATAAGGAGCAATTCGTCATCCTAAAAAGGAAGGAGGAGTAGTCACCTTTGGCAACAATGAAAAAAGCAAAATATTTGGCAATAATAAAATTTAGATTACTCCTTCCATCTTTATAGATAATATATTATTAGTTGATAATTTAAAATATAACTTACTTAGTATTAGTCAACTATGTGATAAAGGTTTTAAAGTTTTCTTTGAATCTTCTTTATGCAAAGTATCTAGTTCCTTGGATGATAGTTTAAAATTCATTGAATTTAGGCGTGGCAACATCTACATGGTGAATCTTGATGAAATTGCCATGAAGAATGGCCAACACCTAGTTGCAATGAATGCTAACATCAAAGAAACTAGTTGACTTTGGCACCATAGGTTAGGTCATGCTAGCATGCATACTCTATATAAATTGCTTAATAAAGACTTAGTTAAGGGGCTACGAAAACTAAATTTTAAAGTTGATCATGTTTGTGATACTTGCCAATTTGGAAAACAAACTAGGAGGAGTTTTAAATCTAAAAATATGATTTCAACTTCTAAGCCTCTTGAATTAATACATATAGATTTGTTTGGACCTACTAGGACCACAAGTCTAGGAGGAAAGAAGTATGGTCTTATCATTATTGATGACTACTCTCATTTCACTTGAGTTTTATTTTTAGCCCACAAAGATAAAGCATTTTCAATATTTTCAAAGTTTTATAAGAAGATAACAAATGAAAGTGTTTCCATTGTAATACTGATGGCCACTGAAAGCGAAACTGTCCTATATATTTGGCCACCCCAAAGAATAAGGAGACAGATCCTTCTTAAGGTATGCTCATTATTAAATCTAACCTTATGGTTTCTTCTACATCCAGTTGGATGCTTGACTCTGGTTCTAGTGCTCATTTATGCACTTTCATGTAGGGTCTTGAGGATAGCAGGAGGCTGAGGGATGGTGAGATGATCCTATGCATTGAAAATGGAGCAAGAGTTGCTACTATGACCATGGGAACTTATCCTCTTTGACTATTGTCTGGCTTAGATTTAGTGCTTAGGGATTGCTATTATGTGGCTGTTGCAAGTAGAAATTTAATTTCTATTTCATTAGCACAAGAAGGCTATGTAATTAGTTTTCTTAAGGACCATTGTAATATTCTTTATGAAAAAAATAAAATTGCAAGTGGTTTCCTCATTAACGATCTTTATTAGTTACATATTGATGAATCTATCTTTAATATCGAGCAAAATGTGAATGCTGTAAAATGACCCCAAGATAGTCCAAACGATAGGTATCTATGACACCTAAGGCTAGGTCATATAGCAGAAGATAGGATTAACAAAATGGAGAAAATCTGACTATTGAGTCCATTGACTTTCGAGTCATATCCAATTTATGAATCTTGTCTTCATGGCAAAATGACTAAACTCCCTTTTGTGGGACATGGGGAAAGGGCCACAGATCTCCTTGCCCTAGTACATACTGATGTGTGCGGCCCATTTGATGTGCCGACTAAAGGCAACTTTGTCTACTTCATAATCTTTATCGATGATTTATCTAGGTATGGGTATGTGTATCTTATGAGACACAAGTCTGAAGCTTTTGAAAAGTTCAAAGAATTCAGACATGAAGTAGAAAAATAAACTAAAAAACCCATTAAGGTTCTTCGATCAGATCGAGGAGGTGAATACCTTAGCCGAAAATTCCTAGACTATCTCAAGAAAAATGGCATAGTCTCTCAATGGACTCCACCAGGAACACCTCAACTCAACGAGGATTTCAGAATGGAGAAATCGGACTCTATTGGATATGGTCCGATCCATGATGAGCTTCACAGACCTTCCTGATTTTCTTTGGGGACACTCATTGTTAACTTCAATTTATCTACTGAATAGGGTTTCCTCTAAAACCGTTCCTACCACACCGTATGAGATATGGCATGGTAAGAAACCAAGTCTGAGTCATCTCAGAATTTGGGGTTGTCCGGCTCATGTCAAAAGACAACAAGCGGACAAGTTAGAGTTTAGGTCCTTCAGAGCTCGATTCATAGGATATCCTAAAGAGTCATTAGGATACTATTTCTACATTCCAGAAGACCACAATGTGATTGTGAGTCGACATGCCATCTTTCTTGAAAAATAGTTTATTCAAGATAGCGGCATTGGAAAGCAGATTAAGCTTGATGAGAAAGTCTCACAAGTACAACGAGCTAAGGACCAATTGGAACCAAATCAGGTTGAGCCAATAAGAACACTACCTCCTCCACCTCGTAGATCGGAAAGAGTTTTCCATCCCCTTGAAAGATACTTAGGTATTATTTCAGAGGAAGTAGAAAAAATATTCCTCGTAGGTAATGGTGCTCATGGTGATGATCCCAAAACCTACAACGAGGCGATATCAGATATCGACTCCGAGAAATGGCTAGAGGCAATGCAGTCAGAAATTGACTCGATGCACTCAAACCAAGTCTGGACCTTGGTAGATCCACCAGAAGGTATAGTACCTATTGGGTGTAAATGGATCTTCAAGAGAAAGATTGGTGCAGATGGAAATGTGGAGACATTCAAGGCTAGACTAGTGGCAAAAGGTTATAGTCAATGCGAAGGCATTGACTATCAGGATACCTTTTCTCAGTGGCTATGCTAAAATCCATCCGCACATTGCTTGCCGTTGCAGCCTATTTCGATTATGAAATATGGCAAATGGACGTGAAAATGGCATTCTTAAATGGATATCTTGAGGAAGATATCTATATGGAACAGCCGCTAGGTTTCACATCCAGTGATACTGATCACAAGGTTTGCAAGCTGCAAAGGTCCATATATGGACTTAAGCAAGCATCTCGGAGCTGGAACACTCATTTCAATGATGTGATCAAAATGTTTGGTTTCATCAAAAATGAAGAGGAACCATGTGTCTTCAAAAAGGTCAGTGGGAGCGCTGTTGTCTTCCTCGTATTGTACGTGGATGACATCCTCCTTATTGGGAATGATATTCCCATGTTGACACAGTCAAAATATGGTTGTCCAAGGAATTCTCCATGAAAGACCTAGGTGAAGCATCCTTTATTCTAGGAATTAAGGTCTATAGGGATAGACCGAATAGGATGCTAGGACTTTCACAGAAGATGTACATAGAGGAAGTACTAAAGAGGTTTAGTATGGAAAACTCTAAGAGGGGATTAATACCCTTCAGACATGGTATTCATCTTTCCAAGAAGATGTGCCCTAGCACACCTGAGGAAATAGAACGCATGAGCAAGATCCCTTATGCTTCTGCAATAGGGAGCCTCATGTATGCCATGCTATGTACACGACCTGATATAGCCCATGCTGTGAGTGTCACAAGCAGATATCAGTCAAATCCAGGTGAAGAACACTGGACTTCTGTGAAATGTATCCTTAAGTACTTAAGAAGAACTAAGGATATGATGTTGGTCTTTGGTAATGGAGAACTCCAAGTCCAGGGATACACAGACTCGGATTTCATGTCCGATATAGATGATCGAAAGTCGACATCTGGGAGTCTGTTTGTGTGCAATGGTGGTGCTGTCAGCTGGAAGAGTTTCAAGCAAATAGTGATAGCAGATTCCACCATGGAAGCAGAATATATCGCTGCATCAGAGGCTGCGAAGGAAGCATTCTGGTATAAGAAGTTTGCTGCAGAAATTGGAGTAATGCCATCAGATGCCATTCCTCTATACTGCGACAACAATGGCGCCATAGCCCTTGCTAAGGAGCCGAGGTCTCACCAGAAATCCAAGCATATTGAGCGGCGATACCACCTCATCCGCGATTACCTCGAGAAGGGTTACGTCGAGGTCAAGAGAGTCAACTCCGCAGATAATGTGGCAGACCCACTTACAAAGCCGTTGGGCCAGCAGAAGATCGAAGCCCACCTTGAGAAGATGGGACTTAGACTTGTAGCCAATTGGCTTTAGGACAAGTGGGAGATTGTTAGATATATGTGCCCTAGAAGCCAGAATTGGCTGACACTTGTAATACACTTCTAAGGGGCAAAATTATAATTTTGACTATAAATCAATAAAATGGGTTATTTTCTATCACATATGTGTATTTAGTGTCTGTGATACATCCTTTGAGTTAATGGTAATGATAATTCATATTTTCAAGAGTTGAAAATTTAAGACATGAATAATCATTATTAACTCATAAAATGCTTCCGACCATAGGATCATCATGAGGATGGTGATTGATCCGAAAGGTTGGTGTACAATCGCTTCTCTTTAGTAGATGAGTCTTGAGTCTATGGTGTGGAGACATCGGAGCGAGAGTATAGGTACTCATTAGAGAACGAGGGCACTGAGCGTGACCACCTCGAGTAGTCATTAGGAAGTCTACCTTCTCGTCGATGACTGACTCGATGCTGCAGTGGTGTGTCTGGTTCTTTGATCCTGAGGTGCATCGATAGTTCACCTTGAGGGTGTTATAGTTTGACTACACCATTACTCGATCTCCTAGCCATTCGGAATCCTGAGGTGTATGTTGGCTATAGCATGTTCATTGTAGGAATTGGATTGCACCAAGATGGAATCTATCTACCTCGATGGTATGAGGAGCAGCCCTATGATGATCATGAGAATCAAGTCCATAAGCCCATGGCCATGGCAGAGTGAAATAATAGAAAGAGTTTCTATTTAGATTTTCACATTGGACTTGAATCGAATGATTAATCATATGACAGAAATTAGGGTTTGACGAGTTCACCTTAACCCTAATCTGATCGGGCTCAAGATAGAAGAACTTAATCACATTTGTTAGATATATGTGCCCTAGAAGCCAGAATTGGCTGACACTTGTAATACACTTCTAGGGGCAAAATTGTAATTTTGACTATAATTAATGAAATGGGTTATTTTCTATCACACATGTGTATTTAGTGTCTGTGATACATCCTTTGAGTTAATGGTAATGATAATTCATATTTTCAAGAGTTGAAAATTTAAGACATGAATAATCATTATTAACTCATAAACAGCTCCCGACCATAGGATCATCACGAGGATGGTGATTGATCCGGAAGGTTGGTGTACGATCGCTTCTCTTTAGTAGATGAGTCTTGAGTCTACGGTGTGGAGACACCGGAGCGAGAGTACAGGTACTCGTTAGAGAACGAGGGCACTGAGCGTGACCACCTCGAGTAGTCATTAGGGAAGTCTACCTTCTCGTCAATGACTGACTCGATGCTGCAGTAGTGTGTCTGGTTCTTTGACCTGAGATGCATCGGCAGTTCACCTTGAGGGTGTTATAGTTTGACTACACCATTACTCGGTCTCCTAGCCATATGGAACCCTGAGGTGTATGTTGGCTATAGCATGTTCATTGTAGGAACTGGATTGCATCAAGATGGGAATCTATCTACCTCGGTGGTAGAGGAGTAGCCCTATGATGATCATGAGAATCAAGTCCAGAAATCCATGGCCATGGTAGAGTGAAATAATAGAAAGAGTTTCTATTTAGATTTTCACATTGGACTCGAATCGAATGATTACATCATATGACAGAGACTAGGGTTTGACGAGTTCACCTTAACCCTAATCTGATCGGGGCTCAAGATAGAAGAACTGAATCACACAGGTAGCTGCACCAAGAGGTTCGCATTCAGCTCTGATGGGTTGCCACCATATACTGCTAGGTGTCACTGGTGGATTTTGGGAGCAATTAGAATGATTTAGATGATCGATCATTCTAGCTGTTCGAATCAGAAGAGTTCTGATCCATCGAAAGGAGTTTCGATGATGTCTATGATAGAGATCATGACATATCCCATTACCATACAGAACTGAACCTAACTGGGTCACACAAACAAGGGTTTGAATCTGGTGATCATCAATTGAACTGATCTAGTTCAATTGATCTGAATGAGATTCAATTAGGTTCAAGGAAATCGTGCTAGCACTCGATTGAACCTAACGTTCTTCTTTTACTATCATAAATAAGTTGTCCTGACTGAGCCAAAGGAGTTTGTGCTCAATCAGAGGCCTTCATATGGTCTGACTGGAGGTTGTCCAAGTCAGAATAGGTTGTCTTATTTGTAAGACATTACCTGCCATTTTTGGTCACCTGCCATTTCTTGTTCTTTGACTTTGGTCAAAAGTCTACCGTTGACTGGTCAAACGTTGACCATTGACCCTTTGACTTTTGACCACATGTCATGCACCTATTGGAGAGCTGGTGGGGGCTTGTCCCCCTGCCAGAACCTGGCAAGGAGAAGGGCGCACGCCAAGGGTGGCGTGAGCCCAAGTAGGAGGCGCCTAGGAGTCCTTGTTGGACAAGGACTCCACCTCCCTTTTGGATTCCAATCAGAGTTCTACTAAGAATCCAGTTTGACTGGTCTTAGGCGCCCTCTAAGGAGGAATCCAGGGGTCTCTATTTTCCAACCAATCAGATTTAGATCTGATTTCACAAAGGGTTGTGATTGGTTGAGAGGAAGAGGAGTTGGATCACAAGAGGTCTATAAATAAGACCCTGCGCCCAACCCTAATCCTAAGTGAATTCAATTGAGATTTCCCACGCCCCAAGGCTGCCTCTCCCCTCCTTCTCCATGCCATAGTCTCTTCTCCCCTTGCTCTCCACGTCCAAAAGTGTTTTGGACTTAGTTTGGTGCGATTCAGATCAAGGAAAGGCGATCAAAAGCAAGAAGGCTGCGCTGCTGCAAAAGGACGACTGCAGATCTTCAAAAGAGTTTTGAAGATCCTCCAGATCAGATCCAGATCTGATTTTTGGAGGTGTGATAGAGAAGAAGAGGATCTCCAGATCCAACCCGAGTGGATACCGGTAGAGGCCAGGCGCTTGCGTGGCTAAGATCCAGAACCTTCCGCTGCAATCAGGATCATCTACAGGGTAATAGGATTACCCAAATCAGGTAAATTAAATTTGATTTAATTTATCTTATTTTATTTTATTTATTAAAATAATAAGAATCAGATCTGAAACATATCAAGATCTGATTGAGATCAAGAGAAAATTTTTGAAATATATCTCTTGATCTAATCAGATCTGGACGAACCTGGACCGGGAAATCAGGATTTCCCTTCAC
>QRFJ01001353.1:67019-127623 GCA_006176705.1 Cocos nucifera
ACCATTAATAAGAAACATTTGCAATTTATTTCTTTCATAAAGAATGTTACAATGTCTTAAAGAAGTAACAATAGCCTTCTTGTGTAAGCATGAAATAGAAATCAAATTCCTGCTAGCTCAGGCACATAATAAAGTCTTTCAAAACTTAATCAAACCAGATGGTTCGAGAGGGTATGTCTATGGCTACTTGTACAACTCTTGTCCAATTACCGATGCATAGGTCATGTCTCATCCTCAATCTCCTGCATCCAAACCGCATGAAAGTTGATAATGAGCACTAGAACCAGAGTCAAGCCCTAACTGGATGCAGAAAAATCGTAAGGTTAGACTCAATAACGAGCATACTCTGAAGACCCCCTTCTTGTTCTTCAGTGGCCAGTTAGGCATTTCTCGCTTTCCATGCCGTCATTGTTTGCAATGAAAAACTTTCCTTTGACAGCGTTCACTTCGACTCTGCCTTCTTCTTCTTTGTTTTTCCACCTTACTTTTCACAAACTTCTTTTTTTTTTATAAGACTTTTTTTTAGAAAGTCTGTTCATAGCAAAACTGAGCCTTAGAACCTTTCATAGAAGCAGCGGTAAACAGCATATTCATTAATAAGGCCAAGGAATTTTTGAAGTTTATGCATGTGTAATTCTGATGAATTCCTATATGCTCATCAAGATTGCAGAATAATTCGTTCTGCAAGTCAATCTAACTTCACACCGGCTTCTCAAGCTCTTCCATGTCCTTGATCATTGTCAAAATATGATCTTGACTGACTGTCATCTGCATCTTAGCCTTAAAAAATTATTTCGTGACTTGATATTTGGCTGCGCGACTCTGTTCACCAAACATCTCCTATAGGTGAGCCAACATTTGGTGAGCAGTCCCGATATCCTCATGTTGGCGCTGGAGCTCATCAGACATCGAGCCCAACATGTAATATCTAGCCTTATTATCTTCGTCTATCCATTTCTCCAAAGACGCTCTCTGTTCAACAGATGGATAGGCTGGTAAGGTGGGAGGGTCCTGGTCCAATACATGGGTTAACTTCTCGGAACCCAAAACTATTTTATAGTTTCTGAGCCAATCTTTATAATTGGGTCCGGTTAGTCTATGTGTGATCAGGATACGTGCCAATGGGTTGGAGGCGGTCATTTTTCTGTAGAGAGTCAAACATTCTAGTTAGATACTGTAATTATGACTTGACCAATTTGTTTAGAGATTTTATTTGTAAACAAATTACCTTCCACTATTTTCTCGGATCCCTACACTCCCTCTGTAGAGATGCGAAAATCTCCACGATTAATGATTTCTAGTGGGTGGTGCGGTCTCACCAACTGACTCATCACCTCACCTAACAGTTATTGGTGATGGGTTAGCCAATGAGTGAACAACTCTTGTTCAATGATTCTCTAATCATGGTGCATCCAAACTTGGTCTCTAATTCATGAATCTCGCCATATCCGGAATATTGATCCACTCCTTAGTTAAGTCAGACCCACCATTTGCATAGACTGGGTTCCTAATTGAGTCTCTCATCGTATCCAGAATATTGAGCCCAACTCATCCTCCAGTCCATAGCATCCAATGCCTAATAGACATGGTTGCGTCTTCCTGGTGCAACTAAGCCACTGTATCAAGCCGAGAATAATCAACCTCGGGAAGGGCCTGCACATCTACAATGGTGGAAGACCTCAGACTTAATCTTTTCTTAGGGAGAATTGATTCAGTTCTCATTAAACTAGACTTGTCATAGTCATAACAATTATGACTAACCTAGTGGCATGGGTTAGCTCGGATTATTGACCACCTCAGATCAGAACTGTGTCAATAGATATGGCTAGGTAAGTGAGACCGGTGGAAGGAATATGCCATTAACTCGTACAAGAATGCATTCAGGTCGAGTAGCTTCCAATTAAAAATCAGTCGGTCGTATGTGCCAAACTTACCTTAGACACCAAATTGTTGAGCCAGAACCAATTGGGTTAGCCTACAATCCAGACTCTAACCTCTGAGCCTAATTAGGTCTTGCTTGATCGTGACTCAATCTTGACCCAGACTTAATCCTATTAGGCTGGTCAATTTAAGCATTGTTGATCCCATCTAACCAACTCTTGATTCGGTTTGATCAACCGCTTAGACCTAATTGAGCTACCCAAGCCCGAACTCCAGTATTATGAATATGTCTTAGATCTGAAATTCTCAATTTTAGACCTAATTGATATTTCATAATATTAATTTTTAATTAAGTAGGGTTCATAAATAAAATATGCACAATAAATTCTAGGGTTTCAGGATCTAGGATTTTGCAGAAAGTAAGTTTTAGATTTTTGATTAAGGACGAACGTGCAGCACCCTTACACATCATAAGAACATCCCATTGAATGGGAAGAGAGGGCCTTTAAACCCTTCTTCGTTCTTATGATCGGACGGCCAGGAGGAACGCCTTAATCAGGAACATGCAATACTACAAAACAGTTTTAGATCTATATCATATATCTCATATACTAATTAGATCTAAACATGGCATATTTTGCATACATCTCATGTATCGAATCATGCATATTTTCAGATCTAAATTATCTCATAATAATCTAAAAAATTAGATTTAAATTGATCTAATCAAAATAAATTTTAATCTAGACAATTATGTAGAACTATTCTACAACTAGTCTAGACATGCATCTAATCATATCTCATATGATATTTAAAATTAAATAATTTTTATTTACTATTTTTTAGATGTTATTATAACCATTATAATATCAAAAAATAGTAAATAAATAGATCTAAAATATGATTTAATCAGATTAAATCAAAAACATGCAAGACTATTCTATAGAACTATTCTATTTTAGAACTAGTCATGCATATTTCCTAATCTTAGATCCAAATCATTTAATTTTAATTTTTATTGATTTCAGATCTGATCACATCTCATGTGATATCTAAAATTATTTATTTTCTAATTAAAATAAATTTAAAATCAGATCTAAACACTTTTAGAACCTTGGCCCTGATACCAGTTGAAGGGAAATCCTGATTTCCCGGACCAGGTTCGTTCAGATCTGATTAGATCAAGAGATATATTTCAAAAATTTTTCTCTTGATCCCAATCAGATCTTGATATATATTTTAGATCTGATTATTATTATTTTAAGAAATATTAAAATAAAATTAGATAAATTAAATCAGATTTAATTTACCTTGATATGGGTAATCCTATTACCCGTTGATGATCCTATTTGCAGCGGAAGGTTCTGGATCTAGCCATGCAAGCGCCTGGCCTCTATCGGAATCTACTTGGGCTAGATCTAGAGATCCTCTTCTTCTCTATCATGCCTCCAAAAATTAGACTTAGATCTAATCTGGAGGATCTTCAAAACTCCTTTTGAAGATCAACAGTCGTCCTTTGCAGCAGTGCAGCCTTCTAGCTTTCAGTCGCCTTTCTTTGATCTGAATCGCACCAACCAAAAGTCCAAAACTCCTTTTGGACGTGGAGAGGAGAGGGAAAAGGAGGTTTGGCATGGAGGAAGCGGGGAGAGGCAGCCTTGGGGCGTGGGGAATTGTTCTTCAATCATAGTTGGGCGTAGGGTCTTATTTATAGACTAAGCGTGATCCAACTCCTCTTCTTCCCAACCAATCACAACCCTTTGTGAAATCAGATCTAAATCTGATTGGTGGGAATAGAGTCCCCTAGGATTTCTCCTTAGAGGGTGCCTAAGACCAGTCAAAGTTGGTTCTTAGGAGAACTCTAATTGGAATCCAAAAAGGAGATGGAGTCCTTATCCAACAAGGACTCCTAGGCGCCTCCAACTTGGGCACACGCCAAGGGTGGCGTGCGCCCTCTTCCTTGCCAGGTTCTGGTAGGGGGACAGGCCCCCACCAGCTCTCCAATAGGTGCATGACATGTGGTCAAAAGTCAAAGTGTCAATGGTCAACATTTGACCAGTCAAAGGTAGACTTTTGACCAAAGTCAAAGAACAAGAAATGGCAGGTGACCAAAAATGGCAGGTAATGTCTTACAAAATAAGACAACCTTTTCTGACTTGGACAACCTCCAGTCAGACCATATGAAGGCCTCTGATTGAGCACAAACTCCTTTGGCTCAGACAGGACAACTTATTTATGATAGTAAAAGAAGAACGTTAGGTTCAATCGAGTGCTAGCACGATTTCCTTGAACCTAATTGAATCTCATTCAGATCAATTGAACTAGATCCAGTTCAATTGATGATCACCAGATTCAAACCCTTGTTTGTGTGACCCAGTTAGGTTCAGTTCTGTATGGTAATGGGATATGTCATGATCTCTATCATCGACATCATCGAAACTCCTTTCGATGGATCAGAACTCTTCTGATTCGAACAGCTAGAATGATCGATCATCTAAATCATTCTAATTGCTCCCAAAATCCACCAGTGACACCTAGCAGTATATGGTGGCAACCCATCAGAGCTGAATGCGAACCTCTTGGTGCAGCTACCTGTGTGATTAAGTTCTTCTATCTTGAGCCCCGATCAGATTAGGGTTAAGGTAAACTCGTCAAACCCTAGTCTCTGTCATATGATGTAATCATTCGATTCGAGTCCGATGTGAAAATCTAAATAGAAACTCTTTCTATTATTTCACTCTGCCATGGCCATGGGCTTCTGGACTTGATTCTCATGATCATCATAGGGCTGCTCCTCTACCACCGAGGTAGATAGATTCCATCTTGATGCAATCCAGTTCCTACAATGAACATGCTATAGCCAACATACACCTCAGGGTTCCATATGGCTAGGAGATCCGAGTAATGGTGTAGTCAAACTATAACACCCTCAAGGTGAACTGCCGATGCACCTCAGGTCAAAGAACCAGACACACTACTGCAGCATCGAGTCAGTCATTGACGAGAAGGTAGACTTCCTAATGACTACTCGAGGTGGTCACGCTCAGTGCCCTCGTTCTCTAACGAGTATCTGTACTCTCGCTCCGGTGTCTCCACACCATAGACTCAAGACTCATCTACTAAAGAGAAGCGATTGTACACCAACCTTTCAGATCAATCACCATCCTCGTGATGATCCTATGGTCGGGAGCATTTTATGAGTTAATAATGATTATTCATGTCTTAAATTTTCAACTCTTGAAAATATGAATTATCATTACCATTAACTCAAAGGATGTATCACAGATACTAAATACACATATGTGATAGAAAATAACCCATTTTATTGATATTTATCAAAATTATAATTTTACCCCTAGAAGTGTATTACAAGTGTTAGCCAATTCTGGCTTCTAGGGCACATATATCTAACAGACACAACTATCGGTGTCTTAACAAAGCACCATGCCCAAACCCTACTTGCGCCCAAGCTTCCCACACCCTAAAATCTCTCTCTTAGGTCTAATTGTTGTAGAAAACCCATGCTCTAACTTCCTTTAAATAGAGAGTTATGATAAAGTCCTTTTCTAGGTTAAAAACATAGAAAGGTAGGTCCAAATAGGGCAAGGATTGGGGCATCTAACTCTTGGGCGCCCCCTCCAATTTTTTTGCATGGAAACCAAGAAAGTGACACACAAAAATCCTTCTTTTCCATCAAAAATATTAGAGAAAAAATCATTCAATTTGGCACCATACAAGGGAAGAGGTTTGGGTTGCATCAAACTCTATCAAATAGAGTTTGAAATCAAAACAACTAACTTATTTTGACTTGATCCTCAACCAAAAACTATATAAGAAAGATATGGGGCATGGGAGCATAAGTCCTCTCTCTAGAAATGAGATGTTTCATGAAAAAATAAAAAAAATTGGCATGGAGAAGGGCGTGGGGAGTTAGTTGGCGCAAGGTGGAGAAGTCCTAGTCACACTAGGACTTCTAGTTTTGACTGAATCTAATTAAATCAAAATTAATGCAACCCAATTAGAGAAGATCTTAGTCCAACTAAGAGCCTATTAAATTAGATTAAATTAAATTTAAATTTTATTTAATTTCTAATTAAATTAGAAATTAGATGTACACAAGTACTAATTGAACAAGAACTTGTTCTCCTTGCAATTGGCTTATCCAATAAATCAATTAGACTTGATCCAATCAAGTCCAAACTAAATCTAATTAAATCTTATTTAATTAGATTTAATCTCAATCCTTTGAGTTAATTAAATTAAGCTAATTAGTAATTCGATTGCTAATCAATCTCCCTAACACTAGATCAAACATCAATCATATTAACTTTTTGACCTTAGAACGATTTTAAATCGTTGATCAACCATTCGATCAAATCGAGACCTCTAATATGTGTGCCCCCATAGGTTTGAACCTAAGTTGATAGCATAAGAATAAATTTTTATACCAATCAAAGTAACTATCTAGCAATGGTAATCGACGATCGGATAGGTTAAATGTGTAAAGCAACACTCTTAAAACCCATATGGATATAGTTTCCATATAATTCATCCCCTTGACCTTAATGCTCATAGGACAACGTAGAATTTAGCTATCAACCCTAATTAGGTTATCTACATTATATTTCAAAATACCAAATCCATCTCATGGATTATCCCAATCAAGGTTTTGCTAAATTGAAATACAACAATGCATTTTCTTCAAACTCTTGGAGTGGTCAATCTTATCTTGATCACTCACCAACTTTACAAGTACTTGACTATGCTCAGAAATCTTCCATCACTGAATTAAAAATTTAGATAGCCCGACACCAATGTACAGTGAGTTGCTTATAAGCCACCGTGGTGATCTCAGGTCTAAGGGACACTTATACTCATATCCCATCAGAGCAATTCTAGACAGCAGAATGCTCTAGAATTGATCACATTCAGTGACGATGTACCCTTACATCTCACCTATATGACATACTAGTATCTCCATACTCCTTGGTTAAGAGGACAATCAACTTATATAGCATACAACGATCTATACTCGATAAATGTTGTCATCCTAATTAACAATGTATCATTTAGTCATGAATAGTTTAAGGACTAATTGATAAATCCTCTCTTTATCGAAACTAAATAGTCCTAAGAACTTCATCATAACATAGAGCTCATTAGAAGATGTAGACTTTATGATGAAAATACCAAAATATAATTTTATTTAATAATAAATTATTTATAATTATAAAATAGCACAACCATCAATAGGCTGATGATTGGTTTTGGGACATAATTTTCAATAACTCCCACTTATCCTAAAGCCACTCGGTATAGTACCTAATATCCATCTTTGATTTATGGTTGTTCAACTCCTTTATAGCCAAGGCTTTAGTGAAGAGGTCAGTCAGGTTCTCCTTTTCATTGATCTTTTGAAGGTCGACATCATCTTGATCTATGATCTTTCGGATCAAATGGTAGCAGTGCAATATATGCTTCATCACCTGGTGTGCTTTCGGTTCCTTTGCCTGAGCAATGATACTAGTGCTATCGTAGAAGAGCAGAATCGAACCATCTAGGGAGCATGCTACTTCGAGCTCGATGATAAACTTTCTCAGCCACACAGCTTCTTTCACGATATCGGATGTCGTGACGTAATCCATCTCACATACAGAGTCTACCATAGTGTGCTGCTTAGAACTCTTCCAGTAGATGGCTCCATCATTTAGAAAAAAAATATAGCCCGACATGCTTCTGCTATCATTATAGTCAGATTGAAAACTAAAGTCTGTAAATCTCATAAGTTTTAGATATGACTCATCATAAATCAGCCATTGATTCTTAGTATTTCTCAAATAGTTAAGGATGGTTTTCACCACCTTCCAATGGTTCTTCCCTAGATCAGATTGGTATCTACTCACTACTCATAGTGAGTATGCCATATTTGATCTCATACATATCATGGCATACATGATAGATCCCACTGCTGAAGCATATAGGATTCTACTCATACGCTCTCTCTCTTCAAGAGTTGTCGAACAATTCTTCTTAGAGAGAAATTTTTTGGTCTATCGAAAGATAATCTTTTTTGGAATTCTCCATGCTAAACCTCTTCAGCACTATTTTTATGTGCATGGACTGGGATAATCCAAGCATTCTCTTAAATCTATCCCTATAGATCTTCATTCTTAGGATGTAGGATGCTCCACCCAAGTTCTTTATGGAGAACGAAGATGATAGTCAAACTTTTATTCCTTGCAGTATTGAGACATCATTTTCGATTAAAAGAATTTTATCCATATATAAGATAAGAAATATCATTATCGGACCATTTGCCCACTTGTAAATGCAAGGCTCTTCTCCATTCTTAACGAAACCATACGTTTGATCATCTTATCAAAATGCATGTTCTAACTCTGAGATATTTACTTTAATCCATAAATGGATCTCTGAAGATTGCACATCTTGGACTCATCTATGGATGTGAATTCCTTGGTTGTATCATATACACCTCTTCGTCAGCTCTCCATTTAGAAAAGCTATCTTCATATCCATCTGCTAGATCTCATAGTCCAGATGGATAGCTATTGCAAGTATTATCCGAATGGATTTGAGCATTATCATAGGAGATAATATCTCATCATAGTCCATACCATAATGTTGATGATATTCTTTGATAACTAGATGGGCTTTATAGGTCTCCATCTTTCCATCTGTACCCTTCTTCCTCTTGAAGACCCACTTACACCCAATGGATTTAACCCCTTCAGGTGGGTCAACCAATGTCATCATATCGTTAACCTTCATGGACTCCATCTCGAATTTCATGGCCTATAGCCATTTTTTAGAATTAAGTCTCTGCATTGCATCCATATAAGGGATCGGATCCTCATCATTCTCATCGGGTTTAATAGGATCACCATCCTGGACTAAGAAACCATACTATTTATCCAACTGACGTGGTACTCTATCGGATCATCTTAATGGTGCAGGCATACTGAGCTTCGGATTTGATCTAATCAAATCCGATTTTTGTTTAGTTACTGGTGTCAGTTTTTTTACCTATTGAACCTCCTTAAGTTCAATCTTAGAGATAACAGTTCTTTCATCAAGAAACTTCTTTTCTAAAAGGATTGCCTTAAGGCTGACAAACATCATTTGTTCTTTAGCATGGTAGAAAATATGCCCTTTGATTTCTTTTGGATCTCCTATGAATGTGCATTTGTCAGACCTAGGTCCAAGTTTATTTAGAATTAACCATTTGATCTAAGCCAGGCATCCTCAGACTCTAAGATGTGAAACTACTGACTTACGTCCTATTCATATCTCATACAGAGTTTTAACTACAGACTTACTTGAAACTCTATTTAGAAGATAGCAAGCCAATTCGAGAGTATATCCTCGAAAGAATATCGACAACCTAACAAAATCCATCATGGATCGGACCATATCTAATAGAGTCTGATTCCTCCTTTCAGATACACCATTATGCTGTGGTGTCCCTGGAGGACTCCAGTGGAAGAGAATCTCATTCTCTTCAAAACATGTGAGAAACTCACCAAAAAGATATTCACCTTCTAATTCTCTCCAAGATATGTAAGAAACTCACCAGAAAGGTATTTACCTCCTCATTCAGATTGAAGAGTTTTAATACTCTTTTCAGTTTATTTTTCTACTTTATTTTGAAATCGTTTAAATATTTCAAATGAATCCAACTTGTGTTTCATCAAATAGACATATCCATACCTGGATAGATCATTTATAAAAGTGATAAAGTAGAAATATCCACCTCTAGCACTTATACTCATAAGCCCACATAAATCAGTATGTACTAAACTTAAGAGCTCAGTGGCTCTCTTATCTTTTCAAGTAAAAGGTGACTTAGTCATTTTTTCTAGAAGGCGAGACTCATAGGTTGGAAGTAATTTATAATCACTGACTTCAAGGATTTCCTTTTGAGTCAATCTATTTATCCTATTCTTGTTAATGTGACATAGCTTACAATGCCATAAGAAGATATCAGACACATTATCTAATCTAGGGTGCTTGCTAGTGGAGTAGACTATATTAATAGGTTATGATATCATATATATCCCATTATTCAAATACCTAAAAAATATAGTAATACTATTCAAAATGACATTACAAAATTTTTTCTTTATTAAAATCTAATAATTATTTTTGGCCAAAAGTCCTGTAGAAATGATACTCAAAAAAAAAATAAGGACAATAGTGACAATTACTAAAAACAATAGTATGAAACTCAAATATAAATTTTAAGATTTCTAATACTAGAACTGAAACTTATCTTCCATCTCCAACATTCAAAAATCTCTCATCTTGCTCGAATCTCCTACCGACCTATAATCCCTACAATGAATTGCAAATATGGTAAGGGCTTTCGGTATCCAATAGCTAGTCAGTAATATCATAAATAGAGATATTGCAAAAGGTTATTATATTAGTACCTTGCCTAGCAATATTTTGTTTCTTTCTTAGCCTGTTCGTGTCTAGGAAGGTAATATATTGAGGATAGTTTCTCTTCTAATGCCCCCACTTCTTGCAGAAAAAGCACTCCGCTTGACTCTTATCAAGCTTAGGCTTCTTGGTCAGGCTCTGCACAAATGTCCTAGCTTGAACTTGCACCTTCTTAGACTTCTTCTTCTTATTCTTCTTTTCTTTCTTAAAGAATCGAGAATCAGAAGAAGACTGTCCTATTAAGTTCACTGACTCCTTGTGGAGCCGGTGATCTTTCTCAAAATTCTAAAGTAACCCCAATAACCTATGATAGTTAACTTTAGACTTTATCATTCGGTAATGAGTAAGAAATGAGAGATAAGACTTGAGCAACAAGTTCAAAATTGCATCTTTCTCAACTGCTCATGCAAGAAAAAGCCGACTTGCTCAAACACTGCATCATTTCAATCATGTATAATACATGATCAATGACCGAAGCACCATCCCTCATCCTGGCATTGAAGATGGCATAACTAATCTTATGCCTCTCAATGTCATCAAATATACTAAAAGACTCGTTCAACACTTGAAGCATGTCTTTTAGTTGAGCTGACTCGAACCTGCGACTAAACTTGTCACTCATAGCTGCCAATATGATGCAATGCACCATGGTCTGATAACTGAGCCACTTCTGGTAAGTATCCCTAACTACCCCACGTGTGTTTGAGGCTGGCTCCTCATTTGTTGGATCTATCAAGATGTACAAGATCAGTTCGTGCTCTAGGATAATCTTCAACTTATAGTAACAGCTATCGAAGTTGGGTCCCACCAGCTTGTCATTATCTAACAATGACTGAAGCGAAAGAAAAGTGGCCATAACTACACAAAGAAAAACTAAAATATAATTAGAATTTATTAAATCTTAAAATTTAGACTTTAATCAAAAGGTTCTTTCACTATTTTGTTCGAATTGGTAGCCTCTACCTCCAATTCGAGGAATTATCCTAATTCCTTAGTGGATACTAGAATCCACATAGACTGCACACAAGTCCAACTTTGGTTGGTCAATCCATGTACATTTAAAAGTATGTTCATAACCAATTATTTTTCTAAACAACTTTTAGTAATTTAATTTTGCCCCCCTCTCTAATCAGTAGGCTTTGGCCTACATTGAAAAGATTCGATTAGGTCCAACCATTAACATGACTATACTTGATTTATCTAACCAATGAATGATTAAGCCCAACTTTGGTTGGTCAATCTAACCACCATTTAGAGAGATGTAGCCAAAAAATCATATTATGAATAATAATTTCATTAGCCGATAAGCACAGACTTTTGGGCCTCTAATGATTATCCAACTAATGGATCCATTATTACTCACTTAATTGGAGGCTATGATCTAGTTATCACTATAATTATTTTATTTTTAAGGATCTAATAATTTTAGAGAATTTGGTTCATCTAATTTAAAGAAGAGAGTCAAATGAAGTAGCTAATCATGATCCTCCCATTGACTTCACCAAGTCAGATTAATGGAGATCATTAATAGGCTGGTTTGAGAGCACCTAAATCAATCATGCTGATTTACCTAGCTGATATGGGTCAGCTCGAATTGTCAAATGATCTAATCAAAACATAATTTCACCAAAAAGGCCAGGTAAGTGAGATCGGTGGGAGGGTCTGCCAAAGCTTGCCTTAGACATCATAAAAAATGATAGATAAGTAAGCTGCCAATTAAAGACCATCGGTCAAAAATGCCAGACTTACCTTAGACACCAACTAATTAATTAGTTTCGATTGGATCAACTTAATAATTTGGGCTAAATCATGTAGCCAAGAATCAAGTTTATTTTGATTCTTGTTAAAGACATGGACTTGACCAACTACAACTATTGTAATTGATCTAGAGAATCCTTGATCTAATCTAAGACAACTATTGATTAGATTTAGTCAATTCTCTAATTAAGTCCATTCTTTAACCTAACCTTAGGTCTAACCCAATTAATGAATCTAATTTTCACTAACCCATTAATCCAAATGTTATGATTTGTGTCTTAGAATCTTTAATTCATAATTCTAGATCCTAATCAAACAACTCTTAATTCTTAATTAAGTTTTGGATTGAGGATTGAGATTCGGTATTTCAAAAATAATTTTCATATTTATAAAATATTTTTATAATATGGTTCTATCAACTAGTTGCATATTTGATTCATAATCAATATATAAATAATATAAACATGAATCTATTTTAAATCTAATCTAAATAAATTCATGTAATTCAAATTAAAATAATTTTAATTCTAATCAATCATAAATCATCTGAGATCAAATCTAATATATTTATGATGATAAAATTTAGATTAAAATATTTTTAATTAAATTATAAAATTTTTTAGATCAAATCTAAAATTTTATGGTTAGAATTTTAGATCAGCACATACTAGGATAATCTTTTCACTGTAAGAGATAAACCTTATAGCAGAACAATCTTATAAAATCAATCCATGTAATCAAAAATTTTTATTTTTTAATTTAAATAATTTTAAATCTAATAAATTATAAATTAATCTAGATCATATCTAATAAATATATGATTAACTTTTAGATCTGTACGAACTACGATAATTTTTACATTATAAGGGATAAACCTTACAGTAGGACAACCTTATAAATTAGTTCATACAATCTTTAATTTAATTTTAAATTTAAATATTAGATTATAATTTAGATCTAATCTAAATAAATAATCTAAATATGCATAAAAATCATCCCATAAAAGTTTGAGGCTTTGATACCAATTGAAGAACAAATCTAGGATTTCGTGTAGGTATTTTGAAACTTTTTCAAAATAAATCAATGAAAGCAATAAATTAATCATACTAATTTATTAAAATATATAAATAAACTCTATATTTAGGATCTAATAATATGATCTATGTATGCAAATAAATCTAAAATTAAATATTAAATAAATATAATAATGTTGATCATATCAACATCAAATCGAGACTAGATCTAATCTGGTAGAAAAAAGAGATCGAATCTCTTTTACTTTTTGCAAGTTGAGATCTTCAACTTACTGATACAAGGTTAAGTGCATTACTTTGAACCGCACATACATCCAGTCTCAACAAAAAGTCTACACGAAGCTTCTATCATTGATCCGAAGTCCAATGACTGAAAATCAGTATAGTATGCTAGTACTGTGCTGATCCTTCTTTGATGGCTAATCAGAAATCTTCTTCTTCAAAATTTGGATCTTCTAATAATCAAAGGAGATGTAGAGGAATTGGGAGAGAAAATACTCTTCTAAAATCTCATAAAATAGAGGAAGAAGAGATCTAAAAAAATTCTTGAAGAAGAACCCTTTCTTCTCCTTTCTTTTTCTCTCACCAGGATACAATGGTTTATGTCTTAACAAAGCACCATGTCTCTTGCACCCAAGCTTCCTACACCCTAAAACCTCTCTCTTAGGTCTAATTGCTATAGAAAACTCATGGCCTAACTTTCTTTAAATAGAGAATTATGATAGAGTCCTTATCTAGTTTGAAAACCTAGAAAGGCAGGTCCAAATAGGGCAAGGATTGGGGCATCCAACTCTTGGGCACTCCTTCCTCTTTTTTTGCATCAAAATCAGGAAAGTGGTGCACAAAAATCCTTCTTTTCTACTAAAAATATCAGAGAAAAATCATTCAATATGGCGCCATACAAGGGAAGAGTTTTGGGTTGCATCAAACTATCAAATAGAGTTTGAAATCAAAACAACTTATTTTGACTTGGTCTTCAACTAAAAATCATATAAGAAAGATATGGGGAATGGGGATGCACGTCCTCTCTTTGAAAATGAGAGTTTTCATGAAAAAATTTAAAAAATTGGCATAGAGAAGGGCATGGGGAGTTAGTTGGCACAAGATGGAGAAGTTCTTATCATACTAGGACTTCTAGTTTTGACTTAGTCCAAGTAGTTATTTGAACCTAATTAAATCAAAATTAATGCAACCCAATTAGAGGTGATCTTAGTCCAACTAAGAGCCTAACCAAATTAGATTAAATTAAATTTAAATTTTATTTAATTTTTAATCAAATTAGAAATTGGGTGCACATAAGTTCTAATTGAACAAGGACTTGTTCTTCCTTGTAATTTACTTATCCAATAAACCAATTGGACTTGATCCAATCAAGCCCAAATCAAATCTAATTGAATCTTATTCAATTAGACTTAATCCAATCCTTTGGCTTAATCAAATTAAACTAATTAGCAATCTGATTGCTAATTAATTCTCTTGCAACACTTGCACTAGGTCAAACATCAATCATATTGATTATTTGACCTTAGAACGTTTCTAAATCATTGATCAACCATCCGATCAGATCGAGACATCTAATGTATATGATCCCATAAGTTTGAATCTAAGTCGATAGCATAAGAATAAATTTTTGTACCAATCGAAGCGATCATTTAGTAATAGTACCCAATGGCCAGATAGGTTGAATGTGTAAAGCAACACTCTTAAAATCCATGTGGATATAGTTTCCATATAATTCATCCTCTTAACCTTAATGGTCATAGGACAACTTAGAGTTTAGCTGTTAGTCCTAATTAGGTCATTCATATCGTATTTCAAAATACCAAATCCATCTCATGGATTACTCTAGCTAAGATTTTACTAAATTGAAATACAGCGATGTATTTTCTCCAAACTCTTAGAATGGCTAATCTCATCTTGATCGCACACCAACTTTACAAGTAATTGACTGTGCCTAAAAATCTTCCATCACTAAATTAGAAATTCAGATAGTTTGATATGAAAGTTAGTGAGTTGCTTGCAAGCCATCATGGTGATTTAGATCTAAGGGATACTTATACCCATATCCCATCAGAGCAATTCTTAATAGTAGAATGCTCTAGAGTTGATCACGTTCCATGATAATATACCCTTATATCTCACCTGTATGCCATACCAATGCCTCCACACTCCTTAGGTAAGAGGACAACCAACCTATATGGCATACAACGACCTATACTCAATAAACGTTATCATCTTAATTAACAATATATCATTTGATCGTGAATAATTTAAGAACTAATCAATAAATTCTCTCTTTATCGAAACTAAATAGTCCTAAGAACTTCATCCCAATATGGAGTTCATTAGAAGATGTAGACTTTTTGATGAAAATGTTAGAATATAATTTATTTAATAATAAATTATTTATAATTATAAAATAGTATAACCATCAACAGACTAATGATTGGCTTTAGGGATGGTTAGCATGAAGCTTTATGATGGAATAGTAAAAAAGTTGGATGAGATCCAATATATACCCAGCTTTAAGAAGAATCTAATCTCACTGGGTAGACTAGATTCGACTGGTTTCAAATGAAAAGCTGATGAAGAAATTCTGAAGGTCATGCACGATAGTAAGGTGGTGATAAGAGAAAAAAGTATGAATGATACTATCTCATGATGGGGAGGTCAGTGCGAGGTGAAGCTCCAAGTGAAGGTGGATCGAACATGAGATGAGAGACTCGGGAGGACGACATGCGACATCATAGAGTGAAATTTCTATTACCATAAGAGACTATCCTGAGTAGGTCTCAGGTCAAGAGGATTACAGCCATTGACAAAGATGAGATTAAGCGGTCTAGCTTGACTCCCATGTTTGTCCATCCATGATCAATAGACGATTGTCCCACAGCATGAGGGTACATAACAAGCTCTCAGATAGGTGAAAATCGAATATCGAGTCGAAATGAAGATTGTTAAAAAAAATATCTTGAATTCTTATATGATAAGCCCAAAACAAGATCTAGAATGATGAATGAAGTCCAATAAGCCCAAGAATATCCCAATTGGAGCCTAGATGGAGGATATATGTGTGAAGAAAGACTAGTAGCAGACTAGTACGGCCATAGACTGCTAGCAGGGTCCATGGGTCGGCATAAGCCAATGGGTTACCAGGGCCCAACAAGCAGCATGGGCTAGCCATGAGGGTACAGCTGAGTGCGACGTGCATGGGCCAGCCAAGGACGTGCGGCCCAAATAGGCATGAAGCCCAGCATGGGCCAACACCACACGCGGCCCCGCACGCTACCAAGCTCAGCACATGTTAGTGCATGTGTGGTCCTGCCACAGGCGTGGCCCAGTGCAGGCATCGTGCAACGCAGGCACGTGCAAGCACGACCTAGCATGGGTGCATGCGAGCGCAGCCCAACACAGGCAAACGCACGCACGAGCCCAATTTCATGCAGTCAATGCATAGCCATAGATCGGGGGCATTTTCCACCCTATTTTATATGGTCTGGGGTTTTTTATCGACCATTTGCATAATCTGATGGCTAGCATCACTTCTGATCAAGATCAAGTGGCTTAGGGGCTTAAGAACATGGTTGAAGGATAGGAATGCGATGTTGTCGTTAAGACACCATGTCTATCAGTTTATCTAACTTCTTAAAATAATTAAAAATCCATAGATAGCAGTGAGTCGGGTTGAATCCATAAGAAAGGTAGTGTTTTTAGATTTGAAATCTTTGATTTTACAAAAAAAAGAGAAGAGTTTTGGGATCAAAAGTGAAGTTAAAAAATAAAAAATAAAAAATAAAAGATGCAAAAATTTAAACTTGGTACTAAGATCTACTAGTTAGATCTTAGCATCTACTAGCAATAAAATAAAAAGTAATAATTAAAATATAGAAATTAAATTATAATAAAAATAAAGAGCATGAAATTAAAGAACATAAAAATAAATATTGCATTAAAAAGTTCATAATTTAAATACATAAAATAAAAAAATAAAATAGGCTGATCTCTGATCTTGGATCGGCATTGATGGAAAGATGGTTTAGAAGCCTAGCTCTTCTTTTCGGCACCCGTTGCTCTGAAGCAGCCATTAACCCATAGCCTGGCTTCACTCTATACCAAAGCTTCACCTTGATCTGAGATATTTATTTTGAAGGCCGGGGCTCCTTAAATAGATGTTGGAGGGTTGGAGGATTTTCTTCTAGGCAATGTAGGACTAAGAGCCATTTTAATCATGAAAATAGGAAGAAATTTGAGTGAAATTTGGATTAAAATAGCTCTTGAACAAATTCTATTGAGTTCTTTTAATTTTGGCCATCAGATGGTGATCCGATGCTTTCAAAAATACCAAAAATGAACGTGTAATGCCCAGATCAAGTCGGATTAAATTCTGACCATTGGATCACATTTGATGGAGGAAATTAGGCCATTGATCATGTGACTGAGAGGTTGATCACCGTCGGAAGCTTTCTGGACCGTCGGATCAAAGTCAGAATCAAGCGCTACCATCCGATGGCGATCCGAGTGAAATCAGAAACCAAATCAAAGTTGGAATAAATCTTGACCATCCGATCTTGACTACAAGCAACCACCACCATACGATCGTATATTTACTATTCCCATGGACCGTGTGGACCGACTGCACCATACACCGCAATCAATCAGCGCTCCTATCATCGAGTGAAAAGATCAGATTGCCCTGTGAGCCATGATGGATTTTTTGTAAACCCTTTAAGGGTCTAGGTCTACCATGTGGCAAGCTTTGATTCGCCCATTTTTACTGAGCTGGTGGTTCACATTGTGCTGTAGATCGATGGGTGGCTTCTGGGCTTGAGTTGGCTAGCATGGCTGGCTTGGCGCACCGACTTGGTTGGCTTGGCTCGATGCATTTGGATGCGTCGGCTACTATGGCATGGCGGCTTAGCCATATGTTATTTTTCATTTAATTTTTTATTTTATTTCTTTAGAAATTCATATCTTTTTCATTTTAGCTCCATTTTGCTCAAAACTTATTTTATTATGATAAAAAAAATAAGCTCTTTCCACTAATATTAAAATTTTATTTTTTATTTTTATTATTTTTTTAATTAATTTTTTAATTAATAAAAATATGAATTTCTCAAAAATATGTATCAATTAATTATTAATTCTTAAAAATAAGCATAAATTAATTAATAAATTAATGTTTTTGTAGGTAATTTTATGGTACTTATCACACCCTCCAACTTAAGCTTTGCTCATCCTCGAGTAAAGAAAGAATTTAGTTTTAAATACCATTTAACTTTAAAGTTTCGAATTTTACCTAAGCAATTTTCAAAATGGTCATTGATATTCAGTAGAGCTTAAGTGACATATATCATTGGGGTATTAATACTTATCAATAGAAAAATTAAGTAAAGAACATTAAATTTTTCTAAATTTTTTCTAAATTATCCTATCTTTATCTTTGATTTATCTAAACTTTCATATAGATAAGTGTATTGCTACTTCCATCCTTTATTTATTAATTTTTATTTTCACATTGTCCACTTTTTGATACAAATATCATGCTTACTTAGGCAACGGGATCTGGTTACTCGGTGGAAAACTTTTTTTTTTTAATTTTTTTTTTTTATGTTGTACAACTATGGAGTGTCTTAACCTCTTAAGCTTTCTATTTTATCTATGTAGCGAGTCTTGGGCCAATGACTCTCAAACCAATTGGCTTTAGGGCACTAGGTATAAAATACCCCTCGGACTTGCTAGCTTGAATCAAATAGGCTACGAGTTAAGACTAGCTTTACAACGAGCTTCTTTGCCCTTTCAATTGTTTGATGCGAAACTTAATACTTGCATAGGCAAAGAGGCCCGATTACTCAATGAAAAATACTTAAAAATTATTTTATTTAATTTTTTATATGAAAACTATTTTATTTATTTTTTTTATATGAAGAAACATATAGTTATCCAACACAAGCCTATAAAAAGTAGATTTTTCTTTGATGCTAGTAGAAAAATTAGAAATGCTCCAAAAAAAAAAACTTTTTATATTATAAACTTAATTTTTTATTAAATTTTCTTAATACTTGATTCCTCAATATCTTATAGATTCTCTAATCTATGCATCAATTTTTTTTAAAAATATTTAGTTTAATTCAATTCTTAAGCATAATCAGGTGTCTAAATATTAAATACTAGCTTTCTTTAGGACTTAAAATTTTAAAATTTTTATTTTTCTCCCCTCCCCCAACTTAATCGACATTATCCTCAATGGAGAAGAAAAAATAAAGGATGTAATAAAGAACATGGAAGAATACACCTGACTATATTTTTGGTCCAGCACATGCCTTTAAAAATTTGGGCTCTCCCTCCAATTTATTAAAATTATCCTAAAAAAATAAACTAAAAAAATAAATTAGATAAAAATTAAATATTGGGTTGCCTCCCAACAAGCGCTAAGTTTACCGTCTTCAGTCAGAAACAATACAGCTTAACTATCCTATATCAAATACTGGATTGATAAATTCCAATGGTTTTGAATTGCTAATCTTAGAAAATTGATTTATAATCCTATTATTGATATATTCATTGTTAATTAGGAGAATATAATTTGTGATCCCATTCTCAGACCCATGTTTATTAAGAATTTCTCCTATTTGTTCTTCTAAAATGCCCATGAATGGAGTTTTAGGAGTTAAGTTTGATTCAATGGATGCTGAAAGGGTGTCTAAAGGCGGTTTTAATTCTGGAGGTAAATTAATATGATCTTGCTTAAACAACTCTATTGGCTCTTGATTTTTGTAAGAAGAATCGACTTCTAAGGTTGAAGGGAACAGACTTTTAGGTTTATAAGTTTCGGATAAATCATCTATTCTCTTTTCTTCTTTTTCTATCTCATTTAAATTGGAACTAGCATTAGTACTAATTCCTGGCTCGGGTGCTTTTATATGGTTAGCTTCAGTACTAACCAATTTCTCTAAATTTTTATTTTGGCTAGCATCAGTACTAGCCTCTTTCACCTAATCTTGGTATGGGGCCATAAGAATTCTATAGCTTTTAAGTTCAGAAATTACTTTGGTATTCTCAGATTGAGGATTCTTGAGTGAGACATTAAATTGATAACTTGGTCCAGGTGATTGATGGATATTAGGTGGGTTGTTTGAAATTGGTAGGCTCGGTAGTTGATCTAATTCTCTTCTTATGTTAGACTCAACTAATTATCCTATTTGAGCTTCTAGCCTGATGATAGATTATTGTTGAGTTAAGATCGATTATTGTTGATTCAGAATTAATTATTAAAGTTGATTAAATCTATCATCAGCTAGATTGGTCTGTTGAGGAGGTGGGTATGATAGCTGGTTGTTATATGATGACTGGGTAAACTAACTAGGTTGACCATTGTTATAGACATAGTTTTGGTATTGAGGTCTATTCTAATAATTTTGTACTAATGGAGTTTGGATCTGAGCCTGAGTATGTTATGGTTTCCAAAAAAAATTAGGATAATTTCTTCAGCCAGAGTTGTATGAATTTGAAAATGGGTCATTAATCAATTTGGAGTAACCTTGAGCAGCTTAAACTTATTCTTGGATAAACTATGCAGTAATAGAACATTTATTCACATGATGGGTTGGACTAGCACAAATAGAATAAAACTCCTGATAATTAGAAGGTGATATGAATTGTGCAGGAGATTATTGACCTAGGATTAGAACTTGATCTAATTTTTTAGCAAGAAAGTCCACTCTATTTATCAAATTTGAAGCAGTCTTAGGACTAGATTCTAGATGTTTAAATTCATGGATCCCTGCTCAGATTTGGTAGAAAGATAATGAAGCATGGTTAATTGAGTTTTCACTCAGGATTTCAAATAAGGTATAGGCTTCATCCTCACTCTTGTTCATGAATGTACCTCCACGTGATACATCTACCATCTATCTGTATTGATCTCCTAAACCCTCATAGAAAGCTTGAACTATTTGCTACTTAGATAGACCATGGTGTGGGCATTTTCTAAGAGTTTCTTAAGTCTCTCCCATGACTTGTGAATCTATTCCTCTTAAAGCTGAGCAAATCCAGTGATAGCTCATCTCATAGTACTGGTTTGGCCTATGGGATAAAACTTTTTAAGAAATTTACTTTGTAAGTCAGCCCAAGTTTTAGTTGATCTCCCTATTATGCCAAGCCAGTACTTGGCTTTGTCTTTTAATGATAAAGAAAATAAAATTAGTCTAAGGGCATTCTTAGTTAAATTTTGAATTCTCACCGTAGAGCAGATTTCTAAAAATTCATTCAGATATTTATAAGGATCTTCATTGATGTTCCCATAGAAAGATGGAAGCATCTGGATTATAGTCGGCTTGATCTCATAGTGGGTAGCATGAATTTCAGGTAATTGGATACAAGTCGATGGGTTATAGGTGGAAGGAATAAAGGATTTCTTCATCTGCTTAGGTGGTTCTCTAAAATTTTCAGCCATTTGGTTGTCGGATTTAATATAATTCAGCCTTTTAATTTTATGGTTGGATTCAACTAGATCAGGTAAAGCAATTTCCTACCGTGCATGCACTAGTGCAACCCTAACATGTGGTTCAAAAAAAATTTAAAATTTTTTTATATTTTTTATTATTTTATTATATTAAAAATTAATTATTTTATTTATTAATTAAATTAAATTAAATTATTATTTTTAATATTTTTTAGTTATTTAAATTTAATTTTTATTTTATTTTATTTTAGTTTATTTTTTTTTTAGAGAAGAAAGAAGAAGAAAGAAAGAAGAGTTCTAAAGAAGAGGTCCTAAGGAGTCCTAGAACTAAGAAGAGAGAGAAGAATTAGGTTTAATTAGGTTTAATGTTGGTTAGCAATCAAGTTGATCAATCAATCCTGACATGGTTATCCTAAATCTAGATAGCTTCTAACTGCCAAGGTCACCTTTAAGCCCTTTAAGTGTAAGATCAATCAATCAACTAGCAAGGTAAGTGTAAGGTCGGTGGGAGTCTCCCCGTTGCTTGCCTTAGACACCAATTATGTTTAGTCAGCTAAGCAAATTGAACTAATTAAAAACCACCTTCCTTCGGATCCAGTCATCCTTGAACCACTTTCCTAGACATCAGTCGAATTGATTAACCCTAACCTGATTCAACTCTTAGGGTTTCTTGTCCTATTGAGCTCGAGTTCCTAGGATTGATGTCTAATTGATTTTAAAATTAAAGGTTTAGGTCAATGCAGGATGTTGGTTGGTTGTTTGTGGGCCAATGAAGGATGATCAAATTCCCACCTTATCTTATTTAATTATGTTGTGCCCTTAATTTGGTTAATATGAATATGCACAAAAAATTTTCAATCAAAGGGTTCTATACAATTTAAACTAGATGCATGCAACTAATTAAATTCTGAAAGGCTTACCTTGCCTCCAGCAATCACCAAAAAAAATAAAAATAAAAATAAAACTAATATGATGCATGCTCTAAGCAGTTAGAATTTCTAATCTTATCATAAAATTTTTAATTAGATTTAAATGAATATTTTTTAAATTAATTTAAAAAATAAATAAATAAATAAATAAAATTAAAAAAAAAAGAGAACTAGGGTTATGATTGATCTCACCAAGCAAAACTTTTGGTTCTTTTTGTTCTTTAATCTCTTTTTGTGCAAAATAATAAAAAAATTAGCAAGCAATATTTATAAGAAAATAAAAATTTTATTTATAATTTATTTACAAAAAAATCAAAGAGATTAAAAATTTAATGCCTGTGCCTTCCCCGGTAATGGTGCCAAAAACTTGATAGATTTACCAAAATTATTTTTAATTTATTTAAAATAAATCAAAAAAATTAAAATAAAAAATTAAAAATAATTTCTGGCAACAGCGCCAAAAACTTGATAGGAATGCGATGTTGTTGTTAAGACACCATGTTTATCAGTTTAATCCAACTTCTTAAAATAATTAAAAGTCTGTAGATAGCAGTGAGTCGGGTCGAATCCATAGGAAAGATAGTATTTTTAGATTTGAAATCTTTAATTTTATAAAAGAAAAAAAAAAGAGAAGAGTTTTGGGATCAAAAGTGAAGTCAAAAAATAAAAAATAAAAATTAAAAGGTGCATAAATTTAAACTTGGTACTAAGATCTACTAGTTAGATCTTAGCATCTACTTACAATAAAATAAAAAGTAATAATTAAAATATAAAAATTAAATTACTCTAAAAATAAGAGTATGAAATTAAAGTGCATAAAAATAAATATTACATTAAAAAGTTCATAATTTAAATACATAAAATAAAAAGAAAATAAAATAGGCTGATCTCTGATCTTAGATCGGCATTGATGGAAAGATGGTGCGAAAGCCTAGCTCTTCTTCTTGGCACCCATTGCTTTGAAGTAGCCATTAACCCATAGCCTGGCTTCACTCTATACCAAAGCTTCACCTTGATCTGAGATGTTTATTTTGAAGGTCTGGGGGTCCTTAAATAGATGTTGGAGGGCTGGAGGATTTTCTTCTGGGCAATGTGAGACTAAGGGCCATTTTAATCATGAAAATAGGAAGAAATTCGAGTGAAATTCGGATTAAAATAGCCCTTGAACAAATTCTGTTAAGTTCTTTTAATTCTGGCCATCAGATGGTGATCCGATGCTTCCAAAAATACCAAAACTGGACGTGTAATGCCCAGATTAAGTCGGATTAAATTCTAACCATTGGATCATGCTTGATGGAGAAAATTAGGCCGTTGATTATGTGCCTGAGAGTCTGATCATCATCGGGAGCTTTCTGGACCGTCGGATCGAAACTGGAATCAAACACTACCATTCGATGGCGATCCACGTGAAATCAGAAACCAAATCAGAGTTGGAATAAACCTTGACCATCCGATCTTGACCGTAAGCAACCACCATCGCACGATCGCATATTTACTGTTCCTATGGACCGCGTGGACCGGCTGCACCATACACCACAACCAATCAGCACCCCCATCACCGAGTGAAAAGACCAGATTACCCTATGAGCCATGATGGATTTTCTGTAAACCCTTTAAGGGTCTAGGTCCACCACGTGGCAAGCTTTGATTTGCCCATTTTTGCTGAGTTGACGATTCATACTGTGCTGTAGACCGGCAGGTGGCTTCTAGGCTTAAGTCGGCTAGCGTGGCTGGCTTGGCACGCTGGCTTGGTCAGCTTGGCTCGACGCATTTGGATGCACCGACTATTGCGACATGGTGGCTTGAGCCGGCTGAGCCGTATGTTATTTTTCATTTAATTTTTTTATTTTATTTTTTTAAAAATTTATATCTTTTTTATTTTAGCTCTATTTTGCTTGAAACTTATTTCATTATGATAAAAAAAATAAGCTCTTTCCATTGATATTAAAATTTTATTTTTTATTTTTATTATTTTTTTAATTAATTTTTTAATTAATAAAAATATGAATTTCTCAAAAATATGTATCAATTAATTATTAATTCTTAAAAATAAGCATAAATTAATTGATAAATTGATGCTTTTATAGGTAAATTTATGGTACTTATCAAAGGCATGTTTGAGTTGCAAACGGAGATAGTTCTCCGATTTGAGCTTGGTTTCAGGCTTATAAAAAGCTCATGGCAGACCAAGAGCAGGGTGTGGTTCGGTAGGTCCCCAGTAGTTGAGAGTCGAGTTCAGCAAACAGTAGTCGTCAGACTCTGAAGAACGCCAGCGGACAATAGGAGCAGGATGCTCTAGGTAGACAACTAGGCAGCAGACAGTGGTCATTTCAAGGGTTCTTGAAGAGAAAGCTTTGTAAAAATAGCTTCTAGTTGAGAAAATTGTATACGAGTATTGAAAGTGGATAATCTCCTCATGTATTTATTTTTTTTTTATGGTGAAGCTTTGCATGCTCCAAGAAGGTAGACCTTAGTCTAATCCATGTACTTAATTGTGTTCTTTTTATTTTTTTCTTCCTACCATAATATTCTATTACAAGATCCCCAACATGGTTTAGTTAGATAAGCTTGACATCAGCAAAATAAAGAGAAAATCCCAAGGCCCCTTTGATCCTTAGGCTAATAAATTTGATCCCACAAGATATGATGAAGACCCTCCGATTATAAGGATGTCCCCAAAGGAATGCCCGAAATTCCTTCTCAAGCTTAGAGAGAGAAGTTAGATGGATAAGAACATGAGACATTGAATACAATGGGATAGAGGTCAAAATAGTATGAAGCAAGTTTGTGTGCCCTACCAGAGATAAGGACTTCCAACTCTAGTTTGTAATCTTAGTTGAGACATGCTCAAAAATGAAATTAAAATCAGCAATGCCATAAGTTTTGCTAGAGATTGGCACCCCCAAGTATTTCTAGACTCCACTTCCAGAGCAATGTGCAGCAAATTGCATATGTGATATTTGATGACAAGAGGTGTCGAGGGGATAAAAATAACATGAGATTCATAGTAGTTGATCACTTGCTCCAAAAGAGAGCAATAGACCTGCAAGATGGATTTTAAAATAATGGCTTCTCTAAACTAAGCCCTAGCCACCAATAAATAATCATCCACAAAGAAAATATGAGAGTTCACAGGTCTCTCTCTAGGTTAATATGCTTTCAGCAAATTATTATGCATAGCATAATGAAAGAGAATGAAAAAAGTTTTAGAACAAAGGATGAATGGATAGGAAGAAAGTGAGCACCCTGGACGAAGACCTTCTATCAATATGAACTAAGAAGTTGGATTGCCATTAAAAAGCAAAGCAAAGTGGGAATCAAATACATGAGCTTTCACCCAATTAAATGTTGGAAATTATATCATAAAGCCAATCATCTAGATTTTAGACGGTTGAGCACATTATAAATTATACTTGAATTATTAATCAATAAAATTGTTATTCTAGCTTTTCATCATTTTTGTGCATCTTTCTTTTATGAACTCTTTTGTAATAAATTTCTTAAGACTATTTAGAATTGATAAAGAAGGATTTATCATTTAGTTCCTAAACCTGTTTGCAATCAAATGATATGTTGTTACCTAGAATGACAATATTTATCGAGTGTAGGTTGTTGTATGCCATATGGATTACTTATCCTCTTAACTAAGAAGTATGGAGATACTGGTATGGCATGTAGGTGAAATATAGGAATACATTTTACTGAATGTGACCCAGCTGCGGAGCTTTCTGCTATCAAGAGTTGCTCGTGAAGGTATAAGTGTCTCTTAGACCTAAGATCATCATGGTGACTTGCAAGCAACTCACTGTACTTTGATACTAGACTACTTGAATTTCAAGATTAGTGACGAAAGGTTTCTGAGTGCAGTCAAGTACTTATTTAGTCGGTACATGAGTCAAGATGGGAATGACCTCTCCAAGTATTGAAGCAAATGTATCACTGTATTTTAATTTAGCAAAACCTCGATCGGGATAGTCTATGATGGATATTGAAATTTGAAATATAATATGGATGACTTTTTCAAGGTTGGTAGTTAAACCCTAGATCAATCTTTGAGCATTGAGGTCAAGGGGATAAATTATACAGTAACCATATACCGTAGGTTCATGGATGTTGCATTGTGACTATTCAATCTATCCAGACATCAAGTACTATTTCTAGATGGTCACATCGATTGGTATAGAAAATTGATTCCTATGCTGTCGACTTAGTGTTCGAACCTATAAGATCACACACAATAGAACTTTCTACTTGATCTAATGGTTGATCTAGAGTCCCAATGGTCTAGAACTCTATGGTTAAAAGTTCCACTAGATTGAAACTCTATGATCAGAAGTCCCACTGGACTGAGACTCTAACTTCTCAAGTTCCACTGGATTAAAACTCTGACTTATTGGAGGATTAATTAGCAATTGGATTGTTGATTAGCTCAATTTGATTGAGCAATGAGGATTGATTCAAATTTGATTGAATTGGATTTGATTAGATTTGGTCCGACTAGGTTATGAGATGATCTAATCGTTGAGAGAGATTCGACCATGATTTGATCAGGGCCTGGACTCAATTAATTGCTATTTTGATTAGGATATAATTGAGATGGATTAAGCCTAAATGGGTTGGATTTTTCTTGCTCTAATTGGGTTTGGACAAATGGGTTTGGTTGAAACTTAATTGGATAAGTTCAAATAATTTTGGACAAGTTCAAATTTGAATCTCTCCTTGCGCCACCTTAGACCATGCCCTCTCCCACACCCACTTCTGATTTTGCATGGCTTTTTTTCATGCAAAAATGATGTTATTGGTGCCACTTCTTTCTCCCTTTGATCGGCCCAAGAGTTGGACTGGTTCAAAATTTATCTTGAATTTTGAATTCAAGATTTAGAGGTTGGAACAAACCTAACCTCTCTCCCTTATCCATTCCCCATGCCACCCCTTGCTTTGTCACATGTTTTTGTGAAATTTTTCTGAGTGTGGCACGTAGAAGGAAAGTCCTTCTATGTGTTTCTCGTATGGGTTAGGCGTTTGAAGAGGATAGAAATTTCACTTGAATTTTGAATTCAAGAGTGAGGTTGAAACAAGTTCAACCTCCCATCCTTATCCCCTCCCATGCACTTTGCCCATCTAAATGTTTCCACTAAAATGGGATTTTTTTTGGGCATGCATGAGGGTGAGAAAGGTTTTTGGAGAGAGAGTTCTAGTGGGTTAAGGCACTAATATCTGGGTGTCAGAAATCTTGAGTGAAAAAGTCTTGCGCCACCTTTTATTTTATCTCTTCTCACTCGCCACCTTATTCATTTATTTCTCTTTTTGGCTACCCATTTCAGATAGGATTTGTGTGGGGTTTGCATAGATAGGATAGTCCTTCTACCATGAAAATTGATTTCATAGAAAAAATCCAAAAAGAGAGGGCGTGAGAGCATTTCCGAAAGCCAAGGTTTTTTGAGAGTTTTTCAGCCCTTGCCCTTCTTTCTTAGATTAGATCTAAGTTAAATTGGCATGTGAATTTTTTTGTGAAAGGTGTTTCACATGAAAATCACAAAAAGGGTGTCAGGGTCTTCTCAAAGTGTGTTTTGAGTGTCAAAAAAAAACCTGAGAGTGGGACTCTAGGGTTTCGGGTGAGGGTGACACTAGGATTCTGACCCAGTGTTTGAAAGGAGAGATTGAGGGCTGTGAGCATCCAGTCTCTACGAAAAATTTTCCACCACCTTGTAATCCTCCAAATAGTATCTTTTGGACTTCTAGAGCATCTGAGTGATCAAAAAAAGATGGTGGATTGAGATCGACTAAGATCGACCGTCGAAGGCTCCTATGAGAAGTTAGCACTCCAGTGGAGCTGATTGAAACTAGGGGCTTCATGTGGACCATCCATAGAGGTCAGACAATCAATGCAGCTGCATCATGATGCAAGGAGCATCTTTCTAGTATTTTTAGATTATGGAGATTGTCTACCCAGCTCAGGTATCGTGTTTTGAACATGAGTAAATCAATAAATATGATTTACTGATCTATATATTCATTATTTCTTATACATATATATATATGTCTGGATCCTAGTGTAGGATTTTATAATTAGATCATTGTATATGTAGATTAATATTAGATTAATCTAATATTTTTTGCTATATTTTATTTGAAAAAGTTTCAAAATGCATGCCTTTTTCCTTCAATGGTATCAGAGCACTAGGTTATTATGACATGTTTTAAATGTTAATTAGAAATTTGAATGCTAGAATATTTGATATGATTTAATCTGAGTAGCAAGTAACTAGATCGGGTTGGTTGCCCTGGCTATCCAATCATAGGAGAAAAGTAGGATTTAAAGGTCCTCTCCTTCCATTCGATGGGGTTCTCCTATGGTGATAGGGGTGCCGCTATAATTATATCCCATAAAAATAAAAAGTAAAAAGAATTATTGAAATGGTTTCAATCTAAAAAATTAAGCATGAATAAATTTAGATTAGATCTAAAAATTTGATTCATAATTTAGTTTTTATTATGATTTATTTTCTATTTGAAACATGCAATAGGTTGCTGTTTATAAAATGAGCTAACCCATTTCTAAAATGAGTCAAGCCATTTAGTGAACAAAAAATAAAAATAAAAAAATATTTTATAAATTTAAAAATAGTTTTCAAACATTGAACTCTAGTCTATTAGCCCAAAACTTAATTAAAAAATTAGGTGTTGTCCAGTAGGATCTAGTATTGTGAATTAAAGATCCTAAGACAAATGCATAAATCTATGGATTTATGGGTTAGATGAATTAGGTCCATTAATTAGGTTAGACGTAAGGTTAGTTTAAAGAATGGACTTAGCTAGAGCAATTGATCAAATCTAATCAAGTGTTGATTTAGATTAGGTCAAAGATACTCTAGATTCAACTTCAATAGTTGTAGTTGGTCAAACCCATGTCTTTAACAAGGACCAAAATGGAGTTGATTCATGGCTAAGCGGTCGAGCCTGAAATTACTAGGTGGATTAGATTGATTCTAATTAACCATTTGATGTCTGAGGTAAGTTTGGCAATCTAGACTGATGGTTTTTAATTGGGAGCTACTCGCACTGATTCAATCTTTGATGAGTTGATGACATATCCCTTTCACTTATCTCACTTACCTGACCAATATGGTTGACTAGGATTTGATTAGGTCACTTGATAATTCAAGTTAACCCATATTAATTAGGAATCAATTTGACAAATTTCAATCAGTAAGACTAAATTAAGTGCCCATGGACCGAATTTGATCCTAGTCCTTATCATTATCTTAGTAAAGTCAATGGGAGGATTTGACTTGGTAAAGTCAATGAGAGTAATTTGGTCTATGTCCTCTCTATCCTTAAATCACATGTAACCTAAATTCTCAAAATTACTAGATCCTTAAAAATGACAAAGTTATGGGGATAACTGAGTTATAGCCTCCCATTAAAGTGAATGGTAATGAGTCTAATTTTTTAGATGAACATTGGAGGTGTTTTACACTTGATGTTCATCTGGATGTTGGAATTACTATCCGTCAAATGATAATTAGGTTGTACTCTTTGAACGACAATCAAGTTGGCTAGAGCTTTCTTCGAGCTTGATCATCATTCATTTGATGCATCAAACTTAGCCATGTTAATGATTAGATCTAATCAGGACTTTCAGTGGAGGTGCCTTATGCCTACTGAAGAGGAGTCTAAGGCAAAACTAAAATACTAAAAATTATTTGGAGAAATAATTGATTGTGAACCTACCTGTAGATGCACATAGATTGGCTAGAGCTTTCCTTGGGCTGTTTATAGTCTATGTGGATTCTAGCATCCACTAAGAAGTTTGTGTAACTCCTCAAATTGGAGGTAAAGCCTACCAATTCGTAAAAATAGTGGAAGGACCTTTAGACTAAAATCTAAGTATTTATGGTTAAATAATTCATGTACTAATATGGTCTTGCATTTTTCTTTCAGTTAAATAGAATGGCTAGTGATTGGTCGCTCTGTTCACTGTTAGACAGTAACAAGCTTTTAGGACATGATTTCAAAAAGTCTAATATTGACTCTAATCAGGCAGACCCGAACACAAATTGTCCTTTTGACCCAAATAGGTTGAACAGAAAAAATCGGTAAGGAGTTGCTAGTCAAGGCTGTTGATGCACTCTTATCGTGAGAGTGATCAAAGATAAAAGTTAACTAATTATTACTCCATAGAACAGGATGAATCAGATCGAATCCTGAGGGATCTAGGGTAGTTGTTTAAAAAATTTAAAAAAATATTTGATTATTTTTTAGAATTAAAGAACTAATTTAGATTAATAATAGCTAAAAAAAATTTAATATAGAAGAGAACTCTCAAGAGATCGAATCTTCTTGTAAAATAGATGTCATATCCATTTTCTGCTGTAGCACCGCTACTTATGATTTCGATTGATATAGCTTATCTTCTTTCTGAGCATGGACCGTATCCTCATATCATGGCCATTTCTTAGAGCATAAGCTATCTAACTAAATCTCATCAGTAAAAAAAGAGAATCTATTCTTTCTGATACAATCTATCTCTTGTCTAAGTATGCACCATATCCTCAAATTACGATGCATCTCTTAGAGTATAGATTGTTCAAAATCTGGATCTTTATAAATGAAGCAAAAAAAATAGTGCATTTTTAATTTTTAAATAAATCAAAAAATTTATTAATAATAGAAAAGAGATACATAAAATTGATCAACATCCAACTATCTGTTTACAAGATTCATCTTTCCTCCTGAGATAATGGAGCCTAACCATGCATAGAAGGGATGTCGTCCACCATTGCCATCTTCTTGCTTCTAACCCCTAGAAAGAAAATAGAAAGAAGAGTTTTGTGGAGGAAGAAGAAGAAAGAAAGAAAAGTGGAGACTTAAGTGGGAGAGAGAGAGGAGGTGTGAAGGGTAGGGCTAGATGGAGATGGATGGAAGGGCTTGCTTTTGGTTGAAGCCTTAGAGGCTTTTTATAGATGCTAGAAGGTAGAAGGATTTGTTGGTTAAGCAATATGGGACTATTGCTATGATAGGAATGGATGGATGGATGAAGTGTGCATGAGAAATTTTTGATTTGGTGTGGACTTCTAATTGGAGTATGAAAAATATGGTAAGAAGGAAATAGCATGTGACATATTTCTCTCTTTAGCATTTTCTTCTTTCTTATGATCCATGCTAAATCAGTTTGGGGTGGCACATGTGGGGTCTTTGATTCAATCATTTTCAATCCAAACCCTTAAAGCAACTATCTTTCTTCTTGGCCCTTGGATCTTCAATGAATTGCTTTTTAGCTATTGAATCGTGATTAAACCCCTTAAGTTATTTGCTCTTAGCCCATTAGATATCTGATTTTTGCTTTAGTTTTGAGCTAATTTGAGTCTGGATTAGCTTGTATGAGCCCAATCTCCTAATTACCTACAAAAAAATATTAAAAAGCATTAAATTTAACTAATAAACATACAATACAATAATATTTAGTGCTTCTTATTACAATGTATCAAGTGCTTATCAGCTATTATATGATAATACTTTGTAATTTCTCTATTTGTGATACATCTATCTGGGTATTAGATATCAGAAGTCCAGTTCGCATTTGCAATTCATTGCATGGACTTCAAATTGATAGAAAGTTTGAGAACGACGATAAATTCCTAAATGTTGGGGATACAAGAAATGTTTCTATCCTAGTATTGAAAACTATTGAGCTTGTTTTCAAAACAAATGATGTCACTTTAAGTAACTATCATGATTATCCTGAAGGAACTAGATCTAGGATTTAAGGATTAGATCTTAAAATTTTTTCAAGATCTGACAGCAAAAGACTAAAATTAATTAAAATTAATTTTAAATATCAAAAAATATTCTAGATTTAGGATCTATTACATGATCATGGCATGTTATTAAATCAAAAATTAAAATATAAAGAAGAAATTAAAATATGTTGATCACATCAACATGTATATATACTACATCTAATGTAGGTATGAAAATAATAGATCAAATCTATTACTTATGTAAGTTAGACATTCTAACTTGCTGATCCGAGCTTAAGGATGAAGTTACAAGCCGTACGTATCCAAACTTTAGGAGTCATCCACATGAGCCCACAATCACGATTAGAGTTCTAATGCAGGAAATCAGCACAGTATGCTAGTACTGTGCTGATCCTTCTTTGACGATCGATCTGGAACCATCTTCTTCAAATTTTGGATTCTCTAATTTTTGGAAGGAAGGAAAAGAGATTTTGAATCTAAGACATCTCTCAAAAATCTCTAAAGAAGGAAGAGATTAAAGAAGAAATCCTAGAAGAAGAACCCTTCTTCTTGTTTTCTCTCACCTAGACACCTAGATTGGTGTCTATGAAATCTTCATGCCCCAATATTTTTTCTCCTTGATTTTTACATGCCTCAAAGATCTCTCAATGGTACAGAATTGATAAAAAAATTAGCCCAAAATTCATTTTAATTATTGAGATATGGAAGAGTCTTGTCTAGGTCAAATACCTAGACAAGGTAGATCCAAAATAGGGAACTAGTTGGGGCGCCCAACACTTGGGTGCCCCCTCCTTTCTTTATGCCATGGACCATCAGGAATAAGTACAAAAAATTCTCCTCTTTTCCATGAAAAAATGAGAGAAAAATCAGGGATGTGGATAGCACAAAGGAAGGAGGAGTTTTAGGTGCTTAAAATTCTATCTCATAGAATTTAAATCAAAACCAACTCCTAGTTTGACTTGGTCCACAAACAAATGCCAGCTAAAGAAATAAGGGAAGCCTATGGGCATGCGTGAGGAAATGGGAAAAAGCTTTTCCATGTTCAAAATCAAAGAGAAGGGGCATGGGGGGTGTAAGGGGTCAATGGCGCAAGGAATAGGAAGTTCTAGTCATACTAGGATTCCTATTTTGACTTGGTCCAAGATGGTTTCTCAAACCAAATCAAACCCAAACTAATTCAACCCAATTAAATTAGGTCCTAAAATAATTAAGATCTTAATTAAATTAGATTTAATTAGATTTAATTCTAATTTAATTTTTTAATCAAATTAGGAAATTGGGTTGATCCAAGTCTTAGTTGAACTAGGACTAGTTCTTCATTACACTTGGCTTATCCAATAAACTAATTGAACTTAATCCAACCAAGCCCAAACTAAATCTAATTAAATTATATTTAATTAAACTTAATCTCAATCTTTTGGCTTAATCAAATTAAGCCAATTAGCAATTAAATTGCTAATCGATCCTCCTGCAACACTTGCACTAGGTTAAACATCAATCGTATTGATCGTTTAACCCTAAAATGATTCTTGATCATTGATCAACCATCCGATCAAATCATGAGCTCTAATATGTGTGACCTCATAGGTCCAAACCTAAGTCAGTAGCATAGAAATAAATTCATGTACCAATCAAAGTAATTATCTAGCAATGATACCCGACAACCGGATAGGTCAAATGTGTAGAACAATATCCTTAGAACCCATGCGGATATAGTTTCCATAAAATTTATCCTCTTGATCAAAATGCTTATAGGACACCTCAGAGTTCAACTATCAACTATGATCAGATTGTCCATATTGTATTTTAAAATATCAAATCCATCTAATGGATTATCCTGATCAAGATTTTGTTATATTGAAATACAGTGATACATTCTTCTCCAACTCTTGGAGTGGTCAATTCCATCTTGATCATACTTTTACTTTGCAAGTACTTGACTATGCTCAGAAGCCTTCTATTATTAAATTAAAAATTAGTTAGTCTAGTACCAAAACACAATGAGTTGCTTGCAAGTCACTAAGACGATCTTAGATCTAAGGGACACTTATACTTATATCCCATTAGAGACATTCTTGATAGCAAAATGCTCTATAGTTGATCAGTTCAATGATGATGTACCTATATATCTCATCTGTATGCCATACCAGTATTCCACACTCCTTGATTAATAGAACAACCAACCTATATGGCATACAGCGACCTATGCTCGATAGACATTATTGTCCTAATTAACAAACTATCATTTGATCATGAACAGATTTAAGGACTAATCAATAAATCCTCTATTTATCGAAGCTAAATAGCTTTAAGGACTTCATCACAATAATGGAGTTCATTAGGAGATGAATACTTTATGATAAAAAATATTAAAAATATATTTTATTTATTAATAAATTAATTATAAATATAATATAGCATAACCGTCAGTAGGCTGATTATTGACTTTGGAATACATTTTTTAACATATCCATCCTTTATGATGAATATAATATCTATATGGCTTCTGACCCAAGATGGTTATTGTTTATCAATAAATAAAAAATATTATGATATCATAATGAATGATGTTATAATAATATAAGGATAATTAAAAAATAATATTTATATTTTATCATAGTCTATTAATGTAATGTACATGTCAAATAAATATTCGAAACTAGATAATGTCACTGATGCCTATCTTTGGCACTGTTGGCTCAGTCATATAAATAAAAATAAGATCAATAGGTTAGTCAAGGAGCGTGTCCTCAACATCAATGATTGTGAATTATTAAAAACCTATGAGTCCTATCTTCTTGATAGGATGACCAAATCACCCTTTACTAGAAAGAGTGAATGGACCACTGTTATTCTGGGTCTAGTACATAATGATGTATGGACCTATGAACACATGTGCCAGAGATGGGTACTACTACTTCATTATATTTATTGACGATCTATCTAGGTATGGATACATCTATCTTATGAAGAATAAATTCAATTCGTTTGAAATATTCAAATGATATCATAACGGGATAGAAAAATAACTTGGAAAGAATATTAAAACTCTTCAATTAGATCGAGGAGATGAATACTTTTTTAATGAATTTTTGACATATCTAGTAGAGAATAGAATTTTTTCATAATGGACTCCTCCTAGAACACCACAGCATAGTGAGATGTCTAAAAGAAAAAATTGAACCATGTTGGACGTGGTTCAATCCATGATGGGGTTTACGAGTTTGCCTATTAATCTTTTGGATTATGCACTTGAGACTACTTGTTATGTTTTCAATAATATTCCAAGTAAGTTTTTTGCTAAGACTCCATATGAGATATGAATTAGGCATAGGCCGACACCCTCTCATCTTAGAGTTTGGAGATGTCCAGCTTATATCAAACATTTGCAAATAAAAAAGCTTGGACCTAGGTTCAATAAATACCTATTTATAGAGTACCTTAAGAAAACTAGGAGTTATTTCTTCTACCTTGCTAAAGAACAAAAGATATTCATCAGCAATAGGATAGTCTTATTGGAAAAGAAGTTTCTTAGGAAAGAAATTACTACCTCTAATGTTGAACTTGGTAAAGTTTGATAGGTAGAAGAACTGACACATTCTAGTGAACTTACAGAATTGGATTTGATAAAATCAAAGCCAAAGCCCATTGTAAAGGCACCCTTGAGGAGATCCGGCAGAGTACCACATTAACCAAATAGATACTTCGATTTTTTGGTTCGAGATGGTGATCCTATTAAACTTGATGAGAATAATGAGGATGCGATCACCAACATAGATGTCATGTAGAGGTCCAACTCTGATAAGTGGTTGAAAGCCATGAAGTCCAAAATAGAGTCCATGAAGGTCAACAATGTATGGACACTTATTGATCCATCTAAAAGGATAAAATCCATTGGGTGTAAGTAGATTTTCAAAAAAAAGAGACATAGATGAGAAGGTGGAGATCTATAAAGCCCATCTAATTACTAAAGGATATTGTCAATGTTATGGTATTGACTATGATGAGATATTTTTTTCTATAAAAATGCTTAAGTTCATTTGAATTATGCTTATGATAGCAGCACATCTATACTATGAGATCTGGCAAATGGATGTAAATACAGCTTTTCTAAATAAAAAACTAGATGAAGAGGTATATATGATATAGTCTGAGGGGTTCACATCCACAGACGAGTCAAGGTATGCAAGCTTCAGAGATCGATTTATGAATTGAAGCAAACATCACAGAATTGGAACATGCATTTTGATAAGATGATCAGAACATATGGCTTCATTAAGAACAGAGAGAAACTCTACATATATAAATGGGCTAATGATTTTATAGTAGTATTTCTTGTATTGTATATAGATAACATTCTCTTAATCGGAAATGATATTTCTGTACTATAGGAAATAAAGATTTGGCTGTCATCTCAATTCTCTATGAAGGACTTGAGAGAAACTTCTTATATTCTAGGGATGAAGATCTATAAAGATAGATCTAAAAGGTTACTCGGGTTATTCTAGTCCACATACATCAATACCGTGCTGAAGTGGTTTAGCATGGTAAATTTCAAGAAAGCCTATCTTCTGATAGGCCATGGAATTACTCTCTCAAAAAAAAATTGTTCGACAACTCTTTAAGAGAGAGAGCATATAAATAGAATATCATATACTTTAGTAGTAGGTTCTATTATGTACATCATGACATGTGTGAGATCAGATGTGCCATACTCACTAGGGATAGTGAGTAGATACCAATCTAATTTGAGTGAGAATTGCTGGAATGTTGTAAAGACAGTCCTGAAGTATTTGAGAAATACTAAGGATCAATGGCTCATTTATGGAGATGCTAACTTGAAACTTATGAAATATACTGATTTCAATTTTCAGTCAAATCATGATGATAGTAAGAGTTTGTCAAGTTTGTGTTTATCCTAAATAGTGGAGTGGTCTACTAGAAGAGTTTCAAGCAGCACACTATGGCTAATTTTGTATGTGAGATGGAGTATGTTGCAGCATCCGATGCTGTGAAGGAAGCTATATAGCTGCGAAAGTTTATCGATGAGCTAGGAGTGGTACCCTCTTTGGATGGTCCAGTTCTACTTTACTATAACAGCACTGGAGCCATAGCTCAAGCAAAAGAGCCGAAGGCACATCAATGCACCAAGCACATTCTATATCACTATCATCTTATATGAGAGATCGTAGAACAAGATGACATTGAGCTTCAGAAGATTGACGAAAAGAAGAACATGGCTGACCTATTTACTAAAGCTCTTGGAATCAAAAAGTTCGATAATCGTAAATGAAAGATGGGTATTTGATACTATTTTGAATAGCTTTAGTCTAAGTGGGAGTTGTTGGGAATTGTATCCTAAAGTCAATTATCTAGGTTGTAGATGGTTGAGCTCATTATAAATTAAACTTGAATTATTAATAAATAAAATTATTATTCTAACTTTTTATAATTTTTGTGCATCTTTCTTTTATGAACTCTTTTGTGATGAAGTCCTTAGGACATTTAGAATCGATAAAAAAAGATTTATCATTTAGTTCCTAAACCTATTCACGATCAAATGATACCTTGTTACCTAGGATGACAATATTTATCAAGTGTAGGTTGTTGTGTGCCATATGGATTGGTTGTCTATAGAGGTATATTTTATTGAATGTGATCCAGCTGTGGAGCTCTCTACTATCAAGAGTTGCTCGCGAAGGATATGAGTATAAGTATTTCTTAGACCTGAGATCACCATGGTGACTTACAAGCAACTCACTATACTTTGGTATTGTACTATCTGAATTTCTAATTCAATAATGAAAGATTTTTAGGTACAGTCAAGTACTTATTTAGTCGATACGTGAGTTAAGATGAGATTGACCCCTTCAAGTGTTGGAGCAAATGTATCACTGTATTTTAATTTAGTAAAATCTCGATCGAGATAGTCCATATGATGGATATTGAAATTTGAAATACAATATGGATGACTTTTTCAAGATTGACAGTTAATGTTGGAAATAATGCAGGGTTCTAGGCATGTTTTTCAAAATTTTTTCAATAAAATAGTAGCAAAAGTATTAGATTAATCTAATATTAATCTATGCATGCAATGATCTAATCATAAACCTTACACATGGATCTAGACATGCTCATATGTAATAGAAAAATTGAGTGTACAAGATTAGTAAATCATATCTACTGATCTACTCATATTCAGAACATAATACTTGAGCACTGATAGTCAAACTCTGTAATTTAAAATCATTGAAAAGAGCCTCCTTGCATCGGGATATATCCGCACAGTCATCCGACCTCTACAGCTAGTCACATGGAGCTCCTGATCTCGATTAGCTTCATCGAGGTGCTAGCTTTTCACCAGAGTCTTCGATGATCGATTTAAGTCGATCCGATCAACCACCTTCTCCCAATCTCTCAGATGCTCCAAAAGATTAGAATATGAACTTCGGAGGATGATAAGGTGGTGTGGAATATTGTGGAGAGATGATGCTCACAACACTCAAACTGACCACCTGAACCCTGGATCCAAACCCTAGGGCTACCCACACCCGAAACCCTGGAAATTAGGCTATCTAAATTTTTTTTATGCTAAAAAATCTCACCCAAAGACCCCATGCCCAACACACAATTTTTCCTATAAAACTCTTTCACAAAAAAATTTCACACACAATTTCAAACCATTTGAAATTGCGTGAGAACACTGAGGTAGGAAGTGTAGTGCAGACACTTTGCGTTTGGGATGTCTCATGCCTAGAACAAGTGCCCCACTCTAGTTTTCTCTCTCCAAAAAACTTCGCTCACACTCGTGCGTGCCCCAAAAAAATTTGACCTTTTAAAAGGGTGACAACATATAGGAAAACCATGTGGGAAAGAGATGAGAGAGAGTTGTTTAATTTGTTCCAACCAAAAACTAATCATCTTGAATTCAAAATTCAAGATAAAATTTAAATCCTTTCTAATGTTTGAAAAGGTGATTAACACATAGAAGAACTCTCCTTCTGGTGCACATGCCCACTTCTAGTCTGAATAAAAGTGGCAACAAAAATAAGGTGGCATGGGGAGAAGATAAGAATGTAAGTTAGAGTGGTTCCAACCACTCGCTTGAATTCAAAATTCAAGCTACAATCCTATCCATTCTCAAATGCCAATACCAAGACATGGGGTGCACAAACTCCTTTTTTCTACATGGGAAAAACTCATGCATATTTTGAAATAGCGTGAGAGAGGGTGTGGGTCCAAGTCAAAGGAAGCCTAGGAAGATTCAATTTAAAATTTAAATCTAATTTGACCTATTTAAATTGGTTTCATCCAAACTAATTTGTATGGACCAAATTAGACTAGGATAAATCTAACCAAATTAGGCTTAATCTAACTTAATTAAATTCTAATTAAATTAGAAATTAATTAAGTTCAGATCCTGATCAAATTAGGATCGAATCTTCCATAGCGATTAGGTCATCTTATAACTTAATCGGATTAACCCAATTGAATCAAATTCAATCAGACTTGAACAAATCCTCATCGTTCAATCAAATTAAGTTAATCAATAATAAAATTATTAATTAATCCTTCAATAATATTAGAATTCCAATTCGATGAGATTCATAAAGATAGAGTTTCAGTCCAGTGGGACTTCTGATCACAGAGTTTCAGTCTAGTAGAACTCTTGACCATAGAGTCCCAAACCATTGAGACTCCTGATCAACCATCAAATCAAGTAGAAACTTTTATTGTGTGTGATCCCATAGGTTTGAACCTTAAGCCATAGTACAAGAACCAATTCCTATACTAATCAATATAACCATCTAGCAATGGTACTCGATGTTCAAATAGGTCAAATAGTCGCATCGCAACATTCATGAATTTATGGCATATGATTACCATATAATTCATCTCCTTGACCATAATGCTTGAAAAATGACCTAGGATTAAACTACCAATCTTAAAAATCATTCACATTGTATTTCAAATTTCAGTATCTATCATATGGGCTACCTCGACTGAGGTTTTGCTAAATTGAAATACAGTGATGTATTTGCTCCAATACTTGGAGGGGTCAATCCCATCTTCACTCATGCATCGTGACTAAATAAGTACTTAAATACACCTAGTAACCTTCCATCACTAAATTAAAAATTTAGGTAGTCCAGTATCAAAGTACAGTGAGTTACTTGCATGTCACCATGGTAATCTCAAGTCAAAGGAATATTTATATCCTTTGCGAGCAACTCTTAATAGCAGAGAGCTCCATAGTTAGATCATATTTAGTAAAATGTACCTCTATACTTCATCTGCATGCCATACTAGTATCCCATACTCTTTGATTAAGAGGACAACCAATGCATATGGCACAATACTCGATAATATTGTCATCCTGGATAACAACGTATCATTTAATCATGGTCAAATTTAAGGACTAAATGATAAATCCTCCTTTGTCAAGTCTAAATAGTCCAAAGAACTTCATCACATAAAAGTTCATAAAAAAAAGATGTACAAAAATGATGAAAAGCTAGAATAATAATTTTATTTATTAATAATTCAAGTTTATTTTATAATGAGCTCAACCGTCTACAATCTAGATGATTGGCTTTAGGACATAATTTTTAATAATTAAATTCTAGATCATCCTTTGAGCATTAAGATTAAGAGGATGAATTATATGATAACCATATGCCACAGGTTCATGGATGTTGCGTTGCGACTATTCGACTTATTTGGATGTTGGTATGATTACTAAATGATCACATCAATTGGTACAGAAAATTTGTTCTTATGCTATTGACTTAGTATTCAAACCTATAGAGTCACATACAAAAGAAGTTTCTACCTGATCTGATGGCTGATCTAGAGTTTCAATGATCTAAAACTCTATGGTCAAGAGTCCCGCTGGACTAAAATTCTATAACTGGGAGTCTACTGGACTAGGACTATGACTTCTTAAGTCCCACTGGATTGAAACTCTGACTTATTGGATGATTAATTAGTAATTAGATTACTGATTAGCTCAATTTGATTGAGCAATAAGAATTGATTCAAATCTGATTAAATTGGATTCAATTGAATTTTATCCGATTAGGTTATGAGATGACTCAATCGCAAAGAGAGATTCGATCCTGATTTGATCAGGGTCTGGACTTAATTAATTTTTAATTTAATTAGAATTTAATTGAGATGGATTAATTCTAAATGGGTTGGATTTTTCTTAGTCTAATTGGGTTTGGACAAAGGGGTTTGGTTAAAATCTAATTGGACAGGTTCAAATAATTTTGGACAAGTTCAAATTTGAATCTCTCCTTACGCCACCTTAGACCATTCCCTCTCCCATGCCCACTTCTGATTTTGTGTGACTTTTTCTTATGTAGAAATGAGGTTATTGGTGCCACTTCTTTCTCCCTTTGACTTGGTCCAAGAGTTGGACTAGTTCAAAATTTATCTAGAATTTTGAATTCAAGATTTAGAGGTTGGAACAAACCAAACCTCTCTCCCTTATCCATTCCCCATGTCACCCCTTACTTTGTTGCACGTTTTTATGAAACTTTTTTGAGCAAGGCATGTAGAAGGAGAGTCCTTCTACATGTTTCTCATCTAGGTTAGGCATTGAAAGTGAATAGAAATTCCACTTGAATTTTGAATTCAAGAGGGAGGTTGAAAGCAAGGCATGTAGAAGGAGAGTCCTTCTACATGTTTCTCATCTAGGTTAGGCATTGAAAGTGAATAGAAATTCCACTTGAATTTTGAATTCAAGAGGGAGGTTGAAACAAGTTCAACCTCCCATCCTTATCCCCTCCCATGCACTTTGCCCATCTAAATGTCACTAATAAAATAGAATTTTTTTTGGACGTGCATGAGGGTGAGAAAGGTTTTTGGAGAGAGAGTTCTAGTGGGTTAAGGTGCTAATATCTAGGCGTGAGAAATCCTAAGTGAAAAAGTCCTGCACCACCTTTTATTTTATCTCTTCTCACTTGACAACTTATTCATTTATTTCTCTTTTTGGCCACCCACTTTAGATAAGATCTGAGTGAGGTTTGCGCAAATAGGATAGTCCTTCTACTGTGAAAATTGGTTTCATAGAAAAAATCCAAAAAGAAAGAGCATGAGAGCATTTTCGGGTGCTAGGGTTTTTCGAGAGTTTTTCAGCCCTTGCCCTTCTTTCTTAGATTAGATCTAAGTGAAATTGGCATGTGAATTTTTTTGTGAAAGGTGTTTCACATGAAAATCATAGAAAGGGTGTCAAGGTCTTCTAGGAGAGTGTTTTGAGTGTCAAAAGAAAAATCTGAGAGTGGGACTTCAGGTTTCAGGTGTGGGTGATACTAGGGATTTGACCCAGCACCCGGGAAGAGAGATTCAGTGCTATGAGCATCCAGTCTTCATGAAAAATTTCATACCACCTCATAATCCTCCAAATGAAGGAATCAGATCTAGGATTTCAGAGTTAGATCTTGAAACTTTTTCAAGATCAGACAGCAGAAGACTAAAATTAATTAAAATTAATTTTAAATATCTAAAAATATTTTAGATCTAAAATTTTATTATATGATTATTGCATGGCATTTAAATCAAAAATTAAAATCAAATAAGAAAAAAAAAATTGATCAAATCAACCTAGATCTACACTATATCAAATGCAGGTAAGAAGTTAATAGATCAGGTCTATTACTTGAGCAAGTTAGACATTCTAACTTGCTAATCTGAGCTTGAGAATGAAGTCACAAGCCGCACACATATCCAGCCTCTAAGAATCATCCATACGAGCCCACGAACACGATCAGAGTTTCTGATGCAGAAAATCAGTATAGTATGCTAGCACTGTGCTAATCTCTCTTCAATGGTCGATCCGATGCTTTCTTCTTCAAAACTTGGACTCTCCAAAATACCAAAAGAAAAGAAAGAAGATTTGTGATGCCGAGATACCTCTCAAAAGCTCACAAAAAGAAGGAAGAGATTTAAAACAAAAACCCTAGAAAAAGATCCTCTTCTTCTTCTTTGTTATTTCTAGATACCTTGATTTGTATTTTTAATATCTCCATGATCCAGATGAATTTTTTTCTAACTTTTCTATACCAAAGGGACCTCTCAAATATCTATAATTCAAGAAAATTTTAGCAAAAAATTCTCTTTAAATAAAGAGATATGTAGAGTCCAAGATTGATCAAAAACTTAGATAGGAAAGTCACCAAATGGTAGGTTGTTGGGGCGCCCAACTCTTGGGCACCCCCACCTTACTTTTCTGCCATGGACCAGCAAGGGAGGGCACAACAAATTCCAAATAATGCCATGAGAGAGAGAGAGAGAGAGAAAATAGGGAGGTGGCAGCATGAAAGGAAAGAAATCTTTTGGTTGACTAGGATTTTATCTCATAGAATCCTAAAGCAAAACCAACCTTCTCTTTTGACTTGGTCATCAAACAAATTTTCATATGAGAAAAAGAAAGAGAGAAGGGAGGCATGAGATTGCTTAGGGCATGGAGATTTTTCACGTAAAAGAGAAGAAAGAAGGGGTGTGGCGTGAGGAATTAGGTGGCGTAAGGATAGGGAGTCCTAGTCACACTAGGACTCCTGTTTCGACCTGATCAAACAAGATCTTTTAACCAAATAAAAATAAGAGTAATTCAATCCAATTAAATAAAATTCTAACCTATTTAAAAACTTATTTAAATTAGATTAAATTAGATTTAATTTTGATTTATTTTTTAATCAAATTAAAAAATTGGGTTGACCCAAGTCCTAGTTAGACTAGGACTAGTTCTTTCTTGCACTTGGCTTATCCAATAAACCAATTGGATTTTATCCAATCAAGTCCAAACCAAATCTAATTAAATCATATTTAATTAGACTTAATTTTAGCCTGCTGGCTTAATCAAATTAAATTAATTAGCAATCGAATTGCTAATTGATCCTCCTACAATACTTGCACTAGGTCAAATATCAACCGTATTGAACGTTTAACCCTAAAATGATTCTAAATCGCTGATCAACCATCCGATGGGAATGTAAAATTTAATATGTGTAACCTCATAGATCTGAACCTAAGTTGATAGCATCGAAATAAATTTTTATACCAATCAAAGTGATCATCTAGCAATGATACCTAACGACTGGTTAGGTCGAAGGTGTAGAACATCATCTTTAGAACCCATGTGGATATAGTTTCCATATATTTCATCCTCTTGACCAAAATGCTTGTAGGATACATCAGAGTTCAACTATCAACTTTGATCAGGTTGTCCACATTGTATTTCAAAATATCAAATCCATCTGATGGATTATCCTGACCAAGGTTTTGCTATATTGAAATACAGTGATACATTATTCTCCAACTCTTGAAGTGGTCAATTCCATCTTGATCACACACCGACTTTGCAAGTACTTGACTATGCCCAGAAGCCTTAATTACTGAATTAGAAATTCAATTAGTCCAATACCAAAGCACAGTGAGTTGCTTGTAAGTCACTGAGGTGATTTCAGGTCTAAGGGATACTTATACCTATATCCCATTAGAGACATTCTCGACAGCAAAATGCTCTAGAGTTGGTCACATTCAATGATGATGTATCCATACATCTCATCTGTATGCCATACCAATGTCTTCATACTTCTTAGTTAAGAGGACAACCAACCTATATGGCATATAGCAATCTATGCTCGATAGATGCTGTCATCCTAATTAACAGCCTATCATTTGGTCGTGAATAAATTTAAGAACTAATCGATAAATTCTCTCTTTATCGAAACTAAATAGTCCTAAGAACTTCATTACAACAATGGAGTTGATTAAAAGTTATAAATTTATGATGAAAAAGATGCCAAAAAAAATTTATTAATTAATAAATCAATTACAATATCTCAACCATCAACAGACTGATGATTAGATTTGGGACATAATTCTCAACAACTCTCACTTATCCTAAAGCCACTCGACACAGTATCTAATATCCATCTTTGACTTATGGTTGTTGAACTCCTTGATTGCCAGGGTTTTAGTGAAGGGGTTGAAGGAAAATCCTGATTTTTTAGACCAGGTTCGTTCAAATCTGATCAGATCAAGAGATATGTTTCACAAATTTTTTCTTTGATCTAGATCAAATCTAAAATATTTTAGATCTAATTATTATTATTTTAAAAATTAAAATAAATTTAGATAAATTAAATCAGATTTAATTTATCTTGAAGTGGGTAATCCTATTACCCATTGATGATCCTGCAAGCAACGAAAGGTTCTAGATCTAGCCACGCAAGCGCCTGGTATCTATCGGTATCTACTCAGGCTGGATCTAGAGATCCTCTTCTTCTCTATCATGTCTCCAAAAATCAGATCCAGATCTGATCTGGAGGATCTTCAAAACTTTTTTTGAAGATCAGCAGCTATCCTTTGCAGCAGCGCAGCCTTCTAACTTTCAGTCGTCTTTCTCTTGTCTAAATCGCACCAACCAAGGTCCAAAACTACCTTTTGGACATGGAGAGGAGAGGGAGAAGGTGGGTTTGGCATGGAGGAAGGAGGGGAGAGGCAGCCTTGGGGCGTGGGATTTCAATTCTCCATCTGAATTTGAGTTGGGCGCAGGGTCTTATTTATAGACTAAGCTGTGATCCAACTCCTCTTCTTCCCAACCAATCACAACCCTTTGTGAAATCAGATCTAAATCTGATTGGTGGGAATAGAGTCCCCTGGATTCCTCCTTAGAGGGTGCCTAAGACCAGTCAAAGTTGGTTCTTAGGAGAACTCTAATTGGAATCCAAAAAGGAGATGGAGTCCCTTGTCCAACAAGGACTCCTAGGCGCCTCCAACTTGGGCACACGCCAAGGGTGGCGTGCGCCCTCCTCCTTGCCAGGTTCTGGCAGGGGGACAGGCCCCCACCAGCTCTCCAATAGGTGCATGACATGTGGTCAAAAGTCAAAGTATCAATGGTCAACATTTGACCAGTCAAAGGTAGACTTTTGACCAAAGTCAAAGAACAAGAAATGGCAGGTGACCAAAAATGGCAGGTAATGTCTTACAAAATAAGACAACCTTTTCTGACTTGGACAACCTCCAGTCAGACCATATGAAGGCCTCTGATTGAGCACAAACTCCTTTGGCTCAGTCAGGACAACTTATTTATGATAGTAAAAGAAGAACGTTAGGTTCAATCGAGTGCTAGCACGATTTCCTTGAACCTAATTGAATCTCATTCAGATCAATTGAACTAGATCAGTTCAATTGATGATCACCAGATTCAAACCCTTGTTTGTGTGACCCAGTTAGGTTCAGTTCTGTATGGTAATGGGATATGTCATGATCTCTATCATCGACATCATCGAAACTCCTTTCGATGGATCAGAACTCTTCTGATTCGAACAGCTAGAATGATCGATCATCTAAATCATTCTAATTGCTCCCAAAATCCACCAGTGACACCTAGCAGTATATGGTGGCAACCCATCAGAGCTGAATGCGAACCTCTTGGTGCAGCTACCTGTGTGATTAAGTTCTTCTATCTTGAGCCCCGATCAGATTAGGGTTAAGGTGAACTCGTCAAACCCTAGTCTCTGTCATATGATGTAATCATTCGATTCAAGTCCAATGTGAAAATCTAAATAGAAACTCTTTCTATTATTTCACTCTGCCATGGCCATGGGCTTCTGGACTTGATTCTCATGATCATCATAGGGCTGCTCCTCTACCACCGAGGTAGATAGATTCCATCTTGATGCAATCCAGTTCCTACAATGAACATGCTATAGCCAACATACACCTCAGGGTTCCATATGGCTAGGAGACCGAGTAATGGTGTAGTCAAACTATAACACCCTCAAGGTGAACTGCCGATGCATCTCAGGTCAAAGAACCAGACACACTACTGCAGCATCGAGTCAGTCATTGACGAGAAGGTAGACTTCCCTAATGACTACTCGAGGTGGTCACGCTCAGTGCCCTCGTTCTCTAACGAGTACCTGTACTCTCGCTCCGGTGTCTCCACACCATAGACTCAAGACTCATCTACTAAAGAGAAGCGATTGTACACCAACCTTCCGGATCAATCACCATCCTCGTGATGATCCTATGGTCGGGAGCATTTTATGAGTTAATAATGATTATTCATGTCTTAAATTTTCAACTCTTGAAAATATGAATTATCATTACCATTAACTCAAAGGATGTATCACAGACACTAAATACACATATGTGATAGAAAATAACCCATTTTATTGATTTTAGTCAAAATTATAATTTTGCCCCTAGAAGTGTATTACAAGTGTCAGCCAATTCTGGCTTCTAGGGCACATATATCTAACAATCTCCCACTGTCCTAAAGCCAATTGGCTACAAGTCTAAGTCCCATCTTCTCAAGGTGGGCTTCGATCTTCTGCTGGCCCAACGGCTTTGTAAGTGGGTCTGCCACATTATCTGTGGAGTTGACTCTCTTGACCTCGAACGTAACCCTTCTCGAGGTAATCGCGGATGAGGTGGTATCGCCGCTCAATGTGCTTGGATTTCTGGTGAGACCTCGGCTCCTTAGCAAGGGCTATGGCGCCATTGTTGTCGCAGTATAGAGGAATGGCATCTGATGGCATTACTCCAATTTCTGCAGCAAACTTCTTGTACCAGAATGCTTCCTTCGCAGCCTCTGATGCAGCGATATATTCTGCTTCCATGGTGGAATCTGCTATCACAGTTTGCTTGGAACTCTTCCAGCTGACAGCACCACCATTGCACACAAACAGACTCCCAGATGTCGACTTTCGATCATCTATATCAGGACATGAAATCCGAGTCTGTGTATCCCTGGACTTGGAGTTCTCCATTACCAAAGACCAACATCATATCCTTAGTTCTTCTCAAGTACTTAAGGATACATTTCACAGAAGTCCAGTGTTCTTCACCTGGATTTGACTGATATCTGCTTGTGACACTCACAGCATGGGCTATATCAGGTCGTGTACATAGCATGGCATACATGAGGCTCCCTATTGCAGAAGCATAAGGGATCTTGCTCATGCGTTCTATTTCCTCAGGTGTGCTAGGGGCACATCTTCTTGGAAAGATGAATACCATGTCTGAAGGGTATTAATCCCCTCTTAGAGTTTTCCATACTAAACCTCTTTAGTACTTCCTCTATGTACATCTTCTGTGAAAGTCCTAGCATCCTATTCGGTCTATCCCTATAGACCTTAATTCCTAGAATAAAGGATGCTTCACCTAGGTCTTTCATGGAGAATTCCTTGGACAACCATATTTTGACTGATGTCAACATGGGAATATCATTCCCAATAAGGAGGATGTCATCCACGTACAATACGAGGAAGACAACAGCGCTCCCACTGACCTTTTTGAAAACACATGGTTCCTCTTCATTTTTGATGAAACCAAACTTTTTGATCACATCATTGAAATGAGTGTTCCAGCTCCGAGATGCTTGCTTAAGTCCATATATGGACCTTTGCAGCTTGCAAACCTTGTGATCAGTATCACTGGATGTGAAACCTAGCGGCTGTTCCATATAGATATCTTCCTCAAGATATCCATTTAAGAATGCCGTTTTCACGTCCATTTGCCATATTTCATAATCGAAATAGGCTGCAACAGGCAAGCAATGTGCGGATGGATTTTAGCATAGCCACTGGGAAAAAGGTATCCTGATAGTCAATGCCTTCGCGTTGACTATAACCTTTTGCCACTAGTCTAGCCTTGAATGTCTCCACATTCCCATCTGCACCAATCTTTCTCTTGAAGATCCATTTACACCCAATAGGTACTATACCTTCTGGTGGATCTACCAAGGTCCAGACTTGGTTTGAGTGCATCGAGTCAATTTCTGACTGCATTGCCTCTAGCCATTTCTCGGAGTCGATATCTGATATCGCCTCATTGTAGGTTTTGGGATCATCACCATGAGCACCATTACCTACGAGGAACATTTTCTCTACTTCCTCTGAAATAATACCTAAGTATCTTTCAGGGGGATGGAAAACTCTTTTCCGATCTACGAGGTGGAGGAGGTAGTGTTCTTATTGGCTCAACCTGATTTGGTTCCAATTGGTCCTTAGCTCGTTGTACTTGTGAGACTTTCTCATCAAGCTTAATCTGCTTTCCAATGCCGCTATCTTGAATAAACTATTTTTCAAGAAAGATGGCATGTCGACTCACAATCACATTGTGGTCTTCTGAAATGTAGAAATAGTATCCTAATGACTCTTTAGGATATCCTATGAATCGAGCTCTGAAAGGACCTAAACTCTAACTTGTCCGCTTGTTGTCTTTTGACATGAGCCGGACAACCCCAAATTCTGAGATGACTCAGACTTGGTTTCTTACCATGCCATATCTCATACGGTGTGGTAGGAACGGTCTTTAGAGGAAACCCTATTCAGTAGATAAATTGAAGTTAACAATGAATGTCCCCAAAGAAAATCAGGAAGGTCTGTGAAGCTCATCATGGATCGGACCATATCCAATAGAGTCCGATTTCTCCATTCTGAAATCCTGTTGAGTTGAGGTGTTCCTGGTGGAGTCCATTGAGAGACTATGCCATTTTCCTTGAGATAGTCTAGGAATTTTTGGCTAAGGTATTCACCTCCTCGATCTGATCGAAGAACCTTAATGGGTTTTCCAGTTTGTTTTTCTACTTCATGTCTGAATTCTTTGAACTTTTCAAAAGCTTCAGACTTATGTCTCATAAGATACACATACCCATACCTAGATAGATCATCGATAAAGGTAATGAAGTAGACAAAATTGCCTCTAGCCGGCACATCAAATGGGCCGCACACATCAGTATGTACTAGGGCAAGGAGATCTGTGGCCCTCTCCCCATGTCCAACAAAAGGGAGTTTAGTCATTTTGCCTTGAAGACAAGATTCACAAGTTGGATATGACTCGAAAGTCAATGGACTCAATAGCCCATTTTTCTCCAATTTGTTGATCCTATCTTCTGCTATATGACCTAATCTCAGGTGCCATAGATATCTATCATTTGGACTATCCCTAGGTCGTTTGGCATTCATGTTTTGCTCGATAGTTAGAACAGGTACATCAATATGTAGCTGATAAAGACCATTAATAAGAAAACCATTTGCAATTTTATTTCTTTCATAAAGAATGTTACAATGGTCCTTAAAGAAGGTAATCACATAGCCTTCTTGTGCTAAGCATGAAACAGAAATCAAATTCCTGCTAGCTGCAGGCACATAATAACAGTCTTTCAAAACTAAGTCTAAACCAGATGGTAATCGAAGAGGGTATGTTTCCACCGCCACTGCAGCAACTCTTGCTCCATTATCGATGCATAGGATTATGTCTCCATCATGTCTCCATCCCTCAGCCTCCTGCTATCCTCAAGATCCTGCATGAAAGTGCACAGATGAGCACTAGAACCAGAGTCAAGCACCCAACTGGATGCAGAAGAAATCGTAAGGTTAGACTCAATAACGAGCATACCTCCAGAAGGACCTTCCTTCTTGTTCTTCAGGGTGGCCAGGTAAGTAGGGCAGTTCCGCTTTCAATGGCCATCGCTGTTGCAATGGAAATACTTTCCTTTGACATCGACCTTTTTCTTCGACTCTGTCTTCTTCTTCTTTGGTCCTTTCACCTTCTGCTTTTTCACAAACTTTTTTTTCTTTCCATAAGACTTTCTTTTGGAAGAAGTCCGTTCCATAGCAAGAACTGAGCCTTTAGAATCCTTTCATAGAAAGCTCAGCGGTGACCAGCATATTCATTAATTCGGCCAAGAAATTTTGAAGTTTATGCATGTGGTAATTCATGATGAATTGCCCATATGCATCAGTCAAAGATTGCAGAATAATATCATTCTACAGATCTGAGTCAAACTTCACACCGAGCTTCTTAAGCTCTTTCATGTCCTTGATCATCATCAGACAGTGATCTTGGACTGACTGCCCATCACGTATCTTAGTCTTAAAAGATCATTTCGTGACTTGATACTTGGCTGCGTGACTCTGTTCACCAAACATCTCCTACAGGTGAGCCAACATTTGGCGAGCAGTCCCGATATCTTCATGTTGGCACTAGGAGCTCATCAGACATCGAGCCCAACATGTAATATCTGGCCTTATTATCTTCGTCTATCCATTTTTTCAGAGATGCTCTCTGTTCAGTGGATGGATGGGCTGGTAAGGTGGGAGGGTCCTGATCCAATACATGGGTTAACTTCTCGAAATCCAAAATGATTTTATAGTTTCTGAGCCAATCTTTATAATTGGGTTCGGTCAGTCTGTGTGTGTTCCAGGATACGTGCTAATGGGTTGGACGCAGACATTTTTCTGTAGAGAGTCAAAGATTCTAGTTAGATACTGTAATTATGACTTGACCAATTTATTTAGGAATTTTATTTTTAAACAAATTAGCTCCCACTATTTTCTCGGATCCCTACACTCCCTCTGTAGAGATGCGAAAAATCTCCACGATTAATGATTTCTAGTGGGTGGTGCGGTCTCACCAACTGACTCATCACCTCACCTAACAGTTATTGGTGATGGGTTAGCCAATGAGTGAACAACTCTTGTTCAATGATTCTCTAATCATGGTGCACCCAAACTTGGTCTCTAATTCATGAATCTCACCATATCCAAAATATTGATCCACTCCTTAGTTAAGTCAGACCCACCATTTGCATAGACTGGATTCCTAATTGAGTCTCTCACCGTATCCGAAATATTGAGCCCAACTCATCCTCCAGCCCATAGCATCCAATGCCTAATAGACATGGTTGCGTCTTCCCGGTGCAACTGAGCCACTGTATCCAGTCGAGAACAATCAACCCGGGAAGGGCCCGCACATCTACAATGGTGGAAGACCTCAGACTTAATCTTTTCTTAGGGAGAATTGATTCAGGTCTCATTAAACTAGACTTGTCATAGTCATAACAATTATGACTAACCTAGTGGCATGGGTTAGCTCGGATTATTGACCACCTCAGATCAGAACTGTGTCAATAGATATGGCCAGGTAAGTGAGATCGGTGGAAGGAATATGCCATTAACTCGTACAAGAATGCATTCAGGTCGAGTAGCTTCCAATTAAAAATCAGTCGGTCGTATGTGCCAAACTTACCTTAGACACCAAATTATTGAGTCAGAACCAATTGGGTTAGCCTACAATCCAGACTCTAACCTCTGAGCCTAATTAGGTCTTGCTTGATCGTGACTCGATCTTGACCCAGACTTAATCCTATTAGGCTGGTCAATTTAAGCATTGTTGATCCCATCTAACCAACTCTTGATTCGGTTTGATCAACCGCTTAGACCTAATTGAGCTACCCAAGCCCGAACCCAGTATTATGAATATGTCTTAGATCTAAAATTCTCAATTTTAGACCTAATTAATATTTCATAATCTTAATTTTTAATTAAGTAGGGTTCATAAACAAAATATGCACAATAAATCCTAGGATTTCAGGATCTAGGATTTTGCAGAAAGTAAGTTTTGGATTTCTGATTAAGGACGAACACGCAGCACCCCTACACATCATAAGAACACCCCATCGGAATGGGAAGGAGAGGGCCTTTAAACCCTTCTTCATTCTTATGACCGGACGGCCAAGAGGAATGCCTTAATCAGGAACATGCAATACTACAAAATAGTTTTAGATCTATATCATATATCTCATATACAAATTAGATCTAATCATGGCATATTTTGCATACATCTCATGTATCGAATCATGCATATTTTCAGATCTAAATTATCTCATAATAATCTAAAAAATTAGATTTAAATTGATCTAATCAAAATAAATTCTAATCTAGACAATTATGTAGAACTATTCTACAACTAGTCTAGACATGCATCAATCATATCTCATATGATGTTTAAAATTAAATAATTTTTATTTACTAGATTTTTTATTATATTATTAATAATTATAATATCAAAAAATAGTAAATAAATAGATCTAAAATATGATTTAATCAAATTAAATTAAAAATATGCAAGACTATTCTATAGAACTATTCTATTTTAGAACTAGTCATGCATATTTTCTAATCTTAGATCCAAATCATTTAATTTTAATTTTTTTTAATTTCAGATCTGATCACATCTCATGTGACATCTAAAATTACTTATTTTTTAATTAAAATAAATTTAAAATTAGATCTAAATACTTTTAGAACCTTGGCTCTGATACCAGTTGAAGGAAAATCCTGATTTTTCGGACCAGGTTCGTTCAGATCTGATCAGATCAAGAGATATATTTCAAAAAAATTTTTCTTTGATCAGATTAGATCTAGAATATTTTAGATCTAATTATTATTATTTTAAAAATTAAAATAAATTTAGATAAATTAAATCAGATTTAATTTACCTTGAAGTGGGTAATCCTATTACCCGTTGATGATCCTATAAGCAGTAGAAGGTTCTGGATCAAGCCACACAAGTGCCTGGCCTCTACCGATATCCACTTGAGCTGGATCTGAAGATTCTCTTATTCTCTATCACATCTCCAAAAATTAAATCTGGATCTGATCTGGAGGATCTTCAAAACTTCTTTTGAAGATCAGCAGTTGTCCTTTGCAGCAGCGCAGCCTTCTAGCTTTCAGTCACCTTTCTCTCATCTGGATTGCACCAACCAAGGTCCAAAAGACTTTTGGATGTGGAGAGGAGATGGAGAAGGTGGGTTTGGCATGAAGGAAGAGGGCAGAAGTAGCCTTGGGGTGTGGGATTTCAATTCTCCAATTTTGATTTGAGTTGGGCGTAGGGTCTTATTTATAAACTGTCTGTGATCCAACTCCTCTTCCCAACCAATTACAACCCTTTGTAAAATCAGATCTAAATCTGATTTATGAGAATAGAGTCCCCTGGATTCCTCATTAGAGGGTGCTTAAGACTAGTCAAAGTTGGTTCTTAGGAGAACTCTAATTGAAATCCAAAAAGGAGATGGAGTCCCTATCCAACACGGACTCCTGGGTGCCTCCAACTTGGGCACCCACCAAGGGTGGCGTGCGCCCTCCTCCTTGCCAGATTCTGGTAGGGGGACAAGCCCCCACCAACTCTTCAATAGGTGCATGACACATGGACAGAAGTTAAAGTATCAATGATCAACGTTTGACAAGTCAAAGGTCAACTTTTGATCAAAGTCAAAGGACGAGAAATGGCAGGTGACCAAAAATGGCAGGTAATGTCTTACAAAATAAGATAATCTTTTCTGACCTGGACAAACTCCAATCAGACCAAATGAAGGCCTCTGAATGAGCACAAACTTCTTTGGCTCAGTCTGAACAACTATTTATGATAGTAAAAGAAGAACGTTATGTTCAATCGAGTGCTAGCACGATTTCCTTGAACCTAATTGAATCTCATTCAGATCAATTAAACTGGATCAGTTTAATTGATGATCACCAGATTCAAACCCTTATTTGTATGACCCAGTTAGGTTCAGTTCTGTATGGTAATGGGATATGTCATGATCTCTATCATCGACATCATCGAAACTTCCTTTCGATGGATCAGAACTCTTCTGATTCGAATAGCTAGAATGATCGATCATCTAAATCATTCTAATTGCTCCCAAAATCCACCAGTGACACCTAGCAGTATATGGTGGCAACCCATCAGAGCTGAATGCGAACCTCTTGGTGCAGCTACCTGTGTGATTAAGTTCTTCTATCTTGAGCCCCGATCAGATTAGGGTTAAGGTGAACTCGTCAAACCCTAGTCTCTGTCATATGATGTAATCATTCGATTCAAGTCCAATGTGAAAACCTAAATAGAAACTCTTTCTATTATTTCACTCTGCCATGGCCATGGACTTCTGGACTTGATTCTCATGATCATCATAGGGCTGCTCCTCTACCACCGAGGTAGATAGATTCCATCTTGATGCTATCCAGTTTCCTACAATGAACATGCTATAGCCAACATACACCTCAGGGTTCCGAATGGCTAGGAGACCGAGTAATGGTGTAGTCAAACTATAACACCCTCAAGGTGAACTATCCGATGCATCTCAGGTCAAAGAACCAGACACACTACTACAGCATCGAGTCAGTCATTGACGAGAAGGTAGACTCCCTAATGACTACTCGAGATGGTCACGCTCAGTGCCCTCATTCTCTAACGAGTATCTGTACTCTCGCTTCGGTATCTCCACATCGTAGACTCAAGACTCATCTACTAAAGAGAAGCGATTGTACACCAACCTTTCGGATCAATCACCATCCTCGTGATGATCCTATGGTCGGAAGCATTTTATGAGTTAATAATGATTATTCATGTCTTAAATTTTCAACTCTTGAAAATATGAATTATCATTACCATTAACTCAAAGGATGTATCACAGACACTAAATACACATATGTGATAGAAAATAACCCATTTTATTGATTATAGTCAAAATTATAATTTTGCCCCTAGAAGTGTATTACAAGTGTCAGCCAATTCTGGCTTCTAGGGCACATATATCTAACAGGGTCGGCTGGTTCTCCTTTATCAATCTTCTGAAGGCGACATCCCTGCTAGATATTGTGCCTTTAAAACTAGAATATCTGACACTTGTAATACACTTCTAGGGGCAAAATTATAATTATGCTATAATCAATAAATATGATTATTTTCTCATCACATAATGTATATTTTAGTGTCTATGATACATCTCTTGATGATTTAATAGTAATGACAAAATTTATATTTTCAAGAAATTTAAAAATTTTATAAGAATGGAATAAACATGTGTGTAATATGTGATAGAATGGTGGAAACATTAATTAAAATGGCATCATAAAATGCTATCCACGCACCATAGAATCATCACGAGGATGGTGATTGATAAATGATAAAGATAAATTAGATAAATTTGATGCTAGAAGGTTGGTGTATTTAGTAAAACAATTGCTTCTCTTTAAGTAGATAAGTCTTAAGCATATGGTGTGTTAGAGATACCAAATTTTATAATTTTGTTGAGAGTACAGATACTCGTTAGAGAATTTTCGAGGGCACTGAGATATAGAAGGTTGGTGTATGATCGTGACCCACCTCGAGTAGTCATTAGGAAGTCTATCTTCTCATCGATGTTTGGCTTGATGTTGCAGTAGTGTATCTAATTCTTTAGCCTGAGGTGCATTAGCAATTCATCTTGAGGGTGTTGTAGTTTGACTATACCATAACTCGGTCTTCTAGCCATTCAAAATCCTGGGGTGTATGTTGGCTATAGTATGTTCATTGTAGGAATTAGGTTGCACCAATAAGGGATTTATCTACCTCGGTAGATGAGGAGTAGCCCTATGATGATCATGAGAATTGAGTCCATAAGCCCATGACCATGGTAAAGTGAAGATGATAGAAAGAGTTTCTATAAGAATTTTACATAAAACTCAAATCAAATGATTAATTCATATGACGGATATTGGGTTTGACGAGTTCACCTTAACCCTAATCCTATCGGGGCTCAAGATAGAAGAATTCAATCACGCAGGTAGCTGCATCGAGAGGTTCACTTTTAGTTCTGATGGGTTGCCACCATATACTGCTAGGTGTCACTGGTGGATTTTGGAAGCAATTAGAATAATTTTGATGATCGATCATTCTAATTGTGTGAATCAGAAAAGTTTTGGTCCATCAAAAAGTGTTTTGATGATGTCGATGATAGAGGTCACAACATGTCTCATTACCATATGAAACTGAACCTAACTAGGTTACACCAATAAGAGTTTGGGTCTGGATGTTATCAATTGAAACCTATCCTAGTTTGATTGATTTGAATGAGATTCAATAGGTTCAAGAAAATCGTGCTAGCACTCGATTGAAGCTAACGTTCTTCTTTTACTTCTAAATAGTTGTCCTGATTGAGCCAAAGGAGTTTTGCTATTTAACTTCATTTGTATCTTGAATGGATCTATTTTCATCTGACTGGATCAAGTCTAGGTCAAATTAATTATGAAAACCTTAAATTTATTTCACCTGCAATTGGACTAGGGTTTGAATAGTTGACCCAATTGAAGAGAATTAAGGATCACATTGATCATAGTTAAAAAAAATTTTAGACCATTATTTTTTCTAATTTTTGGATCCATGTAATAGGGCACCTGAGTTGGATACTGGTGGGTGCCTGCCCCTTAAAATTTGGCAAGGAGGAGGGCGATACGACCAGATTTTGGCAGTGTTTGCCCAAGCTCCTGAGGCACCCAGGAGTCCCTATTGGATAGGGCTCCATCCTTTTTTGCCATTCCGATTCTAGATGAAATTTTGGCATCCTAAAACCACTTTGATGGAATCTTAGGGTTCATCTAAGGAGAAATCTAGGGTTCTATTCCCATCAATCAGATTTAGATCTGAATTTCAATAAAGGGTTTTTGATTGGGAAAAGGAACTCTTTATGGATGCATGCTTGTCTATAAATAAGAACTCTTCTCACAAAATTGCCTCAATGTAATTTATTTTTTCCACACCCAATGGAGCCTTTTCTCTAATATCCATACCCCCTCTATCCTCTCTCTCCCTCTCTTCTACATGCCTAAAAAGTTAGGCATAAATCTGAGTTGAAGGTCCAAGATTTTTGGCACAAGATTCAACATTTACGCGATGGTATTTGTGAGACGAACAGACTGCCCTCAGAAGTCATTTTGAAGGTTCAAATCAGATCCAGATCTAATTTTTGGAGGAGAGATTTATGAGAAGAAGACATTCAAATCTTGCTTGAGTGGATATCAGTAGAGGCTAGGCACGTGCATGCCTCCTTCCAGAACCTCAGGAATCAATAGGATCATCATAGGATAATTAGATTACCAAATCAGGTACTTAAAATTAAATCTAATTTAATTTTATTTTTAACTTTTAATATAAGATCACTATGATCAAATTCAAGAAGTCTTAGATTTGATTAGAATTTTTAAAAAAAAAATTAAAATATTTCTTCAGATTCAATCAGATTTGAACGATCTTGTGTCAGAAAAATTAATTTTTCCTTCAACTGGTATCAGAGCCAGGTTGCAGTTCTTTAGATCTAATTTAGATCTAATTTTATTTTTGATCTAATATTAAAAAGTTTTAGATATCACATCAGATGTGATTAGATCTAAAATTAAAAAACTAAAATTAAATCATTTAGATCTAATATGTATGAAAATATGCATGACTAGACTGGGAATAGAATAGTTCTACAGTGTAGTCTAGTATAATCATGTTATTAATTTGATTAAATATAATTTTAGATCTATTTAATTTTTATTTTTTTAATATTATAATTATTATAATCATACCTAAAAAATAGAAATAAAGTTTTTAATTTTTGATTTATTCATATGTGATATGAAAAGATGCATGTTTAGACTCGTTGTAGAATAGTTTTACAAATTATCCAGAATAGTTTTATTTTGATATGATCAAATTTAAATCTATTTTTTAGATATTATATATGATATTTTAGATCTAAAAAAATATGCATGTTTAATTTAATGATGATACATTAGATGTATGCAAAGCATGTATTGGTTAGATCATTAATTATATATGTGATATATGATCTAGATCTAACTAGTTTTATAGTTTTAATTATATTTTTGATTAAGGCATTCTCCTTGGCTGTCTAGTTAGAAGAATAAAGTAGAGTTTAAAGGCCATCTTCTCTCATTCAATAGGGTGTTCTTATGATGTGTAGGGGTGCTACACATTCGTCCTTAATAAAAAATTAGAACTTTTTTTTTTGCAAAATCTTAAATCCTGAAACCCTAAGATTTTGATACATGTTTTTTTGTTTGTAAATCCAATCTTAATTAAGAATTAAGATTATGAAACTAATTAGGTCTAAAATTAAAAATTTTCAAATCTAAGATATTTTCATAAAATTGGGTTCGGGCTTGGGTAGCTCAACTAGATCTAGCGATTGATCAAACCGAATCAAGAGTTGGTTAGGTGGGATCAAGAGTGCTTAGAATTGATCAGCCCAATAGTTGTAAGTCTGGGTCAAGGTTGACTCATAGCCACATGTGATCGATCTAATTAAGACCTAATTTGGCTCCACGCTTCGAACCTAGATTATAGGCTAACCTGATTAGTTTTGGTTTAATAATTTAGTGTCTAAGGTAAGTTTGGCAGATATGATCAATTGGTTTTTAATTGGGAGCTACTCAATCTAAATGTATTTTTGTCGAGTTAATGGCATATCCCTTCCATCGATCTCACTTACCTAGCTATTTGTGTCAACCCAGTTCTGATTTGAGGTGGCTAACAGTTCGAGCTAACCCATGCCACTAGGCTTGTCATAATCGTTATGACTGAGTCAAGTCTAAGAGACCTAAATTGAATCTTCCTATGAAAAGATTAAGTCAATTGATCTTCCACTATTGTAGATGTGCAGGCCCTTCCTAGGGTTGATTATTCTTGACTGATTACAATGGCTCAGTTGCACTAGGAAGACACAACCACATCTATTAGGCATTGGATGCTATGGGTTGGAGGATGGGTTGGGCTCAATATTTTGGATATGGTGAGGGATCTAATCAGAAATTCAATTCATGCAAATGGTAGATCTGACTTAACTAAGGAGTGGATCAATATTTCAGACATTACGGTGAGATTTATGAATTAGAGATCAAGGATTTGGTGCACCATGATTAGAGAATCATTGGATAAGAGTTGTCCACTCATCGATTGATCCATCATCAATAACTATTAGGTGAGGTGGTGAGCCAGTCAGTGGGACCACACCATCCACTAAAAATCAATTGATCGTGAAGATTTTTGCATCTCTGCTCAGGAAGTGTAGGAATTTGAGAAAATAGTGGAAGCCTAATTTGTTTAAAAATAAAATTTCTAAATAAATTGATTAAGTCTAATTATAAAATCTAACTAAAAAATTTGACTCTCTATAAAAAAAATATTTGCATCTACCCATTAGCACGTATCTGGACACACATAGACTGATCAGACCCAATTATAAAGATTGGCTCAGAAACTACAAAATCATTCTGATTTCGAGAAGTTAACACATGTTTTGGAACCAGACCCCACTTACAGCCCATCCATCCACTGAACAGAGAGCATCTCTGAAAAGTGATAGACGAAGATAAAAGGCAGATATTACATGTTTGGACTCGATGTCTTGATGAGCTCCAGCACCAACATGAAGATATCGAGACTGCTCACAAGTTGGCTCACCTGCAGGAGATGTTTGGTGAACAAAGTCGTGCAGCCAAATCAAGTCACGAAATGACTTTTTAAGGCTAAGATGTTGATGAGTAGTCAGTCCAAGATTACTATCTGACGATGATCAAGGACATGGAAGAGCTAAGAGCTTGGTGTGAAGCTAGACTTGGATTGCAGAATGATATATTCGGCAATCCTACTGATGCATATGGGCAATTCATATGAATACTACATGCATAAACTTCA
>QRFJ01001353.1:128623-164066 GCA_006176705.1 Cocos nucifera
ACAAGAAGGAAGGTTCTTCAGAGGTATGCTCGTCATTGAGTCTAATCTTACGATTCTTCTGCATCTAGTTGGATGCTTGACTGGTTCTAGTGCTCATCTGTGCACTTCCATGTAGGGTCTTGAGGATAGCAGGAGGCTGAGGGATGGAGACATGATCCTACGCATCGTAATGAGCAAGAGTTGCTGCAGTGGCGGTGGAACATACCCTTTTGATTACCATCTGGTTTAGACTTATTTTTGAAAGACTATTATTATGTGCCTGCAGCTAGCAGGAATTGATTCTATTTCAGCTTAGCACTAGAAGGCTATGTGATTACCTTCTTTAAGGACCATTATAACATTCTTTATGAAAGAAATAAAATTATAAATGATTTTCTTATTAATGATCTTTATCAGCCACATATTGATGTACCTATTCTAACTATCGAGCAAAACGTGAATGCTAAATGACCTAGGAATAGTCCAAATGATAAGTATCTATGGCACCTGAGATTAGGTCATATAGCAGAAGATAGGATCAACAAATTGGAGAAAAATAGGCTATTGAGTCCATTAACTTTCGAGTCATATCCAACTTGTGAATCTTGTCTTCAAGGCAAAATGACCAAACTTCCTTTTATGGGACATAGGTAAAGGGCCACAGATCTTCTTGCCCTAGTACATACTGATGTATGCGGCCCGTTTGATGTACCGACTAGAGACAATTTTGTCTACTTCATTACCTTTACCGATGATCTATCTAAGTATGGGTATGTGTATCTTATGAGACACAAATCTGAAGCTTTTGAAAAGTTCAAAGAATTCAAACATGAAGTAGAAAAATAAACTGGAAAATCCATTAAGGTTCTTCGATCAGATCGAGGAGGTGAATACCTTAGTCAAAAATTTCTAGACTATCTCAAGGATAATGGCATAGTCTCTCAATGGACTCCACCAAGAACACCTCAACTCAATGGGGTTTCAGAATGGAGAAATCGGATCCTATTAGATATGGTCCGATCCATGATGAGCTTCACAGACTCTTGATTTTCTTTGGACATTCATTGTTAACTTTTATCTATGAATAGGGTTCCCTCTAAGACTATTCCTACCACACCGTATGAGATACGATATGGTAAGAAACCAAGTCTGAGTCATCTCAGAATTTGGGGTTGTCCGGCTCATGTCAAAAGACAACAAGCGGACAAGTTAGAGTTTAGGTCCTTCAGAGCTCGATTCATAGGATATCCTAAAGAGTCATTAGGATACTATTTCTACATTCTAGAAGACCACAATGTGATTGTGAGTTGACATGCCATCTTTCTTGAAAAATAATTTATTCAAGAGCGGCATGGAAAGCAGATTAGCTTGATGAGAAAGCCACAAGTACAATGAGCTAAAGACCAATGGAACCAAATCAGGTTGACGATAAGAACACTACTCCTCCACCTCATAGATCGGAAAGAATTTTCCGTCCTCCTGAAAGATACTTAGGTATTATTTCAGAGGACGTAGAGGAAATATTCCTCGTAGGTAATGGTGCTCATGGTGATGATCCCAAAACCTATAACGAGGTGATATCAGATATCGACTCTGAGAAATGGCTAGAGGCAATGTAGTCAGAAATTGACTCGATGCACTCGAACCAAGTCTGGACCTTGGTAGATCCACCAGAAGGTATAGTACCTATTTAGTGTAAATGGATCTTCAAGAGAAAGATTGGTGCAGATGGAAATGTGGAGACATTCAAGGCTAGACTAGTGGCAAAATGTTATAGTCAATGCGAAGGCATTGACTATCAGGATACTTTTTTCTCAGTGGCTATGCTAAAATCCATCCGCACATTGCTTGCCATTGTAACCTATTTTGATTATGAAATATGGCAAATGGATGTGAAAACGACATTCTTAAATGGATATCTTGAGGAAGATATCTATATGGAACAGCCGCTAGGTTTCACATCCAAATGATACTGATCATAAGGTTTGCAAGCTGTAAAGGTCCATATATGGACTTAAGCAAGCGTCTCGGAGCTGAAACACTCATTTCAATGATGTGATCAAAATATTTGGTTTCATCAAAAATGATGAGGAACCATGTGTCTTCAAAAAGGTCAGTGGGAGCGCTGTTGTCTTCCTAGTATTATACGTGGATGACATCCTCCTTATTGGGAATGATATTCCTATGATGACGATAGTCAAATCATGGTTGTCTAAGGAATTCTCCATGAAAGACCTAGGTGAAGCATCCTTTATTCTAGAAATTAAGGTCTATAGGGATAGACCGAATAGGATGCTAGGACTTTCATAGAAAATGTACATAGAGGAAGTACTAAAGAGGTTTAGTATGAAAAAACTCTAAGAGGAGATTAATACCCTTCAGACATGGTATTCATCTTTCCAAGAAGATGTGCCCTAGCACACCTGAGGAAATAGAATGCATGAGCAAGATCCCTTATGCTTCTGCAATAGGGAGCCTCATGTATGCCATGCTATGTACACGACCTGATATAGCCCATGCTGTGAGTGTCACAAGCAGATATCAGTCAAATCCAAGTGAAGAACACTGGACTTCTATGAAATGTATCCTTAAGTTTTTGTAATACACTTCTAGATATATGTGCCCTAGAAGCTAGAATTGGCTGACACTTATAATACACTTCTAGGGGCAAAATTGTAATTATGACTATAATCAATAAAATGGGTTATTTTCTATCATATACATGTATTTAGTATCTGTGATACATCTTTTTAGTTAATGGTAATGATAATTCATATTTTCAAGAGTCGAAAATTTAAGACATGAATAATCATTATTAACTCATAAAATGCTTCCGACCATAGGATCATCATGAGGATGGTGATTGATTCGGAAGATTGGTGTACAATCGCTTCTCTTTAGTAGATGAGTCTTAAGTCTATGATGTAGAGACATCGAAGCGAGAGTACAGATACTCATTAGAGAATGAGGGCACTGAACGTGACCACCTCGAGTAGTCATTAGGAAGTCTACCTTCTCGTCAATGACTGACTCGATGCTGCAGTGGTGTGTCTGGTTCTTTGAGCTGAGGTGCATCGGTAGTTCACTATGAGGGTGTTACAGTTTGACTACACCATTACTCGATCTCCTAGCCACATAAAATTCTGAGGTGTATGTTGGCTATGACATGTTCATTGTAGGAACTGAATTGCATCAAGATGAAATCTATCTATCTTGGTGGTAGAGGAGCAGCCCTATGATAATCATGAGAATCAAGTCCAGAAGCTCATGGCCATGGCAGAGTAAAATAATAGAAAGAGTTTCTATTTAAGTTTTTCACATCAGACTTGAATCGAATGATTACATCATATGACAGAGACTAGGGTTTGACGAGTTCACCTTAACCCTAATCTGATCGGGGCTCAAGATAGAAGAATTTAATCACACAAGTAGCTGCACCAAGAGGTTCGCATTCAGCTCTGATGGGTTGCCACCATATACTGCTAGGTGTCATTAGTGGATTTTGGGAGCAATTAGAATGATTTAGATGATCGATCATTCTAGCTGTTCGAATCAGAAGAGTTCTGATCCATCGAAAGGAGTTTCAATGATGTCGATGATAGAGATCATGACATATCCCATTACCATACAGAACTGAACCTAACTGGGTCACACAAACAAAGGTTTGAATTTGGTGATCATCAATTGAACTGATCTAGTTCAATTGATCTGAATAAGATTCAATTAGATTCAAGGAAATCATGCTAGCACTCGATTGAACCTAACGTTCTTCTTTTACTATCATAAATAGTTGTCCTGACTGAGCCAAAGGAGTTTGTGCTCATTCAAAGGCCTTTACCTGATCTGACTAGAGTTTGTCTAGATCAGAAAAGGGTTGTGTTATTTTATAAAATAATACCTGCCATTTTTGGTCACCTACCATTTCTCGTCCTTTGACTTTGGTCAAAAGTTGACCTTTGACTGGTCAAACATTGACCATTGACACTTTGACTTCTGTCCATGTGTCACGCACCTATTGGAGAGCTGGTGGGGGCCTATCCCCCTGCCAGAACCTGGCAAGGAGGAGGGCGCACGCCACCCTTGGCGTGTGCCCAAGCTGGAGGCGCCTAGGAGTCCCTGTTGGACAGGGACTCCATCTTCTTTTTGGATTCCGATTTGAGTTCTCCTAAGAACCAACTTTGACTATTCTTAGGCACCATCTAAGGAGGAATCTAGGGGACTCTATTCCTACCAATCTGATTTAGATCTGATTTCACAAAGGGTTGTGATTGATTGGGAAGAATAGGAGTTGGATCATGCTTAATCTATAAATAAGACCCTGCGCCCAACTTAAAGATTGATTGAATCACAATTCTCCATGCCCCAAGGTTGCTTCTCCTCTCCTCCTCCATGCCAAAGCATCTTCTCCCTCTCCTCTCCATGTCCAAAAGTATTTTGGATTCTTGGTTGGTGCAATCCAGACGAGAGAAAGGCGACTGAAAGCTAGAAGGCTGCACTGCTGCAAAGGACAACCGCTGATCTTCAAAAGAAGTTTTGAAGATCCTCCAAATCAGATCTAGATCTAATTTTTGGAGACGTGATAGAGAAAAAGAGGATCTCCAGATCCAGCTCGAGTGGATATCGATAGAGGTCAGGCACTTGCGTGGCTAGATCCAGAACCTTCTGCTGCTCACAGGATCATCATCGGATAATAGGATTATCCACTTCAAGGTAAATTAAATTAAATTTAATTTATCTAATTTTATTTTAATTATTAAAATAATAAAAATTAGATCTAAAATATTCTAAATCTAATTAAGATCAAAGAAAAAAAATTTTAAAATATATCTCTTGATCCGATCAGATCTGAACGAACCTGGTCTGAAAAATCAAGATTTTTCTTCAACCACAATCCACGATCTCACGAACGAAATGAAAGTGATGCAAAATGTGCTTTATCCACTTGTGTGCCTTCGGATCTTTTGCTTGAGCTATGGTGTCAGTGTTGTCACAGTAGAGTAGGACTGGACCATCGATGGAGGGTGCTACTCCTAGCTTGGTGATGAACTTTCTCGACCATATAGCTTTTTTTGCTGCATCTGATGCTGCTATATACTCTACTTCGCAAACAGAGTTAGCCACTATATGCTGCTTGAAACTTTTTCAGTAAATGGCTCCACCATTTAGAGTAAAGATACATTCCGACATACTTTTACTATCATTATGGTCAGATTGAAAGCTGGAGTCTGTAAATTCCATAAGTTTTAGATCTGACTCACCATAAACCAACCATTGATTCTTAGTATTTCTTAAATACTTAAGGATGGTTTTAACCATCTTTCAGTGATTTTCTTCAGGATCAGACTGGTATCTACTCACTACTCCTAGTGAGTATGCCACGTCTGGTCTCGTATTTATTATGCATACATAATAGATCCCACTATCAAAGCATATGAAATTCTACTCATACGCTCTCTCTCTTCAGGAGTTATCGGACCATCTTTCTTAGAGAGAAAAATTTTTTGATCTATCGGGAGATAGCCCTTTTTGAAATTCTTCATGCTGAATCTCTTTAGCATAGTTTCTATGTACGTGGACTGGGATATACCAAGCATCCTTTTAGATCTATCCCTATAGATCTTCATCCTTAGGATGTAGGATGCTTCACCCAAGTTCTTTATGAAGAACTATGATGACAATCAGACTTTTATTCCTTGTAGTGCGAAGATGTCATTTTCGATTAAGAGAATATCATCCACATACAAAATAAGAAATACCACTATTGGATCATTTGTTCATTTATAAATGCATGATTCTTCTCTATTCTTAACAAAGCCATACATTTTAATCACTTTATTAAAATGCATGTTCCAACTCTGAGATACTTGCTTTAATTCATAAATGAATCTCTGAAGCCTGCACACCTTGGACTCATCTATGGATGTGAATCTCTTAGGTTGTATCATATATACCTCTTTGGTTAGCTTTCTATTTAGGAAAGCCATCTTCACATCCATCTGCCAGATCTCATAGTCCAGATGGGCAGCTATTGTAAGCATTATTTAAATAGATTTGAGCATTGCCATTAGGAAGAATATCTCATCATAGTCAATACCATAATATTGATGATACCCCTTGGCAACTAGACGAACTTTATAGGTCTCCATCTTTTCATCTGCGCCTCTTTTTCTTTTGAATATCCATTTATACCCAATGGGTTTAACCCCTTCAGGTGGATCAACTAATGTCCATACATTATTAACCTTCATGAAATTCATTTCGGATCTCATAGCTTCTAGCCATTTCTCAGAGTCGGATCTCTGCATCGCATCCATATAAGTGATCGGATCTTTATCATTCTCATCGAGTTCGATGGGATCACCATCCTAGATCAAGAATCCATAGTATCTGTCCGGATGGCGCGGTACTCTACTGGATCGCCTTAATGGTGCAGGTTCACTAGGCTTCAGATCTGATCTAATCAAATTTGACTTAGGTTCAATATTCTGTGTCGGACTTTCTACCTGTTGAACTTAATCAAGTTTAACCTTAGAAACAACAGTTTCTTCACTAAGGAACTTCTTTTCCAAAAAGATTGCCCTAAGACTGACGAACACAATTTGTTCATCAGCATGGTAGAAGTAGTATCCTTTGTTCTCTTTTGGATATCCTATAAATGTGCAATTATCAAACCTAGGTCCAAGTTTATCTATAATTAACCATTTGACATAAGCCAGACACCCCCAGACCTTGAGGTGTGAAAGTGCTGACTTACATCCTATCCATATCTCATATGAAGTTTTAATAATAGATTTACTTGAAACCCAGTTTAAAAGATAGCAAGTTGATTTGAGTGTATATCCCCATAGGGATATCGACAAACTGGCAAAATCCATCATGAATTGGACCATGTCTATTAGAGTCCGATTTCTTCTTTTAGATACACCATACTCACCAGAAAGGTATTTTCCTCCTTGGTTAGACCGAAGAATTTTAATACTCTTTTCAGTTTATTTTTCTACTTCACTTCAAAATCATTTGAATATTTCAAATGAATCCTACTTATTTTTCATCAGATAGACATATCCAAATCTGGATAGATCAACTATGAAAGTGATGAAGTAGACATATCCACCTTTGGCACTAGTACTCATTAGTTCACATACATCAGTATGTACTAGTCCTAAGAGTTCAGTGGCTCTCTCACCTTTTTCAGTAAAAGGTGACTTAATCATTTTACCAAGAAGACAGGATTCACAAGTTGGAAGCGATTCACAATCACTAAGTTCGAGGATATCCTCTTGAGCCAACCTGCTTATCCTATTCTTATTTATATGACCCAGCCTATAGTGCCATAAATAGATATATATCATATTATCTAATCTAGGATGTTTGCCAGTTGAATAGACTAAATTAATAGGTTGTGATAACATATATACACCATTATTCAATTATCTATAGAAAGTAGTAACACCATTCACAATGACATTGCAAACTCATTTCTTTATTAAAATTTTATAATTGTTCATGGCCAAAAGGCCTACAAAAATGATATTTAAAAAGAAACTAGGACAAAAATGACAATCACTAAGAACAATGGTATGAGATTCAAATACAAGTTTCAAAATTTCTAAAGCTAGAACCGAAACTAGTCTTCCATCTCCAACATTCAGGAATCTCTCACCTTGCTCGAATCTTCTACTGACCTACAATCCCTGCAATGAATTACAAATATGATAGAGCTTTCGATATCCAATACCCAGTCAGTAATATCATACATAGAAAAATTGTAAGGAGTTATCATATAAATACCTTGCTTAGTAACAACTTGCTTCTTCCTCTATCTATTTGGATTTAGGGAGGCAATGTACTGAGGATGGTTCCTCTTTCAGTGCCCCCGCTTCTTGTAGAAGAAGCATTCGGCTTGACTCTTATCGGGCTTGATTTTTTGGATCTGAGCTTGCACAGATATCCTAGCCTGAACATGCACCTTCTTGGCTTTCTTCTTGTTGTTCTTCTTTTCTTTCCCAAAGGATCGAGAACGAGAAGATGAACCTCCCACTAAGTTCACCGACTCTTTATGGAGCTGGTGATCCTTCTCAAAGTTCTGAAGTAACCCCAATAACCCATGGTAGTCAACTTTAGGCTTTGACATTCTATAATGTGTAAGAAATGGGAGATAAGACTTGGGCGGCGAGTTCAGTATTGCATCTTTTTTAAGTTGTTTGTGCAAGAAAAAGTTGAGCTTGTTCAAGTGCTCTATCAGCTCGATCATATATAGTACATGATTAGTGATAGAGGCTCCATCCAACATTCTAGCATTGAAGATGGTGCAACTAGTCTTGTGCTTCTCAACATCATCGAGTGTGCCAAAAAAATCCTCCAATACTTGGAGCATTTTATTTGGCAAAGCTGTCTCAAACCGGCGACTGAGCTCATCGCTCATCGCAGCCAGCATAATGTAGTGCACCATGGTTCGATTACTGAGCCACTTCTAATAAGTATCTCTGACTATTCTACGTGCATTGACAGCTGGCTCCTCAGGTGCAGGATCCGTCAGCACATATAGGACTCGTTCATGCTCCAGGACAATCTTGAACTTTCAGTACCAACTATCGAAGTTGGGTTCCACCAACTTATCATTATCCAATAATGATCGAAGCGATAGAAAAGTGGCCATATCTGTACAAAAAAAATATATAACCTAATTAGTAATTAATTTATTAAACCTAGAGATTTAGATTTTAATCAAAAGGGTCTTCCACTATTTTATTCGAATTGGTAGCCTCTACCTTCAATTCGAGAAATTATCCTAATTTCTTAGTAAGTACTAGAATCCACATAGACTGTACACAAGTCCAACTTTGGTTGGCCCACCCATGTATATCTAAGGATAGGTTCATAACCAATTATTTTTTTAAATAATTTTTAGTAATTAAATTTTGCCCTAGGCCCTGATCAGTTGGCTTTGGCCTTCTTAGAAAAGGGTCCAGTTATATCCAACCATTAACATGACCATACTTGGCCCATCCAACTAATGAATGATCAGGCCTAACTTTGGTTGGTCCACCTGACCACCATTTAGAAAGATGTATCCAAGAGATCATATAATGAATAATAATTTCATCAACCGATAAGCACCAGGCTTTTGGGCCTCCAATGATTATCTAAATGATGGACCCATTACCATCCACTTTAATGAAAGACTATAATCCAGTTATCATATAACTATTTTATTTTAGAGACCTAATAATTTTAGAGGATTTATTTATAGAAGTAAGTATGTCAGATTAACCAGCTTGTCATGATCCTCCCACTGACTTCACCAAGTCATCTTAAGAAAGATAACTAACAGGCTGGTCTAGGAGCATCTAAATTGGTCATACTGATTTATCTAGCTGATATGGGTCAACTAAAATTGTCAAGTGATCTGATAAAAACTCAATCTCACCAAGAAGGCCAGGTAAGTGAGATCAATGGAAGGGGTCTGCCAAAGCTTGCCTTAGACACCATCAAAAATGGTTAGATAAGTGGGCTACCAATTAAAAACCATCGATCGTATGTGCCAAACTTACCTTAGACACCAACTGATTTAATTAGTCTTGATTAGATCAACCTAACAGTTCGAGCTAGACCTCTTAGTCAAGAATCAAGTCCATTTAGTTCTTATTAAAGATATGGACTTGACCAACTACAACTACGGTAATTGATCTAGAGAATCTTTGACCTAATCTAAGACAACAATTGATTAGATTTAGTCAATTCTATAATTAAGTCCATTCTTTAATCTAAGCTTAGGTCTAACCCAATTAATGGACCTAGTCCCCACTAACCCATTAATCCAATGTATTATGATTCGTGTCATAGGATCTTTAATTTACAATCCTAGAATCTGATCAAATAACTTCTTAATTTTTAATTAAGTTTTGGGCTGAGGGTTGGAATTTAGTTTTTTGAAAATAATTTTTATATTTATAAAATATTTTTTAATATGGTTCTATCAATCAAGTTGCATGTTTGATTCATAATCAATATGCAAGTAAAATAAACATAAAACTATTTTAGATCTAATCTAAATAAGTTCATATAATTAAAATAGTTTCAATAATAATCAATCATAAATCTTTCTAGATCAAATCTAACATATTTATGATAATTAAAATTAGATTAAAATATTTTTAATTAGATCATAAAATTTTTTAGATCTAATCTAAAATTTTATGATCAATATTTTAGATCAGTACGTACTAAGATAACCTATCCACTGTAAGGGATAAATCTTACAGCAAAACAACCTTATGACAGTCCATGCAATCTAAAATATTTTATTTTTAGATCTAAAACTATTTTAAATCTATTAAATTATAAATAAAATTAGATTAAATCTAATAAATTTATTATTAGAGTCATATCATTATGAACTAGGACAATCTTTTCACTGTAAGGAGTAAACCTTACAGTAGGATAACCTTATAGCAATTCGTGAGATCTAAATTTTTTTAATTTTAAATTTAATAATTAAATTATAATTTAAATTTAATCTAAAAAATAATCTAAATATGCATAAAAATTATGTAATAGAAACCTAGGCTCTGATACCAATTGAAGGAACTAGATCTAGGATTTCAGAGTTAGATCTTGAAATTTTTTCAAGATCAGACAGCGAAAAACTAAAATTAATTAAAATTAATTTTAAATATCTAAAAATATCTTAGATCTAAAATCTTATTATATGATTAATGCATAATATTTAAATCAAAAATTAAAATCAAACAAGAAAGAAAAGGTTGATCAAATCAACCTAGATCTATACTACATAAAATGCAGGTAAGAAGTTAATAGATCAGATCTATTACCTAAGCAAGTTAAACGTTATAACTTGCTGATCCAGGATTAAGGATGAAGTCACAAGCCGCATAGATGTCCAGCCTCTAAGAGTCATCCACACGAGCCCACGAGCACGATCAAAGATCCTAATGCAGAAAATTAGCACAGTCTAGCACTGTGCTGATCTCTCTTCGACGGTCGATCCGATGCTTTCTTCTTCAAAACTTGGACTCTCCAAAATACCAAAAGGAAAGGAAGAAGATTTATGATGTCGAGACACCTCTCAAAAGCTCACAAAAAGAAGGAAGAGATTTAGAACAGAAATCCTAGAAGAAGACCCTCTTCTTCTTCTTTGTTCTTTTTCTAGAAATCTTGATTTGTGTTTTTAATATCTCCATGATCTAGATGAATTTTTCTCTAATTTTTCTACACCAAAGAGAACTCTCAAATATCTACAATCCACAAAAAATTTAATAAATTTTTTTTTTTAAATAAAGAGATATGCAGAGTCCAAGATTGGTCAAAAATCTAAATAGGAAAGTCACCAAATGACAGATTGTTGGGGCATCCAACTCTTGGGCACCCCCACCTTACTTTTCTACCATGAACCAGCAAGGGAGGGCACAACAAATGTCAAAGAATGCCATGAGAGAGAGAGAGAGAGAGAGAGAATAGGGAGGTGGCAGCATGAAAGGAAAGAAATCTTTTGGTTGACTAGGATTCTATCTCATAGAATCCTAAAGCAAAACCAACCTCCCCTTTTGACTTGGTCACCAAACAAATTTCCATATGAGAAAAAGGAAGAGAGAAGGGAGGCATGAGATTTCTTGGGGCATGGAGATTTTTCACCTAAAAGAGAAGAAAGAAGGGGTGTGGCGTGAGGAATTAGATGGCGCAAGGATAGGGAGTCCTAGTCACACTAGGACTCCTATTTTGATCTGGTCAAACAAGGTCTTTTAACCAAATAAAAATAAGAGTAATCCAACCCAATTAAATAAGGTCCTAACCTATTTAAGAACTTATTTAAATTAGATTTAAATTAGATTTAATTTTAATTTATTTTTTAATCAAATCAAAAAATTGGATTGATCCAAGTCCTAGTTAGACTAGGACTAGTTCTTTTTTGCACTTGGCTTATCCAATAAACTAATTAGATTTGATCCAATCAAGTTCAAACAAAATCTAATTAAATTATATTTAATTAGACTTAATATCAGCCTACTAGTTTAATTAAATTAAATCAATTAGCAATTAAATTGCTAATCGATCCTTCTGTAATACTTGCACTAGGTCAAATATCAGTCGTATTGATCGTTTAACCCTAAAATGATTCTAAATCGCTGATCAACCATCTGATCGAAATATAAACTTTAATGTGTGTGATCTCATAAATTCGAATCTAAGTCAGTAGTATAGAAATAAATTTTTATATCAATCGAAGTAACCATCTAGCAATGATATCCGATAGTCGGATAGGTCGAAGGTATAGAACACCATCTTTAGAACCCATGTGGATATAGTTTTCATATAATTCATTTCCTTGACCAAAATGCTCGTAGGACACATCAGAGTTTAACTATCAACTCTGATCAGATTGTCCACATTGTATTTTAAAATATCAAATTCATCTGATGGATTATCCTGGCCAAGATTTTGCTATATTGAAATACAATGATACATTATTCTCCAACTCTTGGAGTGGTCAATTCCATCTTAATCACACACCGACTTCGCAAGTACTTGACTATGCCCAGAAGTCTTCCATTGCTAAATTAGAAATTCAGTTAGTCCGGTACCAAAATACAGTGAGTTGCTTGCAAGTCACTGAGATGATCTCAGGTCTAAGGAATACTTATACCTATATCCCATTAGAGATATTTTCGATAGCAGAATGCTCTGGAGTTGGTCACGTTCAATGATGATGTACCCATTCATCTTACCTGTATGTCATACTAGTGTTTCCACACTCCTTGATTAAGAGGACAACCAACCTATATGGCATATAGCGACCTATGCTCGATAGACGCTATCATCCTAATTAACAGCTTATCATTTGATCGTGAATAAATTTAAGGACTAATCGATAAATTCTTTTTTTATTAAAATTAAATAGTTCTAAGGACTTCATCATAATAATGAAGTTTATTAGAAAATATAAATTTATGATGAAAAAGATGTCAAAAAAATTTTATTAATTAATAAATTAATTATAATATCTCAACCATCAATAGGCTGACGATTGGCTTTGGGATACAATTCTCAACACCAAATAGTATCTTCTGGCCTTCTGGAGTGTCCGGGTGGTCAGGAGAAGGTGATCGATTGAGATCAACTAAAATCAATCATTGAAGGCTCCGATGAGGAGCTAGCATTCTGATGGAGCTTATTGGGACTAGGGCCTTCATGTGGACCATCCGTAGAGGCTGGACAATCAATGCAGCTGCATCATGATATAAGGAGCTTCTTCTCAGCATTTTTAGATTACGGCGATCGTCTATTCGTACTTAGGTATCGTGTTCTGAATATGAGTAGGTCAATAAATATGATTTACTAATCTGTGCATTCATTATTTTTTATACATATATACCTATCTCAATCTAGTGTAGGATTTTATGATTAGATCATTGCATGCATCAATTAATATTAAATTAATCTAATATTTTTTACTGTATTTTATTTAAAAAAATTTTGAAATGCATGTCTAAAATCCTACACTTTTTCCTTCATTAAGAAATCTGTCATGCAAACTGTTGGTGCAAAAACTCGTCGTCACCGGAGGTCACCGAAGTCGAGGCCGCTAAGCTCGTCGTCGGGGACCTGCAAAACAAAGTCCCATCCAGAATTGATGGGGGGTGGCTCCGGTAGGACCCTCCGACGGTCAAGTCAGTTTTCGACCAACAGGAATGGAGTGCTCGAAATGAGTTTTGGAGCTTAGAGAAGAAGAGGAGAGCTCATAGAGACTAGAGGTCAGAGAGATTCGGCTTGGCGTATCTGGAGGGTCCTTTATAGGCGGAGCTTAGTTGATGGCGATAGCCATACCATCGCATGGAGTTCGGTACGGAGAGGAAGACGTCGTCAGGCGGTCGATGACGGTCATACTGGCAAGTCATGGGCCGCATGAAGTTCGGTACGGAGAGGAGGGCATCATCAGAGAGTGGCGTTGTCAGAGATGGTAGCCATGTCGTCTGGTTTCGTCGCCCATCACAGACTAATGGCGATAATTCATCTCATAGTAGAGTCCGACAGAAGGGAAGACTGGGGGAGTTCGACTGGCTGAAGGGTCGGCCATCTGTAGAGTTTGATCGAGGGTCGATTATCGAGGAGTTTGGGCATTGGGGGACTTCGTTGAAGCTCGGTCGCTTGGAGTCGGTCCGAAGAGTTCGACCGTGGGGAGTCCGAAGGAGTTCGGCCGTGGGGAGTCCGAAGGAGTTCGGCCGCCCAAGAAGTTCGATCTTGATGCTGGGAGTTCGGCCGCCCAAGAAGTTCGGTCTTGACGCTGGGAGTCCGAAAGAAGTTTGACAGCTAACTAGTTCGACCTGCTGGAAGAAGCTCGACCGCTGGGAGTTTGGCTGAAGCCCGTCTGCCGAAGCTCTTCTGCGGCTACAGGTTGCGTTAGGCTGGGTATCGAGCTAGACTTCGACTGGAGCGGGATTTATCCCTAACACTAGCCCGGGAGAGATCTTTACTTGCTTCGATCGCGCATGTTTGGGGAGGCCGTAGTCCTTCAGGTCTTGACGGCTGGCTCTTAACTTCGCCGAGAATCCGAGTTAGAGGAGCGGGTCGTAGTTGCGGAACCTTTCGGAAGGAGGATTTTTTCGCACCCTTCTATTGGGGCTTCCTTTGCAGTGAGCTCAAGAAGTTCGGGCTTTGCTTGTGCGGAACTTCATTCCGCTTTTCCGCGAAACTTTCCATGGGAGAACTTCATGCTTCTTTGTCTGGACTTCCTTGCTCGCAGGGAGGGGGTCGGCTTTGCTTGCCTGAACTTTATTGCACCTCCCATGAATTCGTTGTAGCGACGTACTCGAAAGGAAGTTCGGCCTCGATCGTCCTGGGGCGGTCTCGAGCGCGGCCGAACTTCATTTGGGTGATCTGCTGCGGAGTTCGGCCTCACTTATGCCGAACTTCATTCGTGGGAGAACTTCGTTCCACCACTGCTTGCACCGAACTTTACGGTGATGGTGGAGTTCAGCCTCACTTGCGTCGAACTTCATTGATGAGCTTCAAAGGGAGAGTTCGGCCTTGCCGAACTTCATTTCGATGATGACCTGAGGAGTTCGGCCTTCCGTCGAACTTCATTCCGTGGGAGAACTTTCCTCTGCCTTCGTTTGTGTCGAACTTCATTCCACTTTGGGGAGCTCGGCTTTTTCATGCCGAACTTCATTCCGCTTTGGAGAGATCGGCTTTTTCAAGCTGAACTTCATTCTGATTTGGGGAGCTCGGCTTTTTTACGCCGAACTTCATTCCGCTTCTGCGGAAGAGCTTCTGCTCTTCGTTTCTCTCCCAAGGACGATTGGCATGCCCGAATGCTCTTCCTTAAGGCCGGTTCCTCAGGTTTTTCTGGCAAAGTCTCCGCTGAAGGTTGTCGCACGGCTTGTATCACCTCGGCGGGGTCGCAAATCCGTCCAGAACTGCTCTGCATCTATGGTGGCTTCGGGTGGAGCCTGGGCTGCCAGGGCTGCAATGGGAGCCGATCGCCGAGTCGAAGCTCTCGAGGCACTTTCTCTTCGGGAGAGAACTCTAGTGAGGAAGAACGGATCTCCGGAGAGAGAGAAATCATCGCCGAGCACTCCTTTAAGAATAAGGGAACCTCGAAGGTTCATTCCCTTCTTTCAGCGTCAATCTGTTGGTGCAGAAACTCGTCGTCGCCAGAGGTCACCGGAGTCGAGGCCGCTGAGGTCGCCATCGGAGACCTGCAAAACAAAGTCCCGTCCGGAGCCGGTGGGGGGTGGCTCCTGCAGGACCCTCCGACGGTCAAGTCAGTTTTCGACCAACAGGAATGGAGTGCTCGGAATGAGTTTTGGAGCTTAGAGAAGAAGAGGAGAGCTCATAGAGACTAGAGGTCAGAGAGATTCGCCTTAGCGTATCTAGAGGGTCCTTTATAAGCGGAGCTTAGTTGATGGCGACAATCATACCGTCGCATGGAGTTCGGTACGGAGAGGAAGGCGTCATCAGGCGGTCGGTGACGGCCATACTGGCAAGTCGTGGGCCGCATGGAGTTCGGTACGAAGAGGAGGGCATCGTCAGGGAGTGGCGTTGCCAGAGGTGGTAGCCATGTCGTTTGGTTTCGTCGCCTGTCGTAAATTGATGGCGATAATTCATCTCGTAGTAGAGTCCGGCAGAAGGAAAGACTGGGGGAGTTCGGCTGGCTGAAGGGTCGGCCATCTATAGAGTTCGGCCGAGGGGCGATTGCCGAGGAGTTCAGACGCTGGGGGACTTCGTTGAAGCTCGGCCGCTTGGAGTCGGTCCGAAGAGTTCGGCCGTGGGGAGTCCAAGGGAGTTCGGCCGTGGGGAGTCCGAAGGAGTTCGGCCGCCCAAGAAGTTCGGTCTTGACGCTGGGAGTCCGGAAGAAGTTCGGCAGCTAACTAGTTCGGCCTGCTGGAAGAAGCTCGGTCGTTGGGAGTTCGGCTGAAGCCCGTCTGCCGAAGCTCTTCTGCAGTTACTGGTTGCATTAGACTGGGTATCGAGGTAGACTTCGACTGGAGCGAGATTTATCCCCAACACAAACCATAATATTGCAATATTTGGAATACAAAAAGTCAATAAATCCATAAAAGCCTTCTCCATATCTAGTTTTAGCATCTCCAAGAGGGGGAAGCCTTCTCAAGGGAGTGCATAAGTTCTCCGGCTAGAAGAATATTTTCATGAATATTCTTTTCTCGCACAAAGGCTCCTTGCTCAACCTAGACAACGAAAGGTAAGATGGGACTTAGCCAATTGACCAATTAATAGCTTGGCAACCAACTCATAAATAGTATTAGATAAAAATCATTGACTCCCGCGGGACTCGCCACCTTTAAAACTAAAGGGATATAAGTTCTTTTCCAAGAAACAAGTAGTGTGCCATGGTGGAAGAAATATTTAGTAGCAGCCACAACTTCCTTTATAACTATATGCCAAAATTGCTGAAAAGGAAGTTAGGGAAACCATCTGGGCAGAGCTTTGTTCGGTTGCATGCCTTTTAGAACTTTATAAATCTTCTCCTCCATGATTGCTTCGATAAGAGATTCATTCTGTTCGACTGTCACCCGAGTATCATAATAAGCCATTCAAGAACCTAGACACTAGGATCCATCGTCCACCTAGATCGGAAATGATGGAGCAACTTGGATTTACTTGCCTCCGGGTCATCAACCCGGTCACCTTGGATGCTATTCAAGAAATTGATTCTATTCTATCTCCTCCTCAGAATAGTAGATCTATAAAAGAATTTTGTGTTGGCATCTCCCTCCTTCAACTAAGTAGTGCATGATTTTTTATGCCAAAAATCCTCTTGTAATAGTAAATTTTTCTGATGCACCCATGACAAAGCTAGCAAATTAATGCATATGCTTCTTATTTGAGAGTCCCCCATTTTGTGCTTCCTCTTGGAGTTGAAAAGACTGATCATGCAGTTGTCGACCTTGGCGGAATAAGTGTCCCACACTTCGTTTCCATCTCTTGATTGCTTTTCTAGTGTTATTCAACAACATAGCAAGCATAATGCTCGACGAGCAATTTCCTTCGCAATGCCACGCTTGATTTATAACCTTTTTGAATGCCATGACGAGCAAGCCACGTCTTCTAAAAGCAAAAGGGCACTGGCCTCCTAGGATAATTATTAGATATTGTAATTAAAAAGGGGTAGTGGTCTGTTGCAAATCTAGTAAGGTGCTTAATAGTGGACTCCGAGAACAAGTCAATCCACAGATCTAATAAGATAGAGAGTTCCTCATCAATGACCCAAGCTATTTATCATTTGAACTGATGAGGTCCTTGTACAACTTGAGCCCGTGCTCGACTTCCTTCTGGCTCCCAACCACCCACAAGATGCATTGGTCTTCTCAGAGGTGATCCAATTGCACCTTTGCTGGACACCCCTAACCCCATGTGGAGGCCCAGGAGGACGCCCTCACTAAACTAGATCTTCCACCGGACTGACCAATCCCATTAGAAGAGGAGTGTCCCTTGTGGAAGACTTAACCCCCCTCACACTTGGCAGATCTGCCCCTTCATCAGACTCCAACAGGGAAGACCTAGCCGGATCCAACCTATCGAGGTCCATGGCCTCCCTCCCCTCCAGAGATGATGCCCTAGCTTCCTCCTTTCCTTTCCCACCATTTCCCCCGAGCTTCTTCTCACTAGACTCTCTAAGGTACTTCGTCCTTTGGATTGGATCATTAGACCATGTGAGCAGCTCCTACCAACCACCTTATGATCTCAAAAACCAAAAATATGAAACCAAATTATAGAACAAATACAAAATATAAAAACTATATGACTAAGAGCACATGAAAGCAAGCAAGCAAATAAACAAGTAATTTAGATGGAAAAAAGTAAGCAACAAGACAAGTAAAGAAGAATTAGTTAACAAGCTAGTAAGGTAGGTTGGTTGGTTAGCAGGTTTTTAGTAGAGCAAGTAAATAAGTAAATAAATAAAAAGCAAGGAAAGGAAAGTAAGGTAAGAATGGAGGTGAGAGAAAGGGTAAGGGACGTAGACGTGGTGGTGCCAAGAGAAAGATATCCCTTGGCTTGAAAGGAAGCTCAAACCTTAAAGGCTAGGAGTCTCCGCATAGCTCGGTAGGTTGAATTTTGACGTACTTCCTTCTAATTGAGAAGGTTACACATTTTGACTTACGAGATATAAAACAGGAGATGGGTATCCTAAGGCTAAGTTTTTGATGCCTTGCTTAAGGCTGATATTTTTTGAAAGAGAGGCTTAGTGTTCTAAGGCTACAAAGCGAGGGGGGTTAGGGAGGGCATAGGCACTGGATCTTTGGGAGCTTTCTTGGTTGGTTCTCTTCGAATCCTGGGTTGAAGTCACCACTTATATGAAGGTTTATTTAAAGGAAGGTTTAGGATGCATTTCTAGGACTTTGTTTACTAAATTAAAGGTGTAGGCGAGTTCATGAGGGTTGCTTAAGCCGATCCAAGTGATAAGACTAGAAGAGGATGAGTTGGAGAGTACAGAACAGTTAGCTAGAATCCACTTATTTGAAATCAATGGAGGAGAGGAGGTCATGGAAGCCTGCCAGGTGCACCTAGAAAGTCTTAATGGTTGAGTTGAAGTGTGAGATTAGCATATGCAGATTGTCTCCTCAACAGATTTAACTTATGAGACTTGGAAAGATAGCATGGGCTTAGTATAATGAAGAGGAGTACCTTGGATATATAAGAAAAGAATAAAAAAAAATGAAATAGGTATGGTTTTGGGGTAATTTATTTTCCTAAGGCCCACTTGATGTAAAATAAACAAAACTTATAAGTCCAATTGAGCTTTAGATTAGGCTTAGATATGTGAACGACTTGGGTTGCCCAGGCATCAGTTGGGCAGGTTTGATTGCCCATGTGTTAATTATAAATTGGGCTGGGGTTAGTTATTGGTTGGTTATGGCTTAGGTTGCCAATATGGGTCAGAAAGATTGGGTTTTGGTTAAATCTATCCAAGAGGAAATTATTGGGGAAGAACAAGAGGGGCTTCAGGGTGTCTACAGAACTAGCCTGGGTAACATTAATAATTGTTCTTGTAATTGTATGGCAACACGCAGAACATTGTAAACTACCTGTTCCCTTTGAGCTAAGAAACTAAGAAATCGAAATTTATAACTCTATGGTTAATTTAAAGATTAAAGGTATGCAAGAATATATTAACTTGTTCATCTATATTCATGCTTATTCTTTTAATTTTACTATGGTGCTAAACGTTGAACATAATTTATTAGAACATACATTTGTCTATCCTAAGTTGTTCATGGAGTTGACATCAATATCATATCATATGTGGTTAAGAGTCTAATCCTTGGCAAAACCTTGCCTTCAAAACATGCTTTTGGTAATGTGATTAAATAATAAAATGAAGCAAGAATAAAATGATTGAATAATGAACAAATATATATGAGCTTTCTAAATCATGATAGCTTTTTAATTAATGAGTAAGTAACTAGATAAAAAAATGAAAAAAAATGTAGAATGTTCGCTTTCTAAATCAATTGGATGTAGGGATGCTTCAATACCTCTCAATATTTTTTAGCCATCCATCCATATATATATATATATATATGAAATGAATGGCCCAGATTGTTCCTTTATTACATGCCTTCTCACCTCCATGGCTCCTCATGGACTTGTCCTCCCAACCACTTGGAAATTATTAGGATGTCATTCCACAATGTCATGGCCTACAGTAGATTTCCAGGGAGTTAGATAGATCCATGGCCAAATTCGGCATTGCTGATGAGCATTGAGGGCAAAATGAGTGTGAGAGATGAAAATGAAACAACCCATTCCCATTTGAAATGTATTATAAGGATCAATTCTAGATTAATTCTAAAAATGTCTTAACTGACTAGGCCGATAAAACATATGAAATATCTTCTAGATTCATGGTCAATATTTAATATTTAAGACTTGAAAGAAAAGGTATCAAAGTGAATCTATCTACGAATCATCTCTGAATGTGCATAATTAAGGAGAATCTCTTAAATAATTATTGATCACTCAATTGTCCCTAAATAAATAAAGAAAACTTCCATTTAGAGAAAGAAAGTCCAAACTCTAAAAGATGACTCACTCTAATGACACTTGTCTAATTATCTAAATATCTGTATTTTAAAAAGGAAAGAAGGGCACACCAAATTATGTAGGAATCCCGAACATGATCTTTGTATCCAAACTAGGACTAAGAGTTGCTTCTCTCTTATATCTCTTGGAGCCTCATCTTCCCAGGAAAAAGGAGGTTGTTTGCTGATGGGATGGGACTCTCTATGTTAAAGGTTATAATCTTTTACTTTTTAATTCTCTCTCTCTCTCTTGGTAAGAAATCAAAATATATTAATAAGAAAACAGAGGAGTATGCAAGCCGTTAATAAGAACACAGAGGAGTATACAAGCTGTACAACCCAAAATAATGGCCGACTGTTTGGCCCAAACAAGAAGAGTAAAAGATACAGCCATACAAAAGCAAAGTTCCCCATAGCAGTATGACAAAAGAGCATGAGTACAAAAACCAATACTGGAACAAAAGAAGATATAGATTTGCACAGCAAGCCAAGTGATTGTATGAAAGTCCAAACTTGGCATCGCCATCCAGAGCTCCAGAAAGTAAAGACATGAAGAGCGGATGAAGAAATTGAAGAACAGTATATCATCCGGATCAGCATTGCAGCAATCAGCTTGTAAGACTTTACATAGTAATGCAGCAGTTGTGGTGTTGAAGAACACAAAATGAAGTAGTATTAGTAGTAGAAATCTGTAACTTAGAAGAAATCCCAAACCGTAGTATTGGAACAGCAAATAAAGAGTGGTGAAATGGAGAGCAAGTAATGTAGAGCGATTGCTGATTTTGAACTCGTGATGTAGCTATAGATTTCAGAACTGAAGAGCAGAATGAATGAGATTGATTTAGGGTGAACTTCGACATCAATGTGGCCGATATGTAGAGTTTGCAATCAGAGCATTTGATTTCAGATTTATTGCTGCTGACGGTAGACAAATTTATGATATGGGCACAGCTGAGAGTGGCATGAGTGGGTATCAATTATGCGACGCGCATCCTGAAAAGCTGACCATATTCATCTTGAGGGCGATGCGGCGACTATCATTGGGTGGATTTCGAGATAAGCTCAGGACAAAATTATCTAATAGTTTATTCAGAATTATTTTTTTAATTTTTAAATTTTTAGATAAAATAAAATTTTTGTACCGTTCTATTATTTATAAGACGACAGAACTATTCTTTGATAGCGGCCATGGGGGCCGTGGGGACATGCAGCGGCGCCGAAGGGGAGGCGGTGCCAGTGGCGCGTTGGGCGGGGGCCCGGGGGCGGTACCAGCGGCGCGACAGGCGGGGGACCGTGGGGGAGGGGAGGGACGTGGTCGGGGTGCGCGGAGGGGAGGAGCGGCCGGGGGCGGTGCCGAACGTGCGACGGCGAGGGGGGGCCGTGGCGGGAGGGGAGGCGGGGCCGCGGGGGTGGAGAGCGCGGAGCAGCGGTGCCGCCAGGGGGGACGCGGTCGGACGGGTGACGGGCGGGCGGCCGTGTGGGGGAGCGATGCAGGAGGCGGTGCCGGTCGCACGACGGGGGTGGGGGGTGGGGTCTCTGATGATTTGGCGCCACTGCTTCGTGCTCCCTCCCCTACGGCCCCCCACCTCCCCTCCCTCATGGCCCCCATCCGTCGCACATCCCGCACCGCCTCCCGGCCATCCCTCCCCTCCAAGCGCCCTCGACCGCATCCCCCTCGCCTGCCGATGCCACTGCTCCGTGATCCCCTCCCCCTGCCGCGCCCCGCCTATCACGTCAGTGGCACCATCCCCCGGCCCCCGCCCATCGCACCGCTGGCACCACCCCCTGACCACCTCCCCTCCGACGCTGCTGCGCATCTTCCATGGCCACAACCTATCAAAGGGCAGTTCTGTCATTGGATGGTGGATGGCTTAAATAGATGGTAGGAAGTAGGGATTGAAAAATAATCCAAAAAAATTTTATTCCATCTAAAAGATTTGAGAACTAAAAAATAATTATAAATTAATTTAAAAATTATTAGATAATTTTTTCTAAGATCAGCGCATAGGTTGGCCCTTTTGCTACTAGACATAGAGCATAGCCAAAAATTGTACTATATTATGGTTCGTTCATATCTATTGTCACGCAAACAACATTATGGACTAGGAGGCTTCCTACATGGTAGCACTCCGATGATATTTTATGGATTATTTTGTTTCTATTCCTTTAATTTTTTATGATATTCTATTTTTTAATATTGTAGGATATATTCATATTAGTTTGGCCCGAACAAAACAAAAGGCTCCGCGACTATATAAGCAACATTCATAAAAATAAAAGAAGTACACATCACCAAGAAGGACCGCCAATCAAAATTCAGAGAAGATTAGCTTTAGGTTGCGTTTGGTAGCTAGCAATCTATTTAGATTGCTGGTAATTTAAAAAGATTCTATCAGATTATCATGTTTGGTATTCCTTTTAAGTTGATAATCTAGAATGCCAAGTATTAGTGCAGAATCTGGTTGATGTCGGATCGAGCTGGGATTGGAGAAAAAGAGGTCATCATCGGTGACCTGCAAAACAAAGTGAAGGAGAAATCCTGATTTTTCAAATCAGGTTCGTTCAGATTTGATCGGATCAAGAGAGATATTTCAAAAAGTTCTCTCATATATCCAGATCAGATTTGAGATATTTCAGATCTAATTTTATTATTCTAATAAATAAAAATAAAAATAAATTAAATCTAATTCAATTTATAACTTGATGTTGGGTAATCAGATTATCCTTTGATGATCCTGCTGATTGCTTGAGATTTTGGATCTAGCCATGCAAGCGTCAGACCTCTACCAGTATCCACTCAGGCTAGATTTGGAGATCCTCTCCTTCTTTATCACTTCTCCAAAAATTAAATTTGAATCTAATTTGGAGGATCTTTAAAACTCCTTTCGAAGATCTGTTGTCGTCTCTGCAGCAATGCTGCCTTCTTCCTTTCTCGTCAACCTTTTCTTGTCCGGATCGCACCAAACTGGAGCCCAACTTGCCTTGGGCATGGAGAGGAAAGAGGGGACCAAAAGATGGCATGAAGGAGGGAGAGGGACAGCCTTGAGGTGTGGGCTAAGAGAGAACTCTCTAAAAGTTGGGCGCAGAAAGGGTTTATATAGATCCTGCTGCGCTATGCAGTGCCATATCATCTCGATTAATCACGTTGCTTCATGCAATCAGATCTAAATATGATTGGTTATATGACATCATCTGATCCAATCAGATGAGAGCCACTCTAATTCATCCTTAGATGGCACCTAAGACTGGTCAAAGTCTATAGTTGTGGGTCACCTAAGTAGAAACCAAGAAGCAACCTGGAGTTCCATCCGTATGGAACTCTAGGCATCCCTATCCATGGGCGCACGCTTAAGGAGGCGTGTGCCCACTCCTTTCCAATTTCTAGCAAGAGGACAAGCCCCTATCTGCTCTCCAAAAAGTGCATGATACATGGGTAGATGTCTAAGTGTCAAAGGTCAACGTTTGACCAAAGTCAAAGACAAGAATTAGCAGGTGACGAAAAATAGCAAGTGTTGTCTCAAATTTACCTCATAAATTAAGACAACCCTTTTCTGACCTGGACAAGCTCCAGTTAGACCAAGTAAAGATATCTGAGTGAGCACAAACTCATTTGGCTCAGTCGAGACAACTTTTAATGATAATAGAAGGAGAATGTTAGGTTCAATCGTGTGCTAGCATGATTTCCTTGAACCTAATTGAATCTAATTTAAATCAATTGAACTGGGTTAGTCCAATTAATGATATCCAGATCCCAACCCTTGTTTGAGTGACCCAGTTAGGTTCAGTTCTGTATAGTAATGGAATATGTCATGATCTCTATCATCGACATCATCGAAACTTTTTTCGATGGATCAGAACTCTTCCGATTCAGACAACTAGAATGATCGATCATCTAAATCATTCTAATTTCTCCCAAAATCCACCAGTGACATCTAATAGTATATGGTGGCAACCTATCAAAACTAAAAATGAACTTCTTGGTGCAGCTACTTGTGTGATTGAGTTCTTCTATCTTGAGCCCCGATCAGATTAGGGTTAAGCTGAACTCGTCAAACCCTAATTTCTATCATATGATTTAATCATTCAATTTAAGTCCGATGTGAAAACCTTAATAGAAACTCTTTCTATTATTTCACTCTGCCATGGCCATGGGCTTATGGACTTAATTCTCATGATCATCATAGGGCTGCTCCTCATCTACCAAGGTAGATAGATTTCCTCTTGGTGCAATCCAATTCCTATAATGAACGTGCTATAGCCAACATACACCTCAGGGTTTCGAATGGCTAGGAGATTAAGTCATGGTGTAATCAAACTATAACACCCTCAAGGTGAACTGCCAATGCACCTCAGATCAAAGGACCAAACACACCACTGCAGCTTCGAGTGAGTCATCAACGAGAAGGTAGACTTTCTTATGACTGCTCGAGGTGGTCACACTCAGTGCCCTCGCTCTCTAACGAGTATCTGTACTCTCGCTCCGGTGTTTTCACACCATAGACTCAAGACTCATGTACTGAAGCGATTGTACACCAACCTTTCGGATCAATCACCATCCTCATGATGATCCTACGGTCAGGAGCATTTTATGAGTTAATAATGAAAATTCCTATCTTAAATTTTCAACTCTTGAAAATAAGAATTATCATTATCATTAACTCAAGGGATGTATCATAGACACTAAATACACATTTATGATAGAAAATAATCTATTTTATTATTTATAGTCAAAATTATAATTTTGCCTCTCGAAGTGTATTACAAGTATCAGCCAATTCTAGGTTCTAGAGCATACATATCTAACAAACTCCTACTTGACCTAAAGCCAACTGGCTACAAGTCTAAGTTCCATCTTCTCAAGGTGGACTTCGATCTTCTACTGGCCCAATGGCTTTGTAAGTGGATCTACCGCATTGTCTGCAGAGTCGACTCTCTTGACCTCGACGTAATCCTTCTCAAAATAATTATGGATGAGATGGTATCGCTGCTCAATGTGCTTGGATTTCTGATGAGATCTCGGCTCCTTAGCAAGGGCTATGGTATCATTGTTATCGCAGTACAGAGAAATGGTATCTAATGGCATCACTCCGATCTCTATGGCAAACTTTTTGTACCAGAATGCCTCTTTTGCAGCTTCTGACGCAGCGATGTATTCTGCTTCCATGATGGAATCTACTATCACTATCTGCTTGAAACTTATAGCTCCACCATTGTACACAGATAGATTTTCAGATGTCGACTTTTGATCGTCTATATCGGACATAAAATTCGAGTCTGTATACCCCTGGACTTGGAATTCTCTATTTCCAAAGACCAACAGCATATCCTTAGTCTTCTCAAGTACTTAAGGATACATTTCATAGAAGTTCAGTGTTCTTCATCTAGATTCGACTAATATCTGCTCGTGACACTCACAGCATGGGCTATATTAGGTCGTGTACATAATATGGCATACATGAGGCTCCCTATTACTAAAGCATAAGGGATCTTGCTCATGCATTCTATTTCCTCAAGTGTGCTCAGGCACATCTTCTTTGAAAGATGAATGCCATGTCTGAAGGGTACCAAACCCCTCTTAAAGTTTTCCATGCTAAACCTCTTTAGTACTTCCTCTATGTACATCTTCTGTGAAAGTCCTAGCATCCTATTCGATCTATCTCTATAGACCTTAATTTCTAAAATAAAGGATGCTTCTCCTAGATCTTTCATTGAGAATTCTTTAGATAACTACATTTTAACTATGGTCAACATGAAAATATCATTTACAATAAGGAGGATGTCATCTACGTACAATATGAGGAAGACAACAGCGCTCCCACTGATCTTTTTAAAGACACATGGCTCCTTCTCATTCTTGATGAAACCAAACAATTTGATCACATCATTAAAATGAGTATTCCAGCTTCGAGATACTTGCTTAAGTCTATATATGGACCTTTGCAGCTTGCATACCTTATGATCATCATCACCGGATATGAAACCTAATGGCTGTTCCATATAGATATCTTCCTCAAGATATACATTTAAGAATGTTATTTTCACATCCATTTGCCATATTTCATAATTGAAATAGGCTGTAATAGCAAGCAATGTGTGAATGAATTTAAGCATAACTATTGACGAAAAGGTATCCTAATAGTCAATACCTTCACACTGACTATAACCTTTTGCCACTAATCTAGCTTTGAATGTCTCCACATTCCCATCTGCACCAATCTTTCTCTTGTAGATCCACTTACACCCAATAGATACTATACCTTCTGATGGATCTACTAAGATCCAGACTTGGTTTGAGTGCATCGAGTCAATTTCTGACTTCATTACCTCTAATCATTTTTCGGAGTCGATATCTGATATCGCCTCGTTATAGATTTTTGGATTATTACCATGAACTCCATTACCTACGAAAAATATTTTCTCTATTTTCTCTGAAATAGTACCTAAATATCTCTCAGGGGATAGAAAACTCTTTTCGATCTACGAGGTGGAGGAGGTAGAGAATGGATTGGCTCAACTTGATTTGGTTCCATTTGGTCCTTAGCTCGTTGCTCTTGTGAGACTTTTTCCTCAAACTTGATCTACTTTTCAATGCTGCTATCTTGAATAAACTATTTTTCAAGAAAGATGGCATGTTGACTCACCATCATATTGTGATCTTCTGGAATGTAGAAATAATATCCTAATGATTCTTTAAAATATCCTATAAATTGAGCTGTGAAGGACCTAAAGTCTAACTTGTTCGCTTGTTGTCTTTTGACATGAGCCGGAAAACCCCAAATTCTGAAATGACTCAGACTTAGTTTCTTATCATGCCATATCTCATACGGTGTGATAGGAACGATTTTAGAAGGAACCCTATTCAATAAGTATATTGCAGTTAATAAACAGTATCTCGAAAGAAAATCAAGAAGGTCTATGGAGCTCATCATGGATCGAACCATATCTAATAGGATCCGGTTCCTCCATTCTGAAACCCCAATGAGTTGAGGTGTTCCAAGTGGAGTCCATTGAGAGACTATTTCATTTTTCTTGAGATAGTCCAGAAATTTTCGACTAAGGTATTCACCTCCTCGATCTGATTGAAGAATCTTGATGGATTTTGCAGTTCGCTTTTCTACTTCATGTCTGAATTTTTTAAACTTTTCAAAAGCTTCAGACTTGTGTCTCATAAGATACACATACCCATACCTAGATAAATCATCTTTAATGGTTATGAAGTAGACAAAGTTGCCTCAAGCTGGCACATCAAATGGGCCGCATACATCAGTATGTACTAGGGCAAGAAGATCTGTGGCCCTTTCCCCATGTCCTACAAAAGGGAGTTTAGTCATTTTGCCATGAAGACAAGATTCACAAATTGGATATGACTCGAAAGTCAATGGACTCAATAGCCCAATTTTCTCCAATTTGTTAACCCTATCTTCTGCTATATGACCCAATCTTAGGTGCCATAGATACCTATCATTTGGACTATCCCTAGGTCGTTTCATGGTATTCACATTTTGCTCGATATTAAAAATAGAGACATCAACATGTAACTGATAAAGATCATTGATAATAAAATCACTTGCAATTTTATTTTTTTGATAAAGAATGTTATAATGGTCCTTAAGAAAACTAATTACATAGCCTTCTAATGCAAGGCAAGAAATAGAAATCAAATTCCTGCTTGTTGCAGGCACATAATAATAGTCTTTTAACACTAAGTCAAACTAGATGATAGTTGAAGAGGGTATGTTTTCACGACCATGGTAACAACTCTTGCTCCATTTTCAATGCACAGGATCATCTTACCATCCCTCAGCCTCCTGCTATCCTCAAGATCCTGCATGGAAGTGCACAAATGAGCACTAGAACCAAAGTCAAGCATCCAACTAGATACAAAAGAAACCATAAGGTTAGACTCAATAATGAGCATACCTCTAGAAGGACCTGCCTCCTTCTTATTCTTCAAGGTGGCTAGGTAAGTAGGGCAGTTTCGCTTCCAGTGGCCATCATTGTTGTAATGGAAATACTTTTCTTTATCAGCGGCCTTCTTTTTCAGCTCTGCCTTTTTCTTCTTTCCTCCTTTCATCTTCTGCTTTTTCACAGACTTCTTCTTCTTTCTAAAAGACTTTCTCTTGAAAGAAGTCCGTTCCATAGCAAGCATTGAGCCTTTAGAACCTTTCATAGAAAGCTCAATGGTAACCAGCATGTTCATAAGTTCGGCCAAAAAATTTTAAAGTTTATGCATATGGTAGTTCATGATGAACTGCCCATATGCATCAGTCAAAGATTGCAAAATTATGTCAGTCTGTAGATCCAAGTCTAACTTCACTCCGAGCTTCTCAAGCTCTTCCAAATTCTTGATCATCATCAGATAATGATCTTGGACTGACTGCCCATCATGCATCTTAGCCTTGAAAAGTCATTTAGTGACTTGATACTTGGCTGCATGACTCTGTTCACCAAATATTTCTTGTAGGTGAGCCAATATTTGACGAACAGTCCTGATATCTTCACGTTAGCACTGAAGTTCATCAGACATCGAGCCCAACATGTAATATCTGGCCTTGTTATCTTCGTCTGTCCACTTATCTAGAGACGCTCTCTGCTCAGCGGATGGACGGGCTGATATGATGGAAGGGTCCTGGTCCAATATATTAGTAACTTCTTGAAACCTAAAATAATTTTGAAGTTCTAAAGCCAATCCTTGTAATTTGGTCCGATCAGTCTATGGGTATCCAGGATTCATGCTAGTAGATTGGATGCAGACATTTTTCTATAGAGAGTCAAAATTTTTAGTTAGATATTATAATTAAGACTTAACCAATTTATTTAAAAATTTTATTTTTAAATAAATTAGCTTTCAATCTTTTTTTGGATCCCTATACTCCCTCTGTAAAGATGCGAAAATCTTCATGATTAATGATTTCTAGTAGATGGTGTGGTCCCACCAACTAACTCATCACCTCATCTAACAATTATTGGTGATGGGTTAGCCAATGAGTGAACAACTCTTGTTCAATGATTCTCCAATCATGGTACATCCAAACTTGATCTCTAATTTATGAATCTTACCATGCCCGAAATATTGATCCACTCCTTTGTTAAGTCAAACCCACCATTTGTACAGATTGGATTCCTAATTGAGTCTCTCACCGTATCCAAAATATTGAGCCCAATCCATCCTCCAACCCATAGCATTTAATGCCTAATAGATATGGTTGCATCTTTTTGGTGCAACTGAACCACTATAACTAGTCGAGAACAATCAACCTTGGGAAGAATCAGCACATCTACAATGGTGGAAGACCTTAGACTTAATCTTTTCTTAGGAAGATTTGATTTAGGTCTCATTAAACTAGACTTGACATAGTTATAACCATTATGACTAACCTAGTGGCATGGGTTGCTCGAATTATTGACCACCTCAGATCAGAACTGAGCCAACAAATATGGCTAGGTAAGTGAGATCGATGGAAGGGATATGCCATTAACTCGATAAGAACGCATTCGAGTCGAGTAGCTTTCAATTAAAAATCAGTCGATCATATCTGCCAGACTTACCTTAGACACCAAATTATTGAGTTAGAACCAATTGGGTTAGCCTATAATCCAGACTCTAACCACTAAGCCTAATTAGATCTTAGCTTGATCGATCACTCATGTGACTCAATCTTGATCCAGACTTAATCCTATTAGGATGGTCAATTTAAGCACTATTGATCCTATCTAACTAACTCTTGATTCAGTTTGATTAACCACTTAGACCTAATTAAGCTATCCAAGCCCGAACCCAATATTATGAATATGTCGTAGATCTAAAATTCTCAATTTTAGACCTAGGATATATTTCATAATCTTAATTTTTAATTAAGTTAGGGTTCACAAATAAAACATGTAAATAAAATATTAGGATTTTAGGATCTAGGATTTTGCAGAAAATAAGTTTTAAATTTTTGATTAAGGACGAACGTGCAGCACCCCTATACATCATAAGAACACTCCATCGAATGGAAGAAGAGGATATTTAAACCCTACTTTGTTCTTATGACCAGATGGTCAAGGGGAATACCTTAATCAGAAATATAAATCTACAAAACTAGTTAGATCTACATCATATATCTCATATATAAAATTGATCTAACTTAATATATATTTTGCATACATCTCATGTAATATATCATGCATATTTTTTAGATCTAAATTATCTCATAATTATCTAAAAAATTAGATTTAAATTGATCACATCAAAATAAATTCTAATCTAGATAATTATGTAGAACTATTCTACAACTAGTCTAATCATGCATGCATCATATCTCATATGATTTAAAAATTAAATAATTTTATTTTCTATTTTTTAGATCTTATTATAATATTTATAATAATCAAAAAATAAAAAGTAAATATATCTAAAATTATAATTTAATTAAAATAAATCATGATTATGCAAGACTATATATAGAACTATTCTACTTTACAACTAGTCATGCATATTGTAGAACTTAGATCTATATTATTTAATTTTAATTTTTTTAATTTTAGATCTAATTATATCTTATATGATATTTGAAATCTTCTAATTATTAAATTAAAAAAATAAAAATAAAATTAAATCTAGATAATTTAAAGAACCTGGCTCTGATACCAGTTGAAGGAGAAATCCTGATTTCTTGAATCGAATTCGTTCAGTTTTGATCGGATCAAGAGAGATATTTCAAAAAAAAAATTTATGTATCTATATAAAATTTGAGATATTTTAGATTTAATTTTATTGATCTAATAAATAAAAATAAAAATAAATTAAATCTAATTTAATTTATAACTTGATGTTGGGTAATCAGATTATCCTTTGATGATCCTGCTGATTGCCTGAGATTCTGAATCTAGCCATGCAAGCACCGGATCTCTACCGATATCTACTTAGGCTAGATCTAGAGATCTTCTCTTTCTTTATCATCTCTCCAAAAATTAGATCTGGATCTAATTTAGAGGATATTCAAAACTCCTTTCGAAGATCTGCTGTCATCTCTGCAGCAGTGCTGCCTTCTTCCTTTCTCGTCAGCCTTTTCTTGTCTGGATCGCACCAAACTGGAGCCCAACTTGCCTTGGGTGTGGAGAGGAGAGAGGAGACTAGAATATGGCATGGAAGAGGGAGAGGAACAGTCTTAGGGCATGGGCTAAGAGAGAACTCTCTCAAAGTTGGGCACAGACAGGGTTTATATAGACCCTGTTACGCCATGTAGTGCCCCATCATCCCGACCAATCACATTGCTTCATGCAATCAAATCTAAATCTGATTGGTGGGATAACATCATCTGATCCAATCAGATAAAATCCTCTCTAATTCATCCTTAGATGGTGCCTAAGACTGGTCAAAGTCTATAGTTATGGGCCTCCTAAGTAGAAACCAAGAAGCAACCTGGAGTCCCATCCGTATGGGACTCCAGGCATCCCTATCCATGGGCGCACGCCTCCCTAGGCATGCACCCCCTCCTTTCCAAATTCTAGCAAGGGGACAAGCCCCTATCTACTCTTCAAAAAGTACATGACATATGGGCAGATGTCTAAGTGTCAAAGGTCAATGTTTGACCAAAGTCAAAGACAAGAATTAGCAGATGATGAAAAATGGTAGGTGTTGTCTCAAATTTATCTCATAAATTAAGATAACCCTTTTTTAATCTGGACAAGCTTCAGTCAGATCAAGTAAAGGTACCTGAGTGAGCACAAATTTATTTGGCTCAGTCGAGACAAATTTTAATGATAATAGAAGGAGAACGTTAGGTTCAATCATGTGCTAGCATGATTTCCTTGAACCTAATTGAATCTAATTCAAATCAACTGAATTGGATTAGTCTAATTAATGTTATCCAGATCCAAACCCTTGTTTGTGTGATCCAGTTAGATTCAGTTCTATATGATAATGGGATATATCGTGATCTTTATCATCGACATCATCGAAACTTCTTTCGATAGATCAGAACTCTTTTGATTTAGATAACTAGAATGATCGATCATCTAAATCATTTTAATTGCTCCCAAAATCCACCAGTGACATCTAACAGTATATGGTGGCAACCTATCAAAACTAAAAATGAACTTCTTGGTGTAGCTACTTGTGTGATTGAGTTCTTCTATCTTGAGCCCCGATCAGATTAGGGTTAAGGTGAACTCATCAAACCCTAATTTCTATCATATGATTTAATCATTCGATTCAAGTCCGATGTGAAAACCTTAATAGAAACTCTTTCTATTATTTTACTCTGCCATGGCCATGGGCTTATGGACTTAATTTTCATGATCATTATAGGGCTGCTCCTCATCTACCGAGGTAGATAGATTTTCTCTTAGTGCAATCCAATTCCTATAATGAACGTGCTATAGCCAACATACACCTCAGGGTTTCAAATGGCTAGAAGACTGAGTCATGGTGTAGTCAAACTATAACACCCTCAAGGTGAACTGCCAATCCACCTAAGATCAAAGGACCAGACACACTACTACAGCTTCGGTGAGTCATCGACGAGAAGGTAGACTTCCTTATGACTGTTCGAGATGGTCACGCTCAGTGCCCTCACTCTCTAACGAGTACCTATACTCTCGCTCCAGTGTCTTCACACCATAGACTCAAGACTCATCTATTGAAGTGATTGTACACCAACCTTCCGGATCAATCACCATCCTCATGATGATCCTACAGTCAGAAGCATTTTATGAGTTAATAATGAAAATTTCTGTCTTAAATTTTTAACTCTTGAAAATAAGAATTATCATTACCATTAACTCAAGTGATGTATCATAGACACTAAATACATATTTATGATAGAAAATAATCTATTTTATTATTAATAGTTAAAATTATAATTTTTTTTCTAGAAGTGTATTACAAGTGTCAACCAATTCTGACTTCTAAGACACACATATCTAACACAAAGTTCCATCCAGAGTTAGTGGTGGTGGCTCCGATAGAATCCTTCAATGATCAAGTCAGCTCTTCTGATTAATAAAAATGGAGTTCTCAAAAAAGAGTTCAGCAGAGTTTTGGAAAGGAGAAGAGAGCTTAGAGAAAATGTATCTAGAGGGTTCCTTCTATAGACGGAGCCTATGGTAGATAGATAGTGACAGTCGACACCACCTGGTAGCGGGCTGCTCAGAGTCGCTGTCGCTTGTAGCAGACTGATGGTGATAGCCATCACTGTCCGATGGTGGGCTACTTGGGACCACTGTCATCTATAGCAGACTGATAGTGATAGCTATAATCAATCGGTAGCGGGCCGCTCGGGGCTGCATGGAGTTTGTTATGGAGAGAGGTGTCCATTGTCGTGATGTATCCATTCGTTGAGATTTAATAGTCGAAGTTCGAAGAAAGTAGGTATTGGTTGGTGAAGAACTTTGACATATACTAATTTTAGAGAAGTTCGAACTCCTAAAGGAAATATGGTTAGAGGGAATCATTCGAGAGAAATGCTAGTTGAAATCGAAAAGTTATTCGCTGGAGGAATCCAAATCAAATTTGACTGATGAAAAAGTCCAGAAGGAGTTCGACTGATGGAGAAGTTCGATCGAAGGAGAAATCTAGGAGAAGTTCAACTGAAGAAGTTTGGATGGAGCCTGACTGATGGAGAAGTCCACCTGAAGGAGAAGTCCGAAAGGAGTTTGACTGCTGGAGGAGTTCAACTGAAGGAGAAGGTCGGAAGGAGTTTGGCTGCTAGAGGAGTCCGGAAGGAGTTCGACTGCTAGAGAAGTTCGGAAGGAGTTCGATCGCTAGAGGAATCCGGAAGGAACTCAACTATTGGAGGAACCCGACTGAAGGCGAAGGCTGAAAGGAGTTCGACTGCTAGAAGAGTCCAAAAGGAGTTCGACCATCGGAGAAGTCTGGAAGGGGTTCGACCACTGGAGGAGTCCGGGAGAGGTTTGGCTACTGGAGGAATCCAATTGAAGGTGAAGATCGGAAGGAGTTTGGCTGCTGGAGGAGGCCAGAAGGAGTTCGACCACTGGAGGAGTCCGGGAGGGGCTCAACTGCTGGAGGAACTCGAATGAAGGTGAAGGTCGGAAGGAGTTCGACCGTTGGAGGAGTCTGGGAGGGGCTCGGTTGCTAGAGGTATCCGACTGAAGGTGAAGGTCGAAAGAAGTTCAGCTGCTGGAGAAGTTCAGATGGGGTTCAACCATTAGAGGAGTTTGGCTGGGGTTCGGCCACCGGAGGAGTCCAAGGAGAATTTGGTCACTGGAGGAGTTCAGCTGCTGAAGAAAGAATTTTCGATCAAAGCTCTTCCGTGATTACTAGTTACATTAGGCTAAGCATCAGACTGAACTTTAACAAGAGCGGGGTTTATCCCCAACAATAATCCACCCACTCTCGAGTTCAAAATTCGAAGGAAGGGAGTACCAAAAAAGATGACTGTTGAAGTTGTTTTTCAGGCTCTACACCCATTGAGGTTGAAGCTCGAGGGAGATCTTATCTTCTGTTGAAGTTGAAGCTTGGGGGAGATCTTATCTTTTGTTGAGGTTTAAGCTCGGAGGAGATTTTATCTCCAGTCGAGGTTGAAGGAGATCTTATCTCCTGCCAAGATTGAAGGAGATCTTATCTTCTATTGAAGTTGAAGCTAGGGGGAGATCTTATCTCCAGCCAAGGTTGAAGCTCGAGGGAGATCTTATCTCCAGTCGAGGTTGAAGTAGATACTATCTACTATTAAAGTTGAAGCTCAGAGAAGATCGTATCTCCAATCGAGATTGAAGAAAATCTTATCTCCTATTAATATTGAAGCTTGGGGGAGATCTTATCTCCGACCGAGGTTGAAGAAGATCTTATCTCCTATTAAATTTGAAGCTCGGAGAAGATCTTATCTCTGATCGAGATTGGAGGAGATCTTATCTCTTGTTGATGTTGAAGCTCAGGAGAGATCTTATCTCCGGTCGAG
>QRFJ01001353.1:164091-198985 GCA_006176705.1 Cocos nucifera
CTCGGGGAAGATCTTATCTCTGATCGAGGTTGAAGGAGATCTTATCTTCTATTAATTTGAAGCTCGGAGAAAGATCTTATCTTCAGTCGAGGTTGAAGGAGAATCTTATCTCCTTTTGAGTTGAAGCTCGGAAGAGATCTTATCTCCCAGCCGAGCGTTGAAGGAGATCTTATCTTTATTGAGGATTGAAGCTCGGAAAGAAGATTCTTATTTTCAGCGAGTTGAAGATCTTATCTCCTATGGGTTGAAGAAGATCTTATCTCCTATTGACAGTTGAAGCTCGAAAAAGATTTATCTCCGAACCGAGGTTGAAGGAGATCCTATCTTCTTATTGTAAGTTGAAACTGGGGAAAGATCTATCTCCAACCGAGGTTGAAGGAGATCTCTTCTCCTGTTGAAGTTGAAAGCTTGGAAAGAGATTTCTTATCTCCAACTGAGGTTCAAGGAGACCTTATCTTCTGTTGAAGTGAAGCTCGGGGAAGATCTTATCTCCAGCCGAGGTTGAAGGAGATCTTATCTCCTTTTGAGGTTTTGAAGCTCGGAAGAGATCTTACTCTTTTGAGGTTTGAAAGCTCGGAAAGAGAAATTTCTGATCTCAGGTTTTTCGTGCTTGTTGCTTGTTGTGGACGCCAGCTCGTTATGCGATGCTAGGCTTATTGTTGGATGTCGAACTAGGATCTCTCTTTGCAAACTAGGATAAGATTCTGCCTTTTCGGCATTTTGATGTAAGTTCAGGTGTTGTCGTGGGAAAACACATGTAGGAATTCTCCCATCGAGCTTCTTCGCTTCTCTTACGTGCTTTTGGCTCTACCAAAGGTTTTGACTTTATTGCTCATGTGTGATTGAGGTTCTCCTACCTATTCCTAATAGGCTGTAGGGGCAGCATCTAGGGCTCGTTGTCGGAGCCTCTCCTCATCACGCTCATCTAAAAATTGAACGTACGGCCTTCGACTTTGCTCATGTTAGATGAGGGTTTCCCTGCTGTTTCCTAACAGACTTGTAAGGGCGCACATTAGGGTCGTTGTCAGGCCTTCTCCCCTCAGTCCTCATCTAAACATGAACGAGGCCTTCGAGACTTTACTCACTATAGACGAGATTCTCCTCCTTTTTCCTAACGGACTATAGGGGCACATTAAGGTCATTGTCAGGGCCTCTCCCCTCATCTCGTCTAAAATGAATGAGGTCTTCAACTTTGCTCACATTAGGAATGAGACTCTCCTCCTATTTCTAACGGGCTGTAGGGGCACACTAGGGTCGTTGTCAGGGGCCTCTCCCTTCATTCTCATCTAAAATTAAACGAGGCCTTCGACTTTTGCTCATGTAGGATGAGAGTTCTCCTCCTATTCCTAATGGACTGTAGGGGCATATAAGGGCCGTTGTCAAGGTCTCTCTCCTTCATCTCGTCTAAAATAAACGAGTCCTTCGACTTTTACTCATGTTAGGATGAGGTTCTCCTCCTATTCCTTAACGGACTGTAGGGGCACATAAGAGCTGTTGTCAGGGCCTCTTCCTTCAATCTCGATATAAAAGAATGAGGCTTCAACTTTACTCACGTTAGGACAAGGTTCTCCTCCTTTTTCTAACAGGGTTATAGGGGCACATAAGGCCGTTGTCAGGGCCTCTCCCCTCATCTCGTCTTAAAAGAAGAACGAGCCTTTAACTTGCTCATGTTAGGACGAGTTTCTCCTCCTATCTCCTAACAGGCAATAGGGGCACAAAATGGACCGTTGAATGGACCTCTCCCTCCTCCTGTCTTAAATAACTGAAGGTCTTCGACTTGCTCATGTTTAGGATGAGGTTCTTCCTCCTATTCCAAACATGGCAATAGGAGCACAAATGGGACCATTGAATGGGCCTACTTCCCTCCTGTCTTAAATAATCGAAGGTCTTCAACTTGCTCATGTTAGGAAGAGATTCTCCTCCTATTTCTATCTCATGGTTAATAGGACATAAATGGGCCATTGAATTGGGCCTCTCTCCTCCTCCTATCTTTAAATAATCGAAGATTTTTGAACTTGCTCATATTTAGGACGAGGTTCTCCTCCTGTTCCTAACATCGGCAATAGGGGCATAGATGGACCATTGAATGGGTCTCTCTCCTCCTCCTGTCTTAAATAATCAAAGATCTTTGACTTGCTCATGTTAGAACAAGGTTCTCCTACTATTCTTAACATGGCCACTTTTGATTGCCTTTTTTCTGTCATCACATAATTTTTGCACCAAAAAATAATAATGTTGAAATGAAGAAGTTTTATTGAAGAAAAGTTACTGGTGCTGCATTCTCAGATTTTCTAAATTTCAAGGTTGTGGGAGCGTTGTTCCTCTGAGCTCCTTCAGGCGATAAGTTTTGGACTGGACGACCTCCTCTATTTCATATGGGACATCCTAATTTGGGGCAAACTTTTCCTATCTTTGAGGCTGAGAGATGGAGGCTCGCCGAAGCACTAAGTCCCTCAGAGATAGTGTTGATGATGCCGAGAGGCGACCAATCTCCATATTGTTTCTCTCTTATTGGTGGTTCTAACTGCAGTAGCACCCTTGGTCGATCTTCTTTTGCTTCAAGCCGACGTCTGAGGAATCGATCCAGTCAGCCTCTCCTGATGAGCTCCTCGATCTCGTCTTAGAGCTGAATGCATTCTTCTACATCATGGCCGTGGTCATGATGGTAAAGACAGTATTTGCTAGGATTGCACTTACCAGGGTAAGAGCACATCCTTTCAGGCCTCAACAGTTGTCCTTTGATCTCCATCAATACTTGCATTTTTGGGGCATCAAGGGGGGCCATAGTTGTGAAACCTTCTGGAGGGAGAACCTCTTCGTGCCCTTCTATGGGAGCTTTTTTGACGATGAGCTCAAGAAGAAGTTCGGGCTCGCTTGCGCACAAAGGGAGTCTGTGACACGGCCGAATGTTGCTTGCGCACAAAGGGAGTCCGTGAGCACGACCGAACTTCATTCAGCCCTCCATCAACTGTAAATTTATTAGACTCGCCCATCAGCCACTCTCCTGCAGCCTCCTTATCCTTCATCTCGTCCTTCAACTTGAAGGCTTCTTCCACTCGAGCATATCCTTCGGCCCGAGCTAGCAGATCAGCAAAGTCCTTGGAATACTTCTCCAGGAAGAACGATAAATCATTCTTCTGAAGGCCACCCTTGAGTGTGGTCATTGCAACAGACTGGTCTAGGTTCCAGACCTCCAATGCAGTAGCATTAAACTGGATGACATAAGATCAAATAGATTCTTCCTTCTTCTACTTGATATTCATCAGAAAATCCAAACCTCGATGGGGATGCCGGCTGCTAACAAAATGAGCCACAAACTGATGGCTCATCTGGTCAAAGAAGAAGATCGTACCTACCTTCGATGCCAAGTATTAGTTTCTTGCTGCTCCCTTTAAGATAGATGGAAAAGCTCGGCATAGAGCAGCATCATGGTCTAGAAGGCCTTCAGGTAATCGATCGGATCAGAGGTTCCATCGTAGCTTTTAAGTTGGGAAAGCTTGAACTTCGACGGGATGGGCTCTTGCATAATTTGGGGAGAGAAAGGGGGATCGGTGCAGATGTCATCATGGTGAGTCAGAGCGACGTGGCGGAGTTTTTCAATTCATTGGTTCATCTTTCATAGTTTCTGATCGAGGACGTCATCTCGATCGTAGATCTTGAAAGGCTTCTAGCTATAGATGGAGAAGGTCTCTTCTAAAGAAGAATTATGATTCGAACAAGAATCCTTTGCTCTCTATTTCTCCTTCCCAGGAATGACGAGTATGCTAGTTCAAGTGCGCCTCCCTAAGACCAATTTCTGACATCCCGATGGTAGATTTTCTGGCAAAACCGCCACCAGAGGTTACCGCATAGCCTGCACCATTTCGATGAGGCCCTGAATCCATTGCATCAGTAGGTGAAACTGCTCTAAATCTACCATGGCCGCTAGTGGAGGAGGAGGTTGAAGCACCGATAATGAAGTAGGAATGGATGGATCTGGCTCAGATCTGACGACAGAAGCAGTAGATCTTTGGGTAGTTGCCTTCTTTGGAGGCATTTCTTGGGATTGAGGGAGAAGATGGAGATGAACCTTGAAGAAGAAGATACATAGGGTCAATTGAGTACTCCTTTAAAAATAAGGATACCTCAGGAACAAAGGATCCTTCCTCTAGCACAAATCCTATTGGTGCAGAATCTGGTTGACGTCGGATCGAGCAAGGGTTAGAGAAGAAGACGTCGTCGTCGATGATCTGCAAAATAAAGTTTCGTCCAGAGTCGGTGGTAGTGGCTCTAGCAGAACCCTCCAACGATCAAGTCAGCTCTTCTAGCCAACAAAAATGGAGTGCTCAAGAAAGAGTTCAGTAGAATTTTAGGAAGGAGAAGAGAGTTTAAAGAAAACGTATCAGGAGGGTTCCTTTTATAGATGGAGCCTACAGTAGATAGATAGGGACAGCAGGCATTGCATGGTAGCGGGTCGTTCAGGACCGCTACCGTCTGTAGCAGACTGATAGTGACAGTCATCACTGTTCAATGGCGGACTGCTCAGAGCCGCTGTCACCTATAGTAGACTGATACTAACAACCGTAACCATCTGGTAGCGGGCCACTCAGGGTGGCTCAGAGCCGCATGGAGTTTGTTATGGAGAGAGGTGTCCGTTGTCGTGATGTGCCCATTTGTTGAGATTTAATAGTCAAAGTTCGGAGGAAGCAGGCATTGGTTGGTGAAGAGCTTTGACATATATTAATTTTAGAGGAGTTCGAACTCCTAAAGGAAATACGGCTAGAGGAGATCATCCGGGAGGAATGCTAGTTGAAATCTAAAAGTAATCCGCTGGAGGAATTCGGATGGAGTTTGACTGATGGAGAAGTCCAGAAGGAGTCCGACTGATTGAGAAGTCCGATCGAAGAAAAAATATGGGAGGTGTTTGGCTGAAGAAGAAGTTCGGATAGAGTCCGACTGATGGAGGAGTCCGCTTGAAGGAGAAGGTCGAAAGGAGTTCGACTGCTAGAGGAGTCTGACTGAAGGAGAAGATCGGAAGGAGTTCGACTACTGGAGGAGTCCAAAAGGAGTTCGACTGTTGGAGAAGTTCGGAAGGGGCTCGGCTACTGGAGGAATCCGACTGAAGGTGAAGACCGAAAGGAGTTCGACTGCTGGAGGAGTCTGGAAGAAGTTCGGCCCCTCAGAAGAGTTTAGGAGGGGTTCGATCACTGGAGGAGTCCTGAAGGGGTTCGACTGCTAGAGGAACCTGACTGAAGGAGAAGGTCGGAAGGAGTTCAATTGCTGGAGGAGTTCGAAAAGAGTTCAACCACTGAAGGATTCTGGGAGGGGCTCGACTGTTGGAGGAATCCGACTGAAGACAAAGGCCGAAAGAAGTTCGACCGCTGGAGGAGTCCGAAAGGGGCTCGACTGCTAGAGAAATCCGACTGAAGGTAAAAGTCAGAAGGAGTTCGGCTGCTGAAGGAGTTCAGATGGGGTTCAGTCACTGGAGGAGTCCAGATGGGGTTCGACCGCTGGAGAAGTCTGGAGGGATTCAGTCACTAGAGGAGTTCGGCTGTTGGAGGAAGAATTTTCGATCGAAGCTCTTCTGTGATTATCAGTTACATTAGGCTAAGAATCAGACTAGACTTTGGCGAAAGCGGAATTTATCCCCAACACCAAGTAATCTAGATTATCTATCATAAATTAGTCTAGATTATCAAGTAGAGGAATGGCTATCCAGATTACCAAATATTTAGTAATCTGACAATGACATATTTAGATAAAAATATTCTCATAAAAATATAATATAATATTATAATAATATTATATATTATAAATATATATTAGAATATAATATATTATATATAATATATATTATAATATACAAGATATAATATATTTATTTATTTTTAAATATAATATATTATTATAATTATAATATAATAATGTTATATAATATAATATTATATTATATTATAATATTATAATAACATAATATTATGTTATATAATATTATTATTTTAATAATATATTATAATAATATTTTAATATTATAATATAGTAATATATGATAATATAATAACAACATATTATAATATATTATAACATATATTATAAATATAAATATATATTACAATATAATATATAATAATGTAATATTTTTATTTATATTATAAATATAATATAATATTTTATTATAATAATATTATGACATTATATTATATTATATAATATATTATTATATGAAATTATTAATAATAATATAATATAATATAATAATAATGTATGATCATATAATAAGAATATATTATAATAATATTACATTATATTATATTAATATATTATAATATATATTATAAATATAAATATATAATAGAATATAATATATTACATATAATATATATTATAATACATATTGATATTATAAACATGATATTATATAATATAATGTTATGTTATATTATTATAATAATAATATAACTTATATTTTATTAATATAATATAATAATATAATAATAATAATAATAAATCTATATTATATAAATAATATTATATTATATTATAGTATAATAATATATTAGAATAAATAATATAAATATAAATATATATTAGAATATAATATATTATATATAATATATATGCATTTATAATATATATATATATATTTATATTTATATTTTATGCATAGGTTATGATTTTTAATAAATTTGATTTGAGGATATTTTAAAAATTTGATATTACATTACTAGTAATTTGATTGCCATATCAAACATATCAACCAAGATTTTCAATAATTTTACTATAATATTACTTGCATGTATAAAATATAGTAATCAACATTATTGACAATCTATCCAAATTATAAGTAATCCAAATTACCTAATAATCTAGATTATCACTGTCTGATAATGTACCAAACGAGAAGCTCATCCTCTCAACCTAAATAAAAGCTCATAGCTGGCAGTTTGGCTTGATAGAGTTTATGGACTTATTTGATATGGTTATGAGAGACATCTCACGAGATCTTCAAAGGAATTGATATGAGCTTAAAAGCTAGACCATACCCTTTTAGCAAGGTTCAAGTCATATTCTTTGGAAAATAGGACATGGGTTAACAATATCAACTAATTAAGACATGTTATGTGATCTCATTACATAAGAAAATTTAAAACATTTCTCAGTTGTTATTATTGCTCAGCTCTGTTACAATGTTGTACTAGTTTATTCTAGTTCATGTAACATTGTGTTGAGGTCTCCTGAAAGCACCCATGTCCATTTAAACTATATTCTGAAGAATTCCAAGTTCTCCCCGGGAAATCTTCTTTCAAATCCCTGCCCCAATTAGGCCGAGAGCAGACAATATAGCCCCAGTGAAATTATCATGCTGTTAAACAAGGATGCCTCCGGCTAACTTAGATGCTGGTAACTCCACCCGTTCACCTATCATGGTTCCAATAATAGATCGAAGAAACTGTAGCAAGGGGTTTAAGACTTTGGTTATAATTTTGAAGGTTGAAACTGAATATTCCTGATAACACACCTCATGCTTAATAATTATCTTGGGTCAGTCTAATATTTAGAAATAGTAGTTTGTAAATGTCGATATTGAGAATTATGTAGCTTGTGTTTGCCATTTGGCTTACCTATAACTAGAAATGTCTAATTGGATGATGCCATTTGCTGGGATTTGTATCGGCAAGATATTTTGTTGCTGTTGATACATTGCTTGTCTACATGTGATTGCTTGATAGCATTTCTAATTTAATAATCTAATAACATAGAAGTATAATATAAAATAATTGATAATTACATATAAATTTTAAAATAGTAATGATCTTATCATTTGGTTATGAATAAAATATGTCATTGTAGTAAAATAATACATGACATTTGTATTATATAATTGTAAGTAGTCTTATTTATCTTATAAATATGGTGATACATGATGTTAACATATATAATTTTAAATATATTATAAATATTATAATATAATATAATAATTTGTCAACATATTAATATAATATTATGTAAGAAATTATAAGCTTTATTACAAAAAAATCATATCTCCGGTCATTATTGTTCAAGTCCTGAATGAATCCTCGATCCAAAGCCTGCAACTGCAACGATCTGCAACCTGTGATCACAAGAAAAAAATATCTGAATGCTTCTCGCGAATGATGAGCAGTGTCTTAGTTTTCCTAACCCTACTTCGAGTATTTCTGATGGGAAGGACTTCACAAGCTCTCGGATGAGTAGGGGACCAAGTTTATAAATGCCTTTTTATAACGTACCTCATCCATCAGAGGTAATATCTGAATCAGTCATAAAGACTGAAGATGGACGGTATCCACGATGGTTGACTAGAGCTAAAATTCATCTAACTATTAAATATATCCTTGTTACTTTATTAGAGGTTCATCTTTAGTCAGAGTCCAGATTAATTAAAATATATAAAACAAAATCAGATGCGTATTAGTATGGGCCACATCTAGATGGGTCTAATTAGAAAAATCACAACATTCTCCCACTTGATCTAACCTAATACAAGCATCTTCTTTTAATTATTTAAAGTATTTCAAAAATTTTTAATAAAAACTTATCTGAATCTGATAGTTGAAAAATTAATGTGGTCATGTTTAAAAACTTAATTCCTCTGTAGGATATATATACTGTATACTTGATCATAAAATAATTATCAATGCGAATTATGACGACAAATATGTTATCAAACAATACATGACCTTTTATGTATTACAACACTAATGACACCTCATAATCAAGTTCTTTATGTAAAACTTTAGCTTTATGAATAGATGAAACTTTATGTCTATTTCTTGGTCAACTTTATATCACATGGTAATAGCTGATCAACATAAAATAAATTGAATTATAAAATCCAATGTGATGACTTTAGACATAGCGTCTAATAATATCAACTACTAAATGAGTTGTATCCCTATATGATCCACCTGACCCTCAAATTTTCAGAATAAGTCCTTTAGTCAGTGGGTCTATAATTATCAGCTCTATATAATATGTTTCACAGATACTATATCCTTTATTCTCTCATAAAGAGCCAAGTAATTAACATCAATATACCTGCTGGTGCTTGCACTCTTCATATTATAGGAAAATGTTACTTGCAAAAGATATTATCATAGTATCTCTTTATCAGTTTGCTAATAGACTCAACAATTCTAAATCCTGTGATAAAATTTTGCAACCTTATAGCTTATGAGGAAGTCTCATATAGGCTACGTACTCTGCATCTATATTGAATGTAGTAAACAAGACATTATTTTACATACATTGATAACATAGCATCTCCTATAGGTAGAAAGATATCTTAATAATAAACTTTCTATTATTAGTGCATCCAGCAAAGTCTGAATCCTATTAGCCTATTACTTTATGATGATCAGACCGACTGTATGTGAGCATGTAAATTTTTATACTCTATAGGTAATACATGACTTTCTTTGCAACTTTTCTATACTCCAATCCAGGATCATGTTAATTATGTATAAATATTGATGCAATAATATTTGCACCAATATAAACATGCGCATAGGTTTCTAATACTAGATGCATAGGTTATGAACTTTATTTTCTTTATCTTTATCTTAATTCTTGGATATTAAGCTTTATTCAATATATTATCCTTTACATTATGAATGCATATAGAGAAATATTTTTCTATCCAAAATTTAGTATTTTAGAGATGTAAGTCCTCTAAGATAGTTCATGTAGCCTTAAAGATCTATCCGTATGAATCTGAATGCCGATAACTAAAGCGACTTCACCTATATCTTACATCTTAAAATTTAGAGATAGAAACTGTTTGGGTTTTTTAAGTGAACCTAAATTACTGTTGGCAAGCAGAATACTATGAACTTACTCCCATTGACCTTCACGTATATAAATTTTTTTTTAAGCCCAAAAATAATGACGATTCAATTAAAATCGAGATACCATAATGTGAAAATCTATTTAAGTTCATAACTGAATTTCTTTAATCTATGAACCATATGCCTTTGTTCACTAACTATAAAATTTCTCATGTATTATACTATATAAACCTTTTTCTCTAGATCACTATTAAGAAAGATTATTCTTACAACCATCTGATATAGCTCTAGATAAAAAATGAGCTACTAAGACCATGATAATTCTAAAGAAATAGTCAATGCTTTCTTTTGTATAAATTAACCCATTTACTATAAGTCTGGCTTTGTATCATTTAACCTTATTTCTAGATATGGTTATTATCCATAGAGCTCAGCTCTTTCTTTATGACTTCCAACTATTGTAAGGTATTCACATCTTTATAGCTTGTAAGAACGTCTCAAGGTCATCAACCTTTTCATCTATATTGTCCAGATATACCATATAATCTAGAGGCATAGTAGATTATCTTACTTTAATAGATCTCTAGAAAATTATTCCTTGATCCATTTATGGCGGTAGTTAGATAGTTACTTCTTTGACAATAGAAACATCATAGAGTGGAGCTTGATGAAGTGATGATTCCTCTTGAATATTATCTCAAAGAATAATAATAGAAATCATTATTTTAGTCTACTTTATAGGCTTAGAATTTTCTTAAGATAATATCCTAAGGACCTCCGCTCTACTAAACATGCCAATCTTTAGAATCTAACTTCATTAATTTTCTACTATCTGTGATATAGAAGATGGACAATAAAATCTATATCATTTTGATATGATATACTGGGCATTATGTGCTAGAGTATAGTGCCTTGTATCTTTAGAAATTTTACTGATGGTCCTGATTATTGTTACATCTTAGTATATCTACCATAGAGTATAGTGCCTTGTATCTTTAGGAATTTTACTGATGGTCCTGATTATTGTTACATCTTAGTATATCTACCATAATATTCATCACCTTTATCATATCTGACTACTTTAATTATTTTTCCTGATTATCCGTCTACTTATATTTCAAATTTCTTAATAGATCTTAAAGATATCGGCACTATCAAATAAAAGGTATAAATATATCAAGTGAATAGTCACCAATGAGTGTAACGAAATTCTTTTCTCTATTAGATATGGAGAAAAATTTGCATAAAATAGTATTAATAAATTTTAAAGTTTCTTCACTCCTTCAGGCATCCTTATATATGTATATCTACTTTATTTTTATGTAGTTATCATATGTTATAAAATCAGTGAACTTTGATGATCTTAAGATCATTTTCTTCACTAGCCTTATAACTCTTTTCAAACTTGATGCCATAACATAGAAATCTTTTTAAAATGAAAATCTACTGCAGGGTCTAAGACTATCCTATAGCATCCAACTATTTTAATAAGTAAACATTTTTAATTTCCAATGAGAGTAAACGGTTCACTTTCAGTCAAAGACCTTCTTAATAGGAAGTCTTGAAACATACTGGCAATGTATACTAGTGCGCTAGAGTCAGTCCATTGGATAAAATAAGGAATATTTTACTAAATTGGATTCAAAATATACACAATAGTAAATAATTTTTTATAGCAATCTTTTACCCTTTATGTAGCTTTTCTTGCTACTACAAAAATGGTCTATGGCAGCGCATATTATGACAGCGATTTTCGAAATCACTGCCATAAATCCTACGGTAGCGATTTTCGTTAACCACTGCTATAGGTTGGACCTATGGCAACGGTTGTTGTAACTACTGTCATAGATCCGATATATAGCAGCGGTTAATGAAAACCACTATCGTAAGTCGGACCTATAGCAGCGGTTATAAAAAATCGCTGCTATAGGTCGACCTATAGCAGTGGTTCATTGTAACCGCTATTGTAAGTTGGAACCATAGCAGCGGTTAGTGAAACTGCTGCCATAAGTCAGACCTATAGCAGTGGTTAGTAGGAACCGTCGCTATAAGCCAAAATTGGCTGACACTTATAATACACTTCTAGGGGCAAAATTATAATTATGACTATAATAAATAAAATGGGTTATTTTCTATCACATATGTATATTTAGTGTCTGTGATATATCCTTTGAGTTAATGGTAATGATAATTCATATTTTCAAGAGTTAAAAATTTAAGACATGAATAATCATTGTTAATTCATAAAATGCTTTCGATCGTAGGATCATCACGAGGATGGTGATTGATCCAGAAGGTTGGTGTACAATCGTTTCTCTTTAGCAGATGAGTCTTAAGTCTATGGTGTGGAGACACCGGAGCGAGAGTATAGGTACTCGTTAGAGAACGAGGGCACTGAGCGTGACCACCTCGAGTAGTCATAGGGGAGTCTACCTTCTCGTCAATGACTGACTCGATGCTGCAGTAGTGTGTCTGGTTCTTTGATCTGAGGTGCATCGGTAGTTCACCTTGAGGGTGTTATAGTTTGACTACACCATTACTCGATCTCCTAGCCATTCGAAATCCTGAGGTGTATGTTGGCTATAGCATGTTCATTGTAGAAACTGGATGGCATCAAGATGGAATCTATCTACCTCGGTGGTAGAGGAGCAGCCCTATGATGATCATGAGAATCAAGTTCAGAAGTCCATGGCCATGGCAGAATGAAATAATAGAAAGAGTTCCTATTTAGATTTTTACATCAGACTCGAATCAAATGATTACATCATATGATAGAAACTAGGGTTTGACGAGTTTATCTTAACCCTAATCTGATCGGGGCTCAAGATAGAAGGACTTAATCACATAGGTAGCTACACTAAGAGGTTCGCATTCAGCTCTGATGGATTACCACCATATACTGCTAGGTGTCACTGGTGGATTTTGGGAGCAATTAGAATGATTTAGATGATCGATCATTCTAGCTGTTCGAATCAAAAGAGTTCTGATCCATCAAAAGAAGTTTCGATGATGTCGATGATAGAGATCATGACATATCCCATTACTATACAGAACTGAACCTAACTGGGTCACACAAATAAGGGTTTGAATCTGATGATCATCAATTGAACTGATCCAATTTAGTTGATCTGAATGAGATTCAATTAGGTTCAAAAAAATCATGCTAGCACTCGATTGAACCTAACGTTCTTCTTTTGCTATCATAAATAAGTTGTCCTGACTGAGCCAAAGGAGTTTGTGCTCAATCAGAGATCTTCATATGGTCTGACTGGAGGTTGTCCAAGTCAGAAAAGGTTGTCTTATTTTGTAAGACATTACCTACCATTTTTGGTCACCTGCCATTTCTTGTTCTTTGACTTTGGTCAAAAGTCTACCTTTGACTAGTCAAATGTTGACCATTGATACTTTGACTTTTGACCACATGTCATGGACCTATTGGAGAGCTGGTGGGGGCCTGTCCCCCTGTCAGAACCTGGCAAGGAAGAGGGCGCACGCCACCCTTGGCGTGTACCCAAGTTGGAGGCGCCTAGGAGTTCCTGTTGGACAAAAACTCCATCTCTTTTTAGGATTCCAATTAAAGTTCTCCTAAGAACCAACTTTGACTGATCTTAGGCACCCTCTAAGGAGAAATCCAGGGGACTCTATTCCCACCAATCAGATTTAGATCTGATTTCACAAAGGATTATGATTGGTTGGAAAGAAGAGGAGTTGGATCATGCTTAGTCTATAAATACGACCCTACGCCCAACTCAAAAAAAAAAATATAGATGATTGAATCACAATTCCCCACGCCCAAGGCTGCCTCTCCCCTCTTCCTTCATGCCAAACCACCTTTTCCCCTTCCTCTCCATGACCAAAAGGAGTTTTGGACTTTTGGTTGGTGCGATCCAGATCAAAGAAAGGTGACTGAAAGCTAGAAGGCTGCGCTGCTGCAAAGGACGACTGCTGATCTTCAAAAGAAGTTTTGAAGATCCTCCAGATCAGATCTAGATCTAATTTTTGGAGATGTGATGGAGAAGAAGAGGATCTCCAGATCCAGCATGAGTGGATACCGATAGAGGCCAGGCACTTGCGTGGCTAGATCCAGAACCTTCCGCTGCATATAGGATCATCATTGGGTAATAGGATTATCCATATCAAGATAAATTTAATTTAATTTAATTTATCTAGATTTTATTTAATTTTTAAAATAATAATAATCAGACCTAAAACATTCTAGATCTGATCTAGATCAAAGAGAAAAAATTTTGAAATATATATCTTGATCTGATCAGATCTGAATGAATCTGATCCGAAAGATCAGGATTTTCCTTCAGAAGCTGAATCCCACAAAATGTGCTTTCGGAGTAACCTTGAAAAAGTTTATGGGATTCATGGTGTCAAGCCATGGCATTGAGGCCAACCTAGAATAGATCAAAACCATCCAAGAAATGACTGCCCTAAAAATAATAAAAAAAGTTCAACACCTCATAGGCAAGGCAACAACCCTAAATCACTTTATTTCAAGGTCGGTGGAGCACTACATGCCCTTCTTCCAAGTACTCAAATGGCTTAAGAACTTCAACTGGACACTTGAGTACCAACAAGTCCTTGAAGAATTAAAAAAATATCTCAGTTCGCCCCCACTTCTAACCAAACCTAAACATGGAGAAGAGTTATTTTTGTACCTCGCTGTGTCCCTCGCAGCTATTGAAGCCATCCTGGTCAGAGAAGAAGCCAAAGTTCAAAAGCCAATCTACTATATAAGCAGAGTCTTGAGGGATGCAAAAACAAGGTATACTAAATTAGAAAAACTAATTTATACCTTATTGATTATAGTCCGAAAGCTTCGACCTTATTTTTAGGGATACACCATTACTCTTTTTATTGATCAACCCATCAAGATAGTTCTTCACCAACCTGATACCTCCGAAAGAGAGGCAAAATGGGTGATTGAGTTAACCAAATTTGACATTTATTTTCAACCTCGACCATCCATTAAGGCTCAAATATTGGCCGATTTTATAATGGAGTGCACCATTCCAGATGAATCAAACTAGAACACCAAGAAGTTCTTATCCCTGGCTCTCTAGAAGAGAAGGCTAATCTTCCTGAAAACTTCTAGGCACTATATGTGGATGGTTCATCTAATGCTTCCGGGGCAGGTGCAAGCTTGATTCTCATCAATCTAGAAGGAGTTATAGCCGAATATGCTTTGCACTTCGAGTTTCTCGCTACCAACAATGGAGTAGAGTATGCAATCCTGATTGTGAGACTAAGAATCACCAAAGAATTGGGAGCAAAATATTTGAAGGTTTATAGTGATTCTCAACTAGTGGTGGGACAAATAAGTAACACCTTTGAAGCTTAAAAAGAAAGTATAAAGAAGTACTTGAAAATAGTGAAGAGTTTAAGTTCGATCTTTGTCAATTTTGATATCCAGGAGATCCCCAAGGTAAAAAATATTAGAGTTGATCTCCTCTCTAAGTTGGCCACCTTAGTCCCAAAGAAATTACCGAAAGAAGTCCTCTATGAAGTCCTGCAGCGACCAAGTTCTGAAGAACCCAAGACAGTAGTGCAAGTCGATCATGAGCCCAGCTGGATCGATCCATTGATCTCTTATCTTAGAGATGGAGTTCTTCCTAAGGACCACAAAGAAGCTCAGAAGTTAAGAAATCAGGCTTCTCACTACATTCTATATGAAAACAAGTTATACAAGAGGTCGTACTCATTACAATTTCTTAAATATCTCTGACCTTCTGAAGCTGATTATGCCTTAAAAGAAGTTCATAAAGAAATATGCGAAAGTCATCTAGGGTGAGATCCTTATGATATAAATTGCTTTGGCAAGGAAACTATTGGCCAACAATGCACCAAAATGCAATAGATTATATCAGGAAGTGTGACAGATGTTAGAGAAATGCAAACATTCAAAGATAGCCGACTTCATAGCTCGCACCATTAAATGCTCCTTGGTCGTTTGCGCAAGGGGGGATGGACATACTTGGGTCTTTTTATCAGATGTGTGCCCTAGAAGCTAGATTGGCTAACACTTGTAATACACTTCTAAGAGTAATTTTATAATTTTGACTATAAATTAATAAATAAATTATTTTCTATCATAGTGTGTATTTAAAGTGTCTGTGATATATCCTTTGTGTTAATGATAATGATAATTCATATTTTCAAAAGTTGAAAATTTGATATATGAATTTTCATAATTAACTCATAAATAACTTCTGACCGTAGGATCATCACGAGAATGGTGATCGATCTAGAAGGTTGGTGTACGATCACTTTCTTGGATAGATGTATCTTGAGTCTATGGTGTGAAGACACCGAAGTGAGAGTATAGGTATTTGTTAGAGAATGAAGGTACTGAGTATGACTACCTCGAGCAGTCATAAGGAAATCTACTTTCTCATCGATGACTGACTCGATGCTACAGTGGTGTATCTGATTCTTTGACCTGAGGTGGTAGTTTACCTTAAGAGTGTTATAGTTTGACTATACAATAACTCGATCTTCTAGCCATTCAGAATTCTGAGGTGTATGTTGGCTATAGCATGTTCATTGTAGGAATTAGATTACACCAATAAGGAAATCCATCTATCTCGGTAGATGAGGAGTAGTCCGATTTTGATTATGAAATATGGCAGGTGGATATGAAAATAGTATTCTTGAATGGATATCTTAAGAAAAATATTTATATGGAACAGCCGCTAGATTTTAAATCCAGTGATAATGATCATAAAGTATGTAAGCTGCAAAGGTCCATATATGGACTTAAGTAAGCATCTCGAAGCTGGAATGCTTATTTTAATGATGTAATCAAATTATTTAAATTTATTAAGAATGAGGAGGAGCTTTGTATTTTTGAAAAGATTAGTACGAGTGCTGTTGTCTTCCACGTACTGTACGTGGATGACATCCTCTTAATTGAAAATGATATTTTCATGTTGACTATAGTCAAAATATGGTTGTCTAAGGAGTTTTCTATGAAAGATCTAAGAGAGGCATCCTTTATTCTGAAAATTAAGGTCTATAGGGATAGACCGAATAGGATGCTGGGCCTCTCATAGAAAATGTACATAGAGGAGGTGCTGAAGAGGTTTAGCATGAAAAACTCCAAGAGGAGTTTAGCACCCTTCAAACATGGCATTCATCTCTCCAAGAAGATGTGTCCTAGCATACCTGAGGAGATTGACTGCATGAGCAAGATTCCATATGCTTCAGCAATAGGGAGCCTCATGTATGCCATGCTATGTACACGACCTGATATTGCCCATACTGTGAGTGTCACGAGCAGGTATCAGTCAAATACAGGTAAAGAGCACTGGACTTCTACGAAATGTATCCTTAAGTACTTGAGAAGGACTAAGGATATGTTTCTAGTCTTTGGTAATGAAAAACTCTAGATCCAAAAGTATACAAACTCAGATTTTATATTCGACATAGATGATCGAAAGTCGACATCTAGAAGTCTGTTTATTTGTAATGGTGGAGCTGTCAATTAGAAGAGTTCCAAATAAATGGTGATAGCAGACTTCACTATGGAAGTAGAGTACATCGCTGCGTCAGAGGCTGTAAAGGAGAAATTCTGATATAAGAAGTTCGATGCAGAGCTCGGAGTGATGCCATCAGATGCTATCCCTCTGTATTGTGATAACAATGGTGCCATAGCCCTAGCTAAGGAGTCAAGGTCTCATCAAAAATTTAAGCATATCGAGCGGCGATACCATCTCATCCACGATTATCTTGAGAAGAAATACATCAAGATCAAGAAAGTCAATACGACAGACAATGCGGCTGACCCATTGACAAAGCCATTGAGCCAGCAGAAGATCGAAGTCTACCTTAAGAAGATGGGACTTAGATTGTAGCCAATTGACTTTAGGTCAAGTGAGAGTGTGTTAGATGTATGTCCTAGAAGCCAAATTGGCTGACATTTGTAATACACTTCTAAGGATAATTTTATAATTTTAACTATAAATTAATAAATGGATTATTTTCTATCATAGTGTGTATTTAAAGTATCGACGATACATTCTTTGAGTTAATGGTAATGATAATTCATATTTTCAAGAGTTAAAAATTTAAGATATGAATTTTCATAAATAACTCATAAATAGCTTCCGACCGTAGGATCATCACGAGAATAGTAATTGACCTGGAAGGTTGATGCACGATCGCTTTCTTAGGATAGATATGTCTTGAGTCTATAGTATGGAGACACCAGAGCGTAAGTACAAGTACTCATTAGAGAATGAGGGCACTGAGCGTGACCACCTCGAGCAGTCATAAGGAAGTCTACCATCTCGTCGATGACTGACTCGATGCTGTAGTGGTATGTTTGGTTCATTGATCTGAGGTATATCGGCAGTTCACCTTGAGGGTGTTATAGTTTTACTACACCATAACTCGATCTTCTAGCCATTTGGAATCCTAAGGTGTATGTTGGCTATAGCATATTCATTGTAGGAATTGGATTGCACCAATAGGAGATCTATCTACCTCGATAGATGAAGAGCAGCCCTATAATAATCATGAGATTGAGTCCTTAAGCCCATGGCCATGGTAGAGTGAAGATGATAGAAAGAGTTTCTATTAGAGTTTTACATTGGACTCAAATCAAATGATTAATTCATATGATGGATATTGGGTTTGATGAGTTCATCTTAACCCTGATTCAGTCGGAGCTCAAGATAGAAGAACCCAATCATATAGGTAGCTGCATCGAGAGATTTGCTTTCGATTCTGATGGGTTGCCACCATATATTGCTAGGTATCACTGATAGATTTTGGGAGCAATTAGAATAATTTAAATGATCGATCATTCTAATTGTATGAATCAAAAAAGTTTTGGTCCATCAAAAGGTATTTTGATGATGTTGATGATAGAGATCGCAACATGTCTCATTACCATACAGACCTGAACCTAACTGGATCACATAAATAAGGGTTTGGGTCTGGATGTCATCAATTGGACTAACCCAGTTTAATTGATTTGGATTAGATCTAATTAGGTTCAAGAAAATTATACTAGCACATGATTAAGCCTAACATTCTTCTTTTGTAATCATTTTGATTCATCTCGACTGAGCCAAATTTATTTGGGCTTACTCAGGAACCTTATCTTGCTCTGACTAAATCTTGTCTAGATAAAAAATGGATTGTCTTAATTCATTAGATTGATTTAAAATAACACTTGCCAATTTTTGTCACCTACTAATTTCTGTTTCTGGACATAGGTCAATAGTTGACCTTGAACACTTGGACATAGGGCCATGTGTCATGTGCCTATAGGAGAGCACTAGGGGCTCTTGTCCCCCTACTAAAAGAGGCAAGAGAGAGGGCACATGCCATCCTAGGCATGCACCCCATATGGATAAGGGATGGAGTCCCATATAGATGGGACTCTAGGGTATTTTGATATGATCAAACTCCCAGGCTCCAAAAACTCTTACTTTATCCAGTCTTGGTGCCATCTATGTGGATTTTTGAGGGACTCTCATCTGATTGGATTAGATGAGATCATCCCATCAATCAGATTTTGATCTGATTGAATGTAGACCTCTAATTGGCTAGGATGATATAGCACTGCATGGTGCAGCAGGATCTATTTAAACCCTATTTGCACCTAGCATTAGGGTGCTTTTCCTTTTCACCACACCATAAGGCTGCCCTCCTCTATTCCATGCCTCCCTCTGATCCTCTCTCTCTCCTCTCCATGCCTAATGAAATTGAGCATGGGTTCAAGTGTAATCCAAGAAAGAAAGGCACCCAGATCAGAAAGAAAGGCGCCACTGCTCAAAGAGACGACCACTACTTCTTCAAAGAAGTTTTGAAGAACTTCAAGATGAGACGCAGATCTAATTTTTGAAGGGCTAATTTAGAAGGAGAAGACCTCCAGATCCTGCATGAGTGGACATTGGTAGAGGCTAGGTACGTGATAAATTTGTATGTCCTAGAATCCAGATTGACTGACACTTGTAATACACTTCTAAGGGCAAAATTATAATTTTAACTATAAATAATAAAATAGATTATTTTTTATTATAGTGTGTATTTGAAAGTATCTATGATACATCCCTTGAGTTAATGGTAATAATAGTTCATATTTTCAAGAGTTGAAAATTTAAGACATGAATTTTCATTATTAACTCATAAAATGCTTCCGACCGTAGGATCATTCTAAGGATGGTAATTGGTCCAGAAGATTGGTGTACGATTGTTTCTTTTGGATAGTGAGTTTTGAGTCTACGATGTAGAGACATCAGAGTGAGAATATAAATACTCATTAGAGAATGAGGGCACGGAGCGTGATCACCTCGAGTAGTCATGAGAAAGTCTATCTTTTCATCGATGACTGGCTTGAAGCTGCAGTAGTGTGTCTGATTCTTTGACCTGAAGTGCATCGGCAATTCACCTTGAAGGTGTTGTAGTTTGACTACACCATAACTTGATCTCCAAGCCATTCAGAATCCTGAGGTATATGTTGGCTATAGCATGTTCATCGGAGGAATTGGATTGCACTAATAGGAGATCTATCTACAATGATAGATGAGGAGTAGCCCTATGATGATCATGACAATCAAGTCCATAAGCCCATGGCCATGGCAGAGTGAAATAATAAAAAGTGTTTCTATTAGAATTTTCATATTGGACTTGAATCGAATGATTAATTCATGTGACAGATATTAGGATTTGATGAGATCACTTTAACCCTAATCCGATCAGAGCTCAAGATAGAAGAACTTAATCACACAGGTAACTGCATCGAGAGGTTCGCTTTTAGTTATGATGGGTTGCCACCATATGCTGCTAGGTGTCACTAGTGAATTTTGGAAGCAATTAAAAATATTTGGATGATCGATCATACTAGTTGTTTGAATCAGAAAAGTTTTGATCCATTGAAAGATATTTCGATGATGTCGATGATAGAGATCACGACATATCCCATTACCACATGGAACTGAACCTAACTGGATCACATAAATAAGGGTTTGGATCTAGATATCATCAATTGGATTAACCCAGTTCAATTGATTTGAATATGATTCAATTAGGTTCAAGAAAATTGTGTTAGCACACAATTGAGCCTAATGTTCTCTTTTAACAGTCATTAAAGCTTGTCTCGACTGAGCCGAATGTATTTGGACTCACTCAAAAATCTTTACTTAGTCTGACTGGAGCTTGTCTAAGTTAGAAAAGGGTTGTCTTAATTTATGAGATAAATTTAAGACAACACCTACCATTTTTTATCACCTGCTATATCTTATGTTTGGACATTGGTCAAAGGTTGACCCTGGACACTTAGACATCTGCCTATGTGTCATGCACCCATAGGAGAAAACCTAAGAACTTGTCCCCCTACTAAAAAGTAGATAGAAAGGGGGTGCATGCCTAGGAAGACGTGCACCCCATGAGGGTAAAAGATGGAGTCCCATACAGATGGGACTCCAGTTGCTTCAGGAGATTAAATTGTGTGGCATCAAGAAGACTTGTTTGACCCAGTCTTGGTGCCACTTAAGAAGAGTTTTGAGGGTCGCTAATCTAATTGGATCAGATGATGTCATTCCACCAATCAGATTTAGATCTAATTACACAAAGGATCATGATTGGTCAGGATGATGTGGCACTGCATGGCATAGTAGGGTCTATATAAACCCTATCTATGCCTAGAATTTACTTCTTCTATCTTTAGCCCACACCACATAGCCCCTCTCCCTCCTTCTCTATGCCACCCTTTGGTTTTCTCTCTCCTCTCCATGCCCAAGGACTTTGGGCATGAAGAAGGTGAGTTCCAAGCAAGTGAAAGATGTCAGAAAAGGAAGAAGACAGCACTGCTGCAAGAGACAACGACTGTTCTTCAAAAGCCATTTTGAAGATCTTGAAGATTAGATCTAAATCTAATTTTTGGAGGATTGATTAAGAAGAAGATCTTCAAATTTTGTCCGAGTGGATACTGGTAGAGGCTAGACACTTGCGTGGCTACATCCAGAACCTCAGGCAAACATTGAGATCATCACAGGATGTTTGGATTATCCAAAATAAAGATATAATTAAATTAGATTTAATTTTTATTTTTATTTTTTAATTAGATCAATAAGATTAGATCTGAGAAGTCTTAGATTTGATTAGGATCTTAGAGAAAAAATTTTTAAAATATTCCTCCTAATCCAATCAAATCTGAACGATCCTAATCCGAAAAATAGATTTTTTCCTTCAACTCGTATCAGAGCCAGGTTTCATATTTTATTAGATCTAATTTTAATTTATTTTTGATCTAATAATTAGATAATTTTATATATCATATTAGATGTGATTAGATTTTAAATCAAAAAATTAAAAATTAAATAATCTAGATCTAAGATGTATGAGATGCATGACTAGACTAGGAATAGAATTATTCTATGTGTAGTCTAGCATGATCATAATTTTAATTTAATTAATTATAATTTTTAGATTTATTTATTTACTATTTTTTGATATTATAAATATTATAATTAAATCTAAAAATAGAAAATAAATTTATTTAATTTATTCATATGAGATATGATAGATGCATGTTTAGACTAGTTGTAGAATAGTTTTACAAAATTTTTTATAATAAATTTTAATTTGATATGATCAAATTTAAATCTTATTTTTTAGATATTTATGAGATAATTTAGATCTAAAAATATACATGATATGATACATGAGATGTATGCAAAACATATTTTTAGTTAGATTAACTTTTATATATGTGATATATGATGTAGATCTAACAAGTTTTATAGATTTATCATATTTTAAGACATTTTTCTTAGCCGTTCGATCATAAGAACGAAGTAGGATTTAAAGACTCTCTTCTTTTATTCGATGGGATGTTCTTATAGTGTGTAAGGATGCTGCGTGTTCGATCTTAATCGAAAATCAAAACTTATTTTCTACAAAATCCTAGATCTTGAAATCTTAGAATTTTATATACATGTTTTATTTATGAATCCTAAACTTAATTAAGAATTAAGATTATAAAATATATTAAATCTAATTAAAAATTTTTAGATCTAAGACATATTCATAAAATTGAGTTCGAACTTGGGTAGCTCAATTAGATCTAGTGGTTGATCAAATCGAATCAAGAGTTGGTTAGGTGGGATCAAGAATACTTAAATTGATCAGTCTAATAGGATTAAGTCTGGATCAAGATCGAGTCATATAAGTGATCGATCAAGTTAAGAGCTAATTAGGCTCAGTGGTTAGAGTCTAAATTGTAGGCTAATCTGATTGGTTCTGACTCAATAATTTAGTATCTAAGATAAGTTTAGCAGATACGATCGACTGATTTTTAATTGAGAGCTACTCGACTCAAATGTGTTCATGTCGAGTTAATGGCATATCCCTTCCATCAGTCTCACTTACCTAACCATGTTTGTCGACCCAGTCTTGATCTAAGGTGGCTAACAATCCGAGCTAACCCATGCCACTAGGTTAGTCATAATGGTTATGGCTATGTCAAGTCAAGTTTAAAGAGAACTAAATCAAATCTCTCTAAGAAAAGATTAAGTCTAAGATCTTCCACCATTGTAGATGTGCGGACCCTTCTCGGGGTTGATTATTCTCTACTGGTCATAGTGGTTCATTTGCATCGAGAAGATGCAACCATGTCTATTAGGTATTGGATGCTTCGGACTGGAGGATGGATTGAGCTCAATATTCTAGATACGGTGAGAGATCCAATTAGAAATCCAATCTGTGCAAATAGTGGGTCTGACTTAACTAAGGAGTGGATCAATATTCTGGGCATGATGAGATTCATGAATTAGAGATCAAGTTTGGATGCACCATGATTAGAGAATCATTGAACAAGTGTTGCTCACTCATTGGCTAATCCTGTTAGATATGTGTGCCCTAGAAGCCAGAATTGACTGACACCTGTAATACACTTCTAGGGGCAAAATTATAATTTTGACTATAAATAATAAAATGGATTATTTTCTATCATAAATGTATATTTAGTGTCTGTGATACATCCCTTAAGTTAATGATAATAATCATTCATATTTTCAAGAGTTGAAAATTTAAGACATGAATTTTTGTTATTAACTCATAAAATGCTTCTGATCGTAGGATCATCATGAGGATGGTGATTGACCTGAAAGGTTGGTGTACAATCACTTCTTTATATAGTAGATGAGTCTTGAGTCTATGGTGTAGAGACATCGGAGCAAAAGTATAGGTACTCGTTAGAGAATGAGGGCACTGAGCGTAACCACCTCGAGCAGTCATAAGAAAGTCTACATTCTCATCGATGATTGACTCAAAGCTGCAATAGTGTGTTTGGTTCTTTAACCTGGGGTGCATCAATAGTTCACCTTGAGGATGTTATAGTTTGACTATACCATGACTTGATCTCCTAGCCATTCAAAATCCTGAGGTGTATGTTGGCTATAGCATGTTTATTGTAGAAATTGGATTGCACCAAAAAAAAATCTATCTACCTCGGTGGATGAAGAGCAGCCCTATGAGGATCATGAGAATCAAGTCCATAAGCTCATGGCTATGGTAGAGTGAAATAATGAAAAGAGTTTCTATTAAGGTCTTCACATCGAACTTGAATCGAATGGTTAAATCATATGATAGAAATTAGGGTTTGACAAGTGCACCTTAACCCTAATCTGATCGGAGCTTAAGATAGAAGAATTTAATCACACAAATAGCTGCATTGAGAGGTTCATTTTTAGTTTTGATGGGTTGCCACCATATACTGCTAGGTGTCACTAGTGGATTTTGGAAGCAATTAGAATGATTTAGATGATTGATCATTCTAGTTGTCTAAAATAGAAGAGTTCTGATCCATCGAAAGAAGTTTCGATGATGTCAATGATAGAGATCATGACATATTCCATTACCATATAGAACTGAACCTAACTGGGTCACACAAATAAGGGTTTAGATCTGGATATCATCAATTGAACTAACCCAGTTCAATTGATTTGAAAAAGATTCAATTAGGTTCGAGAAAATCGTCCTAACATATGATTGAGCCTAACGTTCTCCTTCTACTATCATTAAAAGTTGTCTCGACTGAGCCAAAAATATTTATGCTTACTCAGGTGCCTTTACTTGGTCTGACTGGAGCTTGTCCAGATCAAAAAAGAATTGTCTTAATTTATGAGATAAATTTGAGACAATCCTGCCATTTTTCATCACCTGCTAATTCTTGTCTTTGACTTTGATCAAACGTTGACCTTTGACACTTAGACATCTGCCAATGTATCATGCACCTATAGGAGAGCAGATAGGAGCTTGTCCCCTTGCTAGAAATTGAAAAGGAGGGGGTGCATGCCTAGGGAGGCATGCGCCCATGGATAGGGACGCCTGGAGTCCCATACGGATGGGACTCTAGGTTGCTTCTGGGAATCAACTTAGAAAGGCACCTAAGACTCAATTTTGATCAGTCTTGGTACCTCCTAAGGATGAATTGAAGGAGCTCTTATCTGATTGGATCAGGTGGTATCATTCCATCAATTAGATTTAGATCTGATTGCATGAAGCAACATGATTGGTTGGGATGATGTGGCACTGCATGGCGCAGCGGGGTCTATATAAACCCTGTCTACGCCCAACTTTGATAGAGTTCTCTCTTAGCCCACGTCCCAAGACTGCCCCTCTCCCTCCTCCATGCTAGCTTCTAGTCCTCTCTCTCCTCTCCATGCTCAAGGTGTTTTGGGCTCCAGTTTGGTGCGATCCAGGCAAAAGAAAGGTGACGAGATAGGAAGAAAGCAGCACTGCTATAGAGATGACTGCAGATCTTCAAAAGAAATTTTGAAGATCCTTCAAATCAGATCTAGATTTGATATTTAGAGAGATGATAAAAAAGAAGAAAATCTCTAAATTCAATCCAAGTGGATAACGATAGAGGCCAGGCGCTTGCGTGGCTAGATCCAGAACCTCAAGCAATCAGTAGGATCATCAAAGGGTAATCTGATTACCCAACATCAAGGTACAAATTAATCAAATTTAATTTATTTTATTTTTATTTATTAGATCTACAAAATTAAATTTGAAATATCTTAGATCTGATCTAGATATATGAAATTTTTTTTTAAAATATCTCTCTTGATCCATCAAATTTGAACGAACCTGATCCAGAAAATTAAGATTTTTCCTTCAACTGGTATCAGAGTTAGGTTCTCTAAATTATTTAGATCTAATTTTAATTTATTTTTAATCTAATAATTAGATAATTTTAGATGTCACATGAGATGTGATTAAATCTAAAATCAGAAAAATTAAAATTAAATAGTTTAGATCTAAGTTTTATAAGATGCATGACTAGTTGTAAAATAGAATAGTTTTATACATAGTCTTGCATGTTCATAATTTAATTAATTTATAATTTTAGATCTATTTATTTACTATTTTTTAATGTTATAAATATTATAATAAGATCTAAAAAATAGTAAATAAAATTATTTAATTTTTGGATCATATGAGATATGATGAATACATGTTTAGACTAGTTGTAGAATAGTTCTACATGATTATCTAGATTAGAATTTATTTTGATAAGATTATTTTAAATCTAATTTTTTAGATAATTATGAGATAATTTATATTTAAAAATATGCATGATATGATACATGAGATGTATGCAAAATATGTTTATAGTTATATCAATTTTTATATATGAGATATATGATGTAGATCTAACTAGTTTTGTAGCTTTGTATATTTCTGATTAAGGCATTCTCCTTGGCCATCTGGTCATAAGAATAAAGTAGTATTTAAATGCCCTTTCGTCCCATTCGATGGGGTGTTCTTATGATGTATAGGAGTGCTGCACATTCATCCTTAATCAGAAATCAAGAACTTACTTTCTGCAAAACCCTAGATTCTGAAATCTTAGGATTTAATATACATATTTTATTTATGAATCCTAAACTTAATTAAGAATTAAGATTATGAAATATTAATTAGATCTAAAATTAAGAATTTCAGATCCAAGACATATTCATAATATTGGGTTCGAGCTTGGATAGCTCAATTAGGTCTAAGCGGTTGATCAAACCGAATCAAGAGTTGGTTAGATGGGATTAATAGTGCTTAAATTGACTAGTCTAATAGAATTAAGTCTGGGTCAAGATCGAGTCATGTAAGTGATCGATCAAGCTAAGACCTAATTAGGCTCAGTGGTTAGAGTCTAGATTGTAGGCTAATCCGATTGATTCTGGCTCAATAATTTGGTGTCTAAGGTAAGTTTGATAGATATGATCGATTGATTTTTAATTGGGAGCTACTCGACTCGAATGTGTTCTTATGGAGTTAATGGCATATCCCTTCCATCGGTCTCATTTACCTGGCCATGTTTGTTGGTTTAGTTCTGATCTGAGGTGGTCAATAATCCGAGCTAACCCATGCCACTAGGTTAGTCATAATGGTTATAACTATGTCAAATCTAGTTTAATGAGACCTAAATTAAATCTCTCTAAGAAAAAATTAAGTCTAAGGTCTTCCACCATTATAGATGTGCGGGCCCTTTCTGGGGTTGATTATTCTCGACTGATTATAGTGGTTCAATTACATCGAAAAGACGCAACCATGTATATTAGGCATTGGATGCTATGGACTGGAGGATGGATTGGAATCAATATTTCAAACATGGTAAGGGACTCAATTAGAAATTCAATCTATGCAAATGGTGGGTCTGACTTAACTAAGGAGTGGATCAATATTTTGGGCACGGTGAGATCCATGAATTAGAGACCAAGCTTGGATGCACCATGATTAGAGAATCATTGAACAAGAGTTGTTCACTCATTGGCTAATCCATCACCAATAACTGTTAGGTGAGGTGATGAGTCAGTTGGTGGGACCGTACCATCCACTAAAAATCATTAATCACGAAGATTTTTGCATCTCTACAGAGGGAGTATAGGAATCCAAGAAAATAGTGAAAGTTAATTTATTTAAAAATAAAATTCTTAAATAAATTGGTCAAGTCTTAATTACAATATCTAACTAGAAAATTTGACTCTCTACAAAAAAATGTCTGTGTTCAATCCACTAGCATGCATCCTGGACACCCAAAGATTGATCGGATCTAATTACAAGGATTGGCTCCAAAACTTTAAAATTATTTTGAATTTTGAGAAGTTAACTCATATGTTGGACCAGGACCCTTCCATCTTACCAGCTCGTCCATCCGCTGAACAAAGAGCGTCTCTTGATAAGTGGACGGACGAAGAAAATAAGGCCAGATATTACATGTTGGGCTCAATGTCTGATGAACTTCAACGCCAATATGAAGATATCAGAATTGCCTACCAAATATTGGCTCACCTACAAGAGATGTTTGGTGAACAGAGTCGCGCAGCCAAGTATCAAGTCACTAAATGACTTTTCAAGGCTAAAATGCATGATGGATAGTCAGTCCAAGATTATTATTAGATAATGATCAAGGACTTGGAAGAGCTTAAAAAGCTCAAAATAAAGTTGGACCTGGATCTGCAGAATGATATAATTCTTCAATCCTTGACTGATGCATATGGACAGTTGATCATGAACTACCATATGCATAAACTTTAAAATTCTCTGGCCGAACTTATGAATATGCTGGTTACTGCTGAGCTTTTCATGAAAGGTTCTAAAGGCTTAGTGCTTGCTATGGAATGGACTTCTTCCAAGAGAACATCTTTTGGAAAGAAGAAGAAGTCTATGAAAAGGCAGAAGGTGGAAGGAGAAAAGAAGAAAAAGACAGAGCTAAAAAAGAAGATCGTTGATAAAGGAAAGTGTTTCCATTGCAACAATGATGGCCACTAAAAGCGAAACTGTCCTACTTACCTAGCCACCTTGAAGAATAAGAAGGCAGATCCTTCTGGAGGTATGCTCGTTATTGAGTCTAACCTTATAATTTTTTCTGCATCCAATTGGGTGCTTGACTCTGGTTCAAGTGCTCATTTGTGCACTTCCATGTAGGATCTTAAGGATAGCTGGAGGATGAGGGATGGCAAGATGATCCTGCGCATCAAAAATGGAGTAAGAGTTACTGCCGTGGTGGTGAAAACATATCTTCTTTGACTACCATCTGGTTTAGACTTAGTTTTAAAAGATTGTTATTATGTGCCTGCAGCAAGCAAAAATTTGATTTCTGTTTCATGCCTAGCACTAGAAGGCTATGTAATTAGTTTTCTTAAGGACTATTGTAACATTCTTTATGAAAGAAATAAAATTACAGGTGGTTTCTTTAGTAACGGTCTTTATCACTTACATATTGATGTATCTATTTTTAATATCGAGCAAAATATGAATGCCATGAAATGACCTAGGGATAATCCAAATGATGGATATCTATGACACCTAAGACTAGGTCATATAGCAGAAGATAGGATTAACAAATTGGAGAAAATCGGACTATTGAGTTCATTGACTATCGAATCATATCCAATTTGTGAATCTTATCTTCATGGCAAAATGACTAAGCTCCCATTTATAGGATATGGAAAAAGGACCTCGGATCTTCTTGCCCTAGTACATACTGATGTATGTGGCCCATTTAATGTGCCAACTAGAGGCAATTTTGTCTACTTCATTATCTTCACTGATGATCTATCTAGGTATGGGTATGTGTATCTTATGAGATACAAGTCTGAAACTTTTGAAAAGTTCAAGAAATTCAGACATGAAGTAGAAAAATAAATTGAAAAATCCATTAAGGTTCTTTAATCAGATCGAGGAGGTGAATACCTTAGTCAAAAATTCCTAGACTATCTCAAGAAAAATGGCATAGTCTCTCAATGGACTCCATCTGGAACTCCTCAACTCAACGAGATTTTAGAATGGAGGAACCAGACCCTATTAGATATGGTTCGATCCAGATGAGCTGCACAGACCTATTAGATATGGAGGTATTCATCTTTCCAAGAAGATGTGCCCTAGCACACCTGAGGAAATAGAATGCATGAGCAAGATCCCTTATGCTTCAGCAATAGGAAGTCTTATGTATGCCATGTTTTGTACATGACCTGATAGAGCCCATGCTGTGAGTGTCACAAGTAGATATCAGTCGAATCCAGATGAAGAATACTGGACTTCTGTAAAATATATCCTTAAGTGCTTAAGAAGAACTAAGGATATATTGTTGGTCTTTGGTAATGGAGAACTCCAAGTCCAACGGTATATAGACTCAGATTTTATGTCCGATGTAGATGATCGAAAGTCAATATCTGAGAGTCTATTTGTGTGCAATGATGGAGCTGTCAGTTGGAAAAGTTTCAAGCAAACTATGATAGTGGATTCCATCATGAAAGCAGAACACATTACTGCATCAGAAGCTGCGAAGGAGGCATTCTGGTATAAGAAGTTTGCCACAGAGATCGAAGTGATGCCATCAGATATCATTCCTCTATACTGCAATAATAATGGCGCCATAACTTTAGCTAAAGAGCCAAGGTCTCACCAAAAATCCAAGCACATCGAGCGGCGATACCACCTCATCCACGATTACCTCAATAAGGGTTAGATTTGTAGAAGATCGAAGCCCATCTTGAGAAGATGAGACTTAGATTTGTAGCCAATTGACTTTAGGTCAAGTGGGAGTTTGTTAGATATGTGAGCCCTAGAAGCTAGAATTGGCTGACACTTGTAATACACTTTTAGGAGCAAAATTATAATTTTTACTATAAATAATAAAATGAGTATTTTCTATCACAAATGTGTATTTAGTATCTGTGATACATCCTTTGAGTTAATAATAATGATAATTCATATTTTCAAGAGTTGAAAATTTAAGACATGAATTTTCGTTATTAACTCATAAAATGCTCCTGATCGTAGGATCATCATGAGGATGGTGATATATCCAAAAGGTTGGTGTACAATCACTTCTTTATATAGTAGATGAGTCTTGAGTCTACGGTGTAGAGACACCAGAGTGAGAGTATAGATTCTCATTAGAGAACGAGAGCACTGAGCGTGACCACCTCAAGCAGTCATAAGGAAGTCTACCTTCTCGTCGATGACTGACTCGAAGCTGTAGTGGTGTGTCTGGTTCTTTGACCTGAGGTGCATCGGTAGTTCACCTTGAGAGTGTTATAGTTTGACTACACCATGACTCAATCTTCTAGCCATTCGGAACCCTGAGGAGTATGTTGGCTATAGCATGTTCATTGTAGGAATTGGATTGCACCAAGAAGGAATCTATCTACCTTGATGGATGAGGAGCAACCCTATGAGGATCATGAGAATCAAGTCCATAAGCCTATGGCCATGGCAGAGTGAAATAATAGAAAGACTTTCTATTTAGATCTCCACATCGGACTTGAATCGAATGGTTAAATCATACGATAGAAATTAGGGTTTGACGAGTTCACCTTAACCCTAATCTGATCGAAGTTCAAGATAGAAGAACTTAATCACATATGTAGCTACACCGAGAGGTTCATTTTCAATTTTGATGGAATGCCACCATATACTGCTAGGTGTCACTGGTGGATTTTGGGAGCAATTAGAATGATTTAGATGATCGATCATTCTAATTATCTAAAATAGAAGAGTTCTGATCCATCGAAAGGAGTTTCGATGATGTCGATGATAGAGAGCATGACATATCCCATTACCATATAGAATTGAACCTAACTGGATCACATAGATAAGGGTTTGGATTTGGATATCATCAATTAGACTAACCCAGTTCAATTGATTTGAATAAGATTCAATTAGGTTCAAGAAAATTATCCTAACATACGATTGAGCCTAACGTTCTCCTTCTACTATCATTAAAAGTTGTCTCAACTAAGTCAAAAGTGTTTGTGCTTACTCAAGTACCTTTACTTGGTCTAACTGGAGCTTGTCTAGGTCAGAAAAGGATTGTCTTAATTTATGAGATAAATTTGAGACAACCCTGCCATTTTCCATCACCTACTAATTCTTGTCTTTGACTTTGATCAAACGTTGACCTTTGACACTTAGACATCTGCCCATGTGTCATGCACCTGTAGGAGAGTAGATAGGAGCTTGTCCTCTTGCTAGAAATTGAAAAGGAGGGGGTGCATGCCTAAGGAGGCATGCGCCCATGGATAGGGACGCCTGGAGTCCCATACGGATGAGACTTTAGGTTGCTTCTTGGAATCAACTTACAAAGGCGCCTAAGACTCAGTTTTGATCAGTCTTGGCACCTCCTAAGGATGAATTAAAGGGGCTCTCATCTGATTAGATCAGGTGATGTCATCCCATCAATCAGATTTAGATCTGATTGCACGAAGCAACATGATTGGCTGGGATGATGTGGCACTGCATGGCACAGCAGGGTCTATATAAACCCTATCTACGCCCAACTTTGATAGAGTTCTCTCTTAGCCCATGCCCCAAGGCTACCCCTCTCCCTCCTCCATGCCATCTTTTGGTCCTCTCTCTCCTCGCTGTGCCTAAGGTATTTTGGGCTCCAGTATTGTGCGATCCAGGCAAAAGAAAGGTGACGAGAAAGAAAGAAAGCAACACTGCTGTAGAGACGACAGCAGATCTTCGAAAGAAGTTTTGAAGATCCTCCAAATCAGATCCAGTTCTAATATTTGGAGAGGTGTTAAAGAAGAAGAAGATCTCCAGATCTAGCCCTAGTGGATATCGATAGAGGCTAGGCGCTTGCGTGGCTAGATCCAGAACCTTAGGCAATCAGCATCATCATCAAAGGATAATTTGATTACCCAACATCAGCATACAAATTAATCAGATTTAATTTATTTTTATTTTTATTTATAGATCTATAAAATTAGATCTGAAACATCTTAGATTTGATCTAGATACATGAGAGAAATTTTTGAAATATCTCTCTTAATCCGAGCAAATCTGAATGAACCTAATCCGAAAAATCAGGATTTCTCCTTCTTTCTACATAATTATCTAGATTAGAATTTATTTTGATGTGATCATTTTAAATCTAATTTTTTAGATAATTATGAGATAATTTAGATTTGAAAATATGCATGATATGATACATGAGATGTATGCAAAATATGTTTATAGTTAGATCAATTTTTGTATATGAGATATATGATGTAGATCTAACTAGTTTTGTAGTTTTATATATTTCTAATTAAGGCGTTCTCCTTGGCCGTCCGATCATAAGAACAAAGTAGGATTTAAATACCCTCTCCTTCTATTTGATGGGATGTTCTTATAATGTGTAGGGGTGCCGTGCGTTCGTCCTTAATCAGAAATCAAGAACTTACTTTCTGCAAAATCCTAGATCCTGAAATCCTAGGATTTAATATACATGTTTTGTTTATGAACTTTAAACTTAATTAAAAATTAAGATTATGAAATATTAATTAGATCTAAAATTATAAATTTTAGATCTAAGACATATTCATAATATTGGGTTTGAACTTGGGTAGCTCAATTAGGTCTAAGCGGTTGATCAAACCGAATCAAGAGTTGGTTAGATGGGATCAACAGTGCTTAAATTGACTAGCCTAATAGGATTAAATCTGAGTCAAGATGGAGTCACGTGAGTGATCGATCAAGCTAAGACCTAATTTGGCTCAGTGGTTAGAGTCTAGATTGTTGGCTAATCTGATTGATTCTGGCTCAGTTATTTGGTGTCTAAGGTAAATTTGGCAGATACGATCGACTAATTTTTAATTGGGAGCTACTTGATTCGAATGCATTCTTGTCGAGTTAATGGCATATGTCTTCCACCGATCTTACTTAACTGACCATGTTTGTTAGCTCAGTTCTAATCTGAGGTGGTCAATAATTCGAGCTAACCCATGCCACTAGGTTAGTCATAATGGTTATGATTATGTCAAGTCTAGTTTAATGAGACCTAAATCAAATCTTCCTAAGAAAAGATTAAATCTAAGGTCTTCCACCATTGTAGATGTGCGGGCCCTTCTCAGGGTTGATTGTTCTCAGCTGGTTACAGTGGTTCAGTTATATCGAAAAGATGCAACCATGTCTATTAGGCATTGGATGCTATGGACTGGAGGATGGATTGGGCTCAATATTTCGAACATGGTGAGAGACTCAATTAGAAATTCAATCTGTACAAATGGTGGGTCTGACTTAACTAAGGAGTGGATCAACATTCCGAGCATGGTGAGATCCATGAATTAGAGATCAAGTTTGGGTATACCATGATTAGAGAATCATTGAACAAGAGTTGTTCACTCATTGGCTAATCCATCACCAATAACTGTTAGGTGAGGTGATAAGTCAATTGGTGGGATCGTACCATCCACTAGAAATCATTAATCATGAAGATTTTTGCATCTCTACGAAGAAAGTGTAGGGATCCAAAAAAATAATGGAAGCTAATTTATTTAAAAATAAAACTCTTAAATAAATTGGTCAAGTCTTAATTACAATATCTAACTAAAAACTTTGACTCTCTATAGGAAAATGTCTGCGTCCAACCCACTAGCACGCATCCTGGACACCCATAGACTGAACGAATCCAATTACAAGGATTGGCTCTGAAACTTTAAAATTATTTTGAATTATGAGAAGTTAACTCATGTGTTGGACCAGGACCCTCCCAACTTACCAGCTCGTCCATCTGCTGAACAGAGAACGTCTCTTGATAAGTGGACAGACGAAGATAGCAAAGCCAGATACTATATGTTGGGCTCGATGTCTGATGAACTTCAGTGCCAACATGAAGATATTAGGACTGCCCACCAAATGTTGGCTCACCTACAAGAGATGTTTGGTGAACAGAGTCACGTAGCCAAGTATCAAGTCACTAAATGACTTTTCAAGGCTAAAATGCGTGATGGGCAGTCAGTACAAGATCATTGTCTGATGATAATCAAGGACTTGGAAGACCTTGAGAAGCTTGGAGTGAAGTTGGACCTGAATCTGCAGAACGATATAATTCTGCAATCCTTGACTGATGCATATGGGCAGTTCATCATGAACTACCATATGCATAAACTTCAAAATTCCCTGGCCGAACTTATGAATATGCTGGTTACTGCTGAGCTTTCTATGAAAGATTCTAAAGGCTTAGTGCTTGCTATGAAATAGACTTCTTCCAAGAGAACATCTTTTGAAAGAAGAAGAAGTCTATGAAAAGGCAGAAGGTGGAAGGAGGAAAGAAGAAAAAAGCAGAGATCTCTCAT